>OY856410.1:1426180455-1426612955 GCA_963693085.1 Alisma plantago-aquatica | reverse complement strand
TATAATGTGTAAATATTATATTATTCATGTTTCTGGTTGTCTTATAATGGTTTACTCTCTCGAGTTGAAAAGATTTAATTGCATAAATTGGTTTATGTTACCAAATTCAAATGGTTTTTTATATTTTCTATAATAGAGTTGTTATATATTATATAATTAAGTGTATGGATATAAGTTATCCGGTTCGGTCTCAGTACGGTCCATGATTTTTTAGATCTGGGTCGGGAGCATACCAGTTCTTATTCGATCTGATCCTTGGTCCATGAATGTTTTGTTAACTGGGTCTCAGTTCGGTACAAGTCGGTCCAATTCAGGTTTGGACCAATGTATAGCCCTACCCAAGAGGGGATCCAATCCATACTAAATCAAATAAAAAGGAAGCATCCCATATATCAAACACCATTATAAATTTTTGCAAAAGGGATTATAACCATCTACAAATGTGGCAGCGGAATACAAAATATCTAACTATTATAAAACTTGATATTGTCACTATACTTCACCATATTGAGTGATACATATAAAAACTAACTATACTAAAGCATCATTAGAGGGTCATATAACCACCTCAAGAAAGTCTCCCAAAAGGTTGAGCTATACTTTATGAGGTCTTGGTGCAACTATTAGAGAATATGGGCACGTGGTAAGACAACAAAAACAAATTTTTTTATCTATTTGTATTCCCAGAACAAAAAGATCACGTTAATAACTATGAACTAAGAAAGATAGTTTAACGATTTCATACGTGGTCCTAGAGAAAGTCCAATGACTATAACTCGTTGCAGTGCAACTATCTTTTAGTTGCTCTTGGACGGTGTCGGTCCATCTCCTGGTCCTCACCACAGACAACATATTGGAACAACATCTGCAGCGGCTCCTGGAAGTCTCACCACATACTGCATGCTGACGACATCCTCCCAGCAATGTGCAAAATCCACCTACCTCTATGGAAGTCCACACGGACCACCCAGAACTTATGTCGTCCTACTAGAACAGATAGGAAGGACTTGTCCCTCCCATTGGTGTACTAGTCACCAACCTTCTCTCTCATAATGATCCTCAGTTATTCTCTCCTCATCTATCCCTCATAAGTCTAGTAGGACTTGCTTGAGCTTTCTTGATTACTACAACCAGAGAGGACAACAATTGTCAGAGCAACTAATTGTCAATTGTGTATCTTGGGAAACCCCCAATAAAACTATATTTATAGGAGAGGTTAGGGTCAGGGTTCCCAGTCAATACGGGACGAGAAGGGACCATAAGATCATGAATTTTTGCAACCTACGAGTGTTGAACTGGTCAGTTGGCAACCGAACTGGTCGGTTCACACGTGAGACATGTACTAGGTCATCCTTCTCATCATTAATAAAGCTACAAAGGAGGACCATGATATGAGCTAGTCATGCACGCATAATTATGGTGATAGTCATAGTCACTTTATAGTTGCATGAAATAAAAGTCAATCAAGCAATTATTTCCAAGCAACCTTTAAAACCTCAGGAATCACCACGAAACTAAAGTGATTTAACCATAAGCGTAACCACATACCTATTTTAGAGATCTCAAAGAAGCAATATATCCAAATCCAACTAGATATTATATATATATATATATAGAGAGAGAGAGAGAGAGTCAGGCTAGAATACACTCGAGTGTATCCCGAGCGGAATACACTCAAGTAGTTTTTCATGATGTAATATTTTTTTTTGAAAATCTATTCCATTGATCTTCTTAAACATCTCGTGAACAACTCATATGCAAAATTTGAGCACATTTGGATATGTATAGCTCATGTTATGAAGACCGCAAAAATTATGCATTTCAAATTAGTTTCGCACGTCGATTTTGTTGCCCTTAGATGAGTGACTTACACTCATCCAAATGGGCTCAAATTTGTATGTAGCCTAGTTATAGTATGATGGTGAAGATCAACAGTTTACATTTTGCAAAAAATAGTCTTGATATGTAAACACACTTGAGTGTATTCGTGCGATCCGTACACTCGAGTGTATTTTAGCCTGACTATATATATATATATATATATATATATATATATATATATATATATATAGGTTTTTGAAAGCGTGAAGCGAGAAGTGTGCGGATTGACCCACTTGAAGCGGAAAGCGGAAAGCGGGGTTTTAGGCGGACAAAAGCAGACACTTTTTGAAAAAAATGGTTTGCATTATTTTAAAATTGTTAAAAATTAAGTAACATTCATACTATTAATAGAAAGAACCATTACTCAACAATCAAGCATTATGAATTATATTTCATTGCATAAAATGACTTTCACATATTAAAAAGGGCCCTAATTATAAAAATAAATGATTATAAGTTAAAAAAATACTCAAACATCAAACAAAACCCATAGTCCTCGCTCCCAAATGAGTAAAAATAGAATCATCATGTACAGATGCATTGAATAGGTATGAATCATATTACCTTCAATTAATAATTAGTTTTAATTGCCAATTTAGAACATACAAATTCATTACAAAATTCAAAAGAAATGAGAATATGTAGGCACTAGGCACATAGACAGTTTGTTACAACACAATGAGAATTATTACAACCAGAAGAAGTAATGGAGTGTGGTGCATGTGTACTAAAATGAAGCGTGTTGAGTCAATTATGTTAGCCACAAACATTGATTATTAATCACTAACATAGAACTAGTACACAAGACGTCGTTTCGTATAAAAATCTGAAGCCAGATGTTTAACTTAAGAGAAGCGACCAGTTGAAATACTAACTTGTTGACGTAGAGAAAGATTTGTAAGCTCTATTTTTGGTCCTTTCTTCCCCTTCGTTAGCCTTGTCGTCTTAATGAGGGGTAACTGAGCACTTGTCAAACTATAGGCAGACTCCAGGGATGCATCTCCTCCTCCTTTCGAGATACTTTCCATTCAGTCATCAAGGTTCGACTTGTTTAACTCCAAGTGATTGTCGTTGTTGGTGTGTTTTGTGCAGTCATTGTTTCTCCTTTATGAACAGATGACGGAACCAAGGCTAGGGATGGATTCCCACTCCCAATCGGTAGCCAAAAGGCCCGTAAATACCATTTCCTAGCGACATTATTGTTGTCGGCTTCTTACATTTTCTATCGGGAAGTCGATGGTGTGACGACCGTCTCGTGAAAACAAGATTAACTAATGCGGAAGCGTTCATCAAGCAGCGGATTAGAGAAAATCACTAAAAATTAAAACTTTTTGCAAAGGGATCCATTCATAGGAAAACTCTTTCATTCAGAACCAAAGTAAAACTTTACATCCTGGTTCATATATATACATCTCATGTACTTTTGCTTCTCGAGGAATACAAACATTAACTACTCTGTCTTCACTGTACACAGGTAGTATAAAACCCTCGAGGCACTAAGCCAAAATCTCGAAATCATTAACTACTACTCCAAGGACCTGAGAGTACAGAGACGACACATAGGACTTCTATATACATCTGAACATGACATGACATTCAATGTCTCCACCTGAGACTTTACTGCTGTCCCTGCTACTGCTGATGTCCTTCACCTCCTGAAGGATTCCTGTCTCCTCGTCCGCGTCCACCTAAAAATGTGGTTCCCACGGGGGTGAGACAATTATAAAAATTGCCCCAGCGAGAGATATAACTCTCCGCCAGAAACATTATTATTGCAACTTAATAAGATAAATGTGAATAGGGAAATCATATTTATTTGACAGCATATATTTTGATGTCTAACAGATTAAATCATTATTCTATATCAAAAGCATTGCAACTGTAACTTGATAGAATAAACATGTTACTATTCCTTTAATGAATAGGAAGAACGTGTATAACATCTATTCAAACAACAGAATCATTACCACTGCATTAACTTTCTTTAGGCTTAGATCATATATCTAAATCCTGGCATTATCAATGTGGAGTCATGGCCCGTAGCCATACTCTTTTCATAAGTGTTGGGATCTTAGTCCCTCACTTCACCACTGGGATTTTCTCATCCTTTCACAATTTCAATACCATAACCATGAAATCATGGGTATTCAAACCCTTTGTTCATCACTTGAGCACTGTTACCTCTTTCTCAGGTAACTAACACCTTTAGGTCATTTGACTAAGGTAAGTATGATACTTGCTACACAAGCATCCATCATGGCACTTGATGCACATTAATTCTCTTGCCACCTCTTACCAGGCACAGGGTATATTATGGCACACAAGGCCCAATTAACAATTCAAACTAATAATACATCATAGCTCATACCTGGCTATGCTCATCATCTCATAATACCTGCATGGTTAGCACATATAATAGCAGTACATCAATTATCTATCAATACCATGCAAAAACAATGTATTAATAATTCAAGGGTATTACCCTTAATCCTTTATCAGGATTTGGGTTTCCATCACACATGGCTCATTAGAACACTGTGCATCTTGTCACCTTTCACTAGGCAACAACTTTATTCACATGGCTCACAAAACCATTCACATCTTGTCACCTCTCACTAGGCAACAACTTTATTCACATGGCACACAAGGCCATTCACATCTTGTCACCTCTCACTAGGCAACAACTTTATTCACATGGCGCACAAGGCCATTCACATCTTGTCACCTCTCACTAGGCAACAACTTAAAACAAAGGCTTACAAGCCCAACTCATCTTGTTACTTATTTCTCAGTAACAAAAACATAATGGCACATATGGCCAATCAATTCTTATCAAATAAACATCATAGCTCATACCTGGCTATGATCATCAACTCATGAAACCTGCATGATTGTCACACATGATAATAGACTTATCAGGTTTACAACACATCATGCAATACAGGGTAACACCACTATTCCCTTACCAGGGTTAGGGTTTTCCATCAATTAGGGCTTTCTCTCACATATCATTACCCTTCATTAAGAATAGGGTTTTCCATTATTAACCATTTAGGTTTTCAAGATCATATTATCAATGATCAAACCCTAGTTCATTGCTCCCCACATCTAGGAGCCAACATTTATACCATAAGTATTCACTCATACTTATTTATTCTCATCAATTATCATTAAATGATTATCATCACAAGGTATGAGTATCTCTCTCATCCTTAAGTTGAGAATTAACAAAACGACCATGTTAGGTCACTTTCAATTCAGATCTAAGTCAAGCATAGACCACCACGGCCGTGCTACCTTGCACGGTCGTGTTGAGTAAAGTCGCCACGGCCGTGCTGCCTTGCACGGTCGTGATACATAGGATCATCACATGAATCATATTTATATATGAATTCTATTATTTGATCCTTTCAACTTGATTAGGTCACATCAACCCTTCAATCATATGCATACAACTATGATTAACATAGGGTACCAAGTCATTGGTCCTATAAGCAATTAGGGATGCATTCCCAATTAGGGTTTCTCATGAAATCACCCTCAACTAGGGTTCCACATGGATGCACCCTCAATTAGGGTTTCACTTGGAATCACCCTCAACTAGGGTTTCACATGGAATCACCCTCAACTAGGGTTTCACATTGAATCACCCTCAACTAGGGTTTCACATGGAATCACCCTCAACTAGGGTTTCACATGGAATCACCCTCAACTAGGGTTTCACATTAAATCACCCTCAACTAGGGTTTCACATGGAATCACCCTCAACTAGGGTTTCACATGGAATCACCCTCAACTAGGGTTTCACATTGAATCACCCTCAACTAGGGTTTCACATGGAATCACCCTCAACTAGGGTTTCACATGGAATCACCCTCAACTAGGGTTTCACATTGAATCACCCTCAACTAGGGTTTCACATTGAATCACCCTCAACTAGGGTTTCACATGGAATCACCCTCAACTAGGGTTTCACATGGAATCACCCTCAACTAGGGTTGAATTCAATAACCCTGTCAATTAGGGTTTATGTTCATGTTTAGGGTTTCATGATCTCTTTGATTAAGGATCATAACCCTTATACACCACATGATTCATATTCATGTATGAATTCATGCTATCAGCTTCTTAACTTGATTAGGTCATATCAACCCTTCAATCAAGTACATACAACTATGATTTACATAGTGTACCAAGTCATTGATCTTATCAGCAATTAGGGTTCATCCCTTAATTGACACTAATCACTTAGGTACTATTAGGGTTTTAACCTTTGTTCCTTCATTGGTTAACATTACTAACCATCATTGGATCAATAGTACATTCATCATCACATTGGACCTCCATTACATAAGGTATCCAAAGGAATTAGGGTTTACTATTCATCCTAATTAGTGATTTCACATGTAGGCAACCTCTTAATAGGGTTATACATGAAATCGGCCTCAATTAGGGTTTACATCATGTATTGGATCCATGCATTTGTTATGCATTAATGACTAGTACCATTAAAGGTATCTCCCACCTAATCACATTAGGTTTTCAAAAAGGTTTGATCCATTGGACCTTTAATGACATAAGGTATCCAATTGAATTAGGGTTTCCAATGTTGATTCCTTCAATCATTGGATTCATGGAACCAATCATCAATTGGAACTATACCCATACTTCAATTGAGTTTAAATAGGTCAACCTTCAACTTATTTGACCCTTAATTAACCCTCAATTGGTCATCAATTAGGGTTTTATTCAATTGAATTAGGGTTTGGAATCGATGATTCAACAACACGAATCAATGTAAGACTAGTTGCTTTGAAACCATTGAACCATCATCCAAGTTGGGTATGACCTGACCCCAAACGGTCTTGAGGTCGTTTGGATGACCTCCAAACGGTCTTGAGACCGTTTGCCCATCATATCACTCAAATCCAAGCCATCCAATTAAGGTTTGGATAATTGGATTGATCACCAAATCAGCATTGCATTGTATTACAGCTTGGTACCTTTAGACCTTCAAACACCTAACCATACTCAACCCTAGACCTCCAAACGGTCTTGGGTGACCACCAAACGGTCTTGAGACCGTTTGGATGACCTCCAAAAGGTCTTGGGACCGTTTGCCCATCATATCACTCCAATCCAAGCAATCTAATTAGGGTTTGGTTCATTGAAGTGCTCACCAAATCAGCAATCTATTGCAGATCAACTTGATATCTTTAGACCTTCAACCACTGAACTATACTCAACCCTAGACCTCCAAACGGTCTTGGGTGACCACCAAACGGTCTTGAGACCGTTTGGATGACCTCCAAACGGTCTTGAGACCGTTTGCCCATCCAACCTTTGGACTCTAGTGAAAATTCATCATGGATTGGTCTATCGAGTTGATCAACAAATCAGCATTTAGTTGCAGTATGATTTGGTACCTTTGGACCTTCAATTGGTCAACTATACTTGACCCCAGACCTCCAAACGGTCTTGGGGTGATCCCCAAACGGTCTTGAGACCGTTTGGGTGATCCCCAAACGGTCTTGAGACCGTTTGGGCTAATCAACCCAAAATCTCAACTTAACTCATTGGAATTTCAGCACTATTTTCAATTAGGGTTTTCCTAATTGATTAGTCTTCAACTCATGATCCCTTTGGAATTTACCCCTCAAATTTGGAGGGTCATTAACCAACATCATTATGAACAAAAAATCTCATACGGTCAACGCTTGGTCAACGCACTCAAACGGTCTTGAGACCGTTTGCCCAAGCAGGTCAAGTTGATCAGGTTGAAAATCAGCACTTAATCCAATTAGGTTTCCCTAATTGATTAGGCTTCAACTCACGATTCCTTGGGAGTCAACCCATAAAACTCGGTGAGTCATTAGCCAACATAATTAGGATCAAAACTCTCATACGGTCAACGCTTGGTCAACGCACTCAAATGGTCTTGAGACCGTTTTCCCAAGCAGGTCAAGTTAATCAGGTTGAAAATCAGCACATAATTCAATTCGATTGCCTAATTGATTGGCCTTCAACTCTTGATTCCTTTGGATTTAATCCATAAAATTTGGAGGGTTATCAGCCTACATAATTAGGAACAAAATTCCCAAACGGTCAACGCTTGGTCAACCATCTCATATGGTCTTGAGACCGTTTTCTCCCAAACGGTCTCAAACCGTTTGCCCTTAAACGGTTTGCTGAAACCGCATAGCCAATCAAATTAAAACGATTTGGAGTAGCTATCAAAACGGTTTTGCTTGGTAATTTTCTTTGGATAAGCATCTAGGATTATGTCATCATCCCCTTCCTTCGAACAACCAAGAACAGCAACCGTTCTTGATGGAAATTGCAGCAAGAAACAAGAGTGCATCAAATTGAAGAAATCAATCAACAAAGCATAGAGAATTGATGCAATAGCAATGTTTAAGGGTTTGAGTTATAAAACCCGCCTCCAATTGAGCTCCAAAGCTCCAAGCTCACGCCATTAATGGTGGATGAAGCTCTTGCAACTCCCCCTAGGCTCGTCCTCAAGCTTTTGATTGCAAAAGTTGGCTAGGGTTGAAGAGGAGATCGAAATAAGAAGGAATCCATAATTTATTTTCGATTTCCACCATGAAATCAAGGAGAACGAAGGTCAAGGGCTCACCCACAGGTTGGGGACGTTCTCCCTGCTCCTCCCTAGCTCCGTGGTCGGTTTTGCAAGCAAGGGAAAGAAGAAAATCCGAAATAGCCTTTCATTTGGCTTGAAAAAGGTACTTTTATAAGGAAATTGATGAGAGAGAAAATGCATTATTAAAATGCATTAAATTCCAAAAATATGGCCGCCTATTCCCCCTCAAATCCCTTAAGGACGAGGCACCTTCCTTTGCCTTTAATTCTCCTTCATGATCCTTGATTTAAAGAAAATCAAATTAAGCACCTTAATGCTTATTATATTAATATCCATATGTGAGTGGGTTTTCTTTTTCTTATAATAAGGTGAGTGGAATTTCACCTACTTAGTATATTTTCGTTCCTTATCTTGGCAAAAGAACGTTCATCCTTATTCAAAATCAACCCAAAACATTTTGGTTGAAAGCCCTTCAATTATTTTTATTCATTTTTGCCCTAAATCAAATTAGGGTTTCAATTAGGCATTAATCTTGATTATTTTAATATCAAGATTCTCTCTCCTCCAACTTAATTCAAATGAGACACCCATCTCATTTTATTTGCTCTACATGTTTCCAAGAAACATTAGGGACCTTATTGAAGTGGTAATTTGCATATTGAACCCTAGGTTTTGGGTAAATTGCACTTTTCACCAAAACTAGGTTTTAATGCACAACACTGCTTTACAAGCTTAATCTTGGTGCCCGAGCTTGTGAAAGCCATACCACTACATCATATTCATTATTATGATGTCTCAACATCAGAGGAACATCTTACCATTCAACATTTGCAATTTCACCCCTCAACTTGGGTAATTTGCACTTTGGTCCAAAATAAGCAAACATTGCTTCAACATTGTTCAAACAGGACCAAAATTGAAACATAAGTTTCTCATGAGTCCTAATTACTTTTCACAAGATAAGATTAAGAATCTTCTTAACCTTTTTAAGCAAAACAATCTAGGGTTAATTCATAACCTAGGTCAGGGATGTTACAAATTATAAACCCCTAACAAGGATTTCGTCCTCGAAATCCCAGGAAAAGGAGGAACATATTGTTCATTAATCATGCCCTCAAGTCTCCACATATCATCTTAATATCATGGAGATATCATGAACTCTGTGATTCCACACAAAGCTCCTTTCATTAGCTCAACCTCATCAATGTTTATGCAGAGCATAAACCCCTAACATATGATGTCCATATTATTGAAAGGAAGAAACATAAAAGAACATACTTCAATCATTACTCAAGAATATATACCAAAAGAGAAACATATATATCTAACAGAGATAATTTACTCAGTAATCCTTTAACAAACTCTATGTAATTGGGATTGTTCACATAGTTCTTCTTATTAGTTGGAAATGCCACATAGCTTTTCCCTTTTTGATTGGGAATGACACATAGCTCTTCCCTTTTTGTTGGGGATGACACATAGCTTTCCCTTTTTGATTGGGAATGACACATAGCTCTTCCCTTTTTGATTGGGAATGACACATAGCTCTTCCCTTTTTGTTGGGGATGACACATAGCTTTCCCTTTTTGATTGGAAATGACACATAGCTCTTCCCTTTTTGTTGGGGATGACACATAGCTTTCCCTTTTTGATTGGGAATGACACATAGCTCTTCCCTTTTTGATTGGGAATGACACATAGCTCTTCCCTTTTTGTTGGGGATGACACATAGCTTTCCCTTTTTGATTGGGAATGACACATAGCTCTTCCCTTTTTGTTGGGGATGACACATAGCTTTCCCTTTTTGATTGGGAATGACACATAGCTCTTCCCTTTTTGATTGGGAATGACGCATAGCTCTTCCCTTTTTGTTGGGGATGACACATAGCTTTCCCTTTTTGATTGGGAATGACACATAGCTCTTCCCTTTTTGTTGGGGATGACACATAGCTTTCCCTTTTTGATTGGGAATGACACATAGCTCTTCCCTTTTTTATTGGGAATGACACATAGCTCTTCCCTTTTTGATTGGGAATGACACATAGCTCTTCCCTTATTGTTTAGGGTTGGAATTGCACAAAGCATCTTCCTTTATTGGAATTGCACAAAGCATCTTCCTTTATTGGAATTGCACAAAGCATCTTCCTTTATTGGAATTGCACAAAGCATCTTCCTTTATTGGAATTGCACAAAGCATCTTCCTTTATTGGAATTGCACAAAGCATCTTCCTTTATTGGAATTGCACAAAGCATCTTCCTTTATTGGAATTGCACAAAGCATCTTCCTTTATTGGAATTGCACAAAGCATCTTCCTTTATTGGAATTGCACAAAGCATCTTCCTTTATTGGAATTGCACAAAGCATCTTCCTTTATTGGAATTGCACAAAGCATCTTCCTTTATTGATTCAATATTTCTTATTTCATGATACTCATTAGATTGTCTCAGAATGACTACTTGATCAGAGCAATCAAAAAGATAACAATCTAAGAGTTTCATACTTGCCTTATCTTCAATGATCATATACCTGGCCAGGGTATATAAGTATTGAGATTAGGTAGTATGCACTTACATTCTATCATATTCCTTGCTTTTCATATCATTATACACACACGATTTTCCCTTGTTCCAACATAACTAAGTCATTTAGGAACTCTTTTAAAGCTCAAACTTTCTTTATTAAGGACTGATAATCTAGGTTGTAAGGCTAGTATCCAGTCCACTGTATGCATTACTGTTGCCCTAATCTGCCCAATAAGAGCATGATCATAGGATTCTCTATCCTAATCAGGTCTTAATGGGGATTCTCAGGCACTCATACTATTCTCGTCTGATCCCTTGCACCTCTTCTTGGTGCAACAACATTGCCCTCAACAATGTGTTTCTTCTGTTCTCCAGTCATTTTAAACTATACCCTTTTTCTACACAAGCAGAAATCATTATAGGGTATACTGGAGGACACTAACACAGACTCAACAACTTAGTCCTATGTCTCTGTAGACTCAGCGAACCTAGAGCTCTGATACCACTAAATTGTGACGACCGTCTCGCGAAAACAAGATTAACTAATGTGGAAGCATTCATCAAGCAGCGGATTAGCGAAAATCACTAAAAATTAAAACTTTTTGCAAAGGGATCCATTCATAGGAAAACTCTTTCATTCAGAACCAAAGTAAAACTTTACATCCTGGTTCATATATATACATCTCATGTACTTTTGCTTCTCGAGGAATACAAACATTAACTACTCTGTCTTAACTGTACACAGGTAGTATAAAACCCTCGAGGCACTAAGCCAAAATCTCGAAATCATTAACTACTACTCCAAGGACCTGAGAGTACAGAGACGACACATAGGACTTCTATATACATCTGAACATGACATGACAATCAATGTCTCCACCTGAGACTTTACTGCTGTCCCTGCTACTGCTGATGTCCTTCACCTCCTGAAGGATTCCTGTCTCCTCGTCCGCGTCCACCTAAAAATGTGGTTCCCACGGGGGTGAGACAATTATAAAAATTGCCCCAGCGAGAGATATAACTCTCCGCCAGAAACATTATTATTGCAACTTAATAAGATAAATGTGAATAGGGAAATCATATTTATTTGACAGCATATATTTTGATGTCTAACAGATTAAATCATTATTCTATATCAAAAGCATTGCAACTGTAACTTGATAGAATAAACATGTTACTATTCCTTTAATGAATAGGAAGAACATGTATAACATCTATTCAAACAACAGAATCATTACCACTGCATTAACTTTCTTCAGGCTTAGATCATATATCTAAAGCCTGGCATTATCAATGTGGATTCATGGCCCGTAGCCATACTCTTTTCATAAGTGTTGGGATCTTAGTCCCTCACTTCACCACTGGGTTTTTCTCATCCTTTCACAATTTCAATACCATAACCATGAAATCATGGGTATTCAAACCCTTTGTTCATCACTTGAGCACTGTTACCTCTTTCTCAGGTAACTAACACCTTTAGGTCATTTGACCAAGGTAAGTATGATACTTGCTACACAAGCATCCATCATGGCACTTGATGCACATTAATTCTCTTGCCACCTCTTACCAGGCACAAGGTATATTATGGCACACAAGGCCCAATTAACAATTCAAACTAATAATACATCATAGCTCATACCTGGCTATGCTCATCATCTCATAATACCTGCATGGTTAGCACATATAATAGCAGTACATCAATTATCTATCAATACCATGCAAAAACAATGTATTAATAATTCAAGGGTATTACCCTTAATCCTTTATCAGGATTTGGGTTTCCATCACACATGGCTCGTCAGAACACTGTACATCTTGTCACCTTTCACTAGGCAACAACTTTATTCACATGGCTCACAAAACCATTCACATCTTGTCACCTCTCACTAGGCAACAACTTTATTCACATGGCGCACAAGGCCATTCACATCTTGTCACCTCTCACTAGGCAACAACTTTATTCACATGGCGCACAAGGCCATTCACATCTTGTCACCTCTCACTAGGCAACAACTTAAAACAAAGGCTTACAAGCCCAACTCATCTTGTTACTTTTTTCTCAGTAACAAAAACATAATGGCACATATGGCCAATCAATTCTTATCAAATAAACATCATAGCTCATACCTGGCTATGATCATCAACTCATGAAACATGCATGATTGTCACACATGATAATAGACTTATCAGGTTTACAACACATCATGCAATACAGGGTAACACCACTATTCCCTTACCAGGGTTAGGGTTTTCCATCAATTAGGGCTTTCTCTCACATATCATTACCCTTCATTAAGAATAGGGTTTTCCATTATTAACCATTTAGGTTTTTAAGATCATATTATCAATGATCAAACCCTAGTTCATTGCTCCCCACATCTAGGAGCCAACATTTATACCATAAGTATTCACTCATACTTATTTATTCTCATCAATTATCATTAAATGATTATCATCACAAGGTATGAGTATCTCTCTCATCCTTAAGTTGAGAATTAACAAAACGACCATGTTAGGTCACTTTCAATTCAGCTCTAAGTCAAGCATAGACCACCACGGCCGTGCTACCTTGCACGGTCGTGCAAAGTAAAGCTGCCACGGCCGTGCTACCTTGCACGGTCGTGCTGAGTAAAGTCGCCACGGCCGTGCTGCCTTGCACGGTCGTGCTACATAGGATCATCACATGAATCATATTTATATATGAATTCTATTATTTGATCCTTTCAACTTGATTAGGTCACATCAACCCTTCAATCATATGCATACAACTATGATTAACATAGGGTACCAAGTCATTGGTCCTATAAGCAATTAGGGATGCATTCCCAATTAGGGTTTCTCATGAAATCACCCTCAACTAGGGTTCCACATGGATGCACCCTCAATTAGGGTTTCACTTGGAATCACCCTCAACTAGGGTTTCACATGGAATCACCCTCAACTAGGGTTTCACATTGAATCACCCTCAACTAGGGTTTCACATGGAATCACCCTCAACTAGGGTTTCACATGGAATCACCCTCAACTAGGGTTTCACATTGAATCACCCTCAACTAGGGTTTCACATGGAATCACCCTCAACTAGGGTTTCTCATGGAATCACCCTCAACTAGGGTTTCACATTGAATCACCCTCAACTAGGGTTTCACATGGAATCACCCTCAACTAGGGTTTCACATGGAATCACCCTCAACTAGGGTTTCACATTGAATCACCCTCAACTAGGGTTTCACATTGAATCACCCTCAACTAGGGTTTCACATGGAATCACCCTCAACTAGGGTTTCACATGGAATCACCCTCAACTAGGGTTGAATTCAATAACCCTGTCAATTAGGGTTTATGTTCATGTTTAGGGTTTCATGATCTCTTTGATTAAGAATCATAACCCTTATACACCACATGATTCATATTCATGTATGAATTCATGCTATCAGCTTCTTAACTTGATTAGGTCATATCAACCCTTCAATCAAGTACATACAACTATGATTTACATAGTGTACCAAGTCATTGATCTTATCAGCAATTAGGGTTCATCCCTTAATTGACACTAATCACTTAGGTACTATTAGGGTTTTAACCTTTGTTCCTTCATTGGTTAACATTACTAACCATCATTGGATCAATAGTACATTCATCATCACATTGGACCTTCATTACATAAGGTATCCAAAGGAATTAGGGTTTACTATTCATCCTAATTAGTGATTTCACATGTAGGCAACCTCTTAATAGGGTTATACATGAAATCGGCCTCAATTAGGGTTTACATCATGTATTGGATCCATGTATTTGTTATGCATTAATGACTAGTACCATTAAAGGTATCTCCCACCTAATCACATTAGGTTTTCAAAAAGGTTTGATCCATTGGACCTTTAATGACATAAGGTATCCAATTGAATTAGGGTTTCCAATGTTGATTCCTTCAATCATTGGATTCATGGAACCAATCATCAATTGGAACTATACCCATACTTCAATTGAGTTTAAATAGGTCAACCTTCAACTTATTTGACCCTTAATTAACCCTCAATTGGTCATCAATTAGGGTTTTATTCAATTGAATTAGGGTTTGGAATCGATGATTCAACAACACTAATCAATGTAAGACTAGTTGCTTTGAAACCATTGAACCATCATCCAAGTTGGGTATGACCTGACCCCAAACGGTCTTGAGGTCGTTTGGATGACCTCCAAACGGTCTTGAGACCGTTTTCCCATCATATCACTCAAATCCAAGCCATCCAATTAAGGTTTGGATCATTGGATTGATCACCAAATCAGCATTGCATTGTATAACAGCTTGGTACCTTTAGACCTTCAAACACCTAACCATACTCAACCCTAGACCTCCAAACGGTCTTGGGTGACCACCAAACGGTCTTGAGACCGTTTGGATGACCTCCAAACGGTCTTGGGACCGTTTGCCCATCATATCACTCCAATCCAAGCAATCTAATTAGGGTTTGGTTCATTGAAGTGCTCACCAAATCAGCAATCTATTACAGATCAACTTGATATCTTTATACCTTCAACCACTGAACTATACTCAACCCTAGACCTCCAAACGGTCTTGGGTGACCACCAAACGGTCTTGAGACCGTTTGGATGACCTCCAAACGGTCTTGAGACCGTTTGCCCATCCAACCTTTGGACTCTAGTGAAAATTCATCATGGATTGGTCTATCGAGTTGATCAACAAATCAGCATTTAGTTGCAGTATGATTTGGTACCTTTGGACCTTCAATTGGTCAACTATACTTGACCCCAGACCTCCAAACGGTCTTGGGGTGATCCCCAAACGGTCTTGAGACCGTTTGGGTGATCCCCAAACGGTCTTGAGACCGTTTGGGCTAATCAACCCAAAATCTCAACTTAACTCATTGGAATTTCAGCACTATTTTCAATTAGGGTTTGCCTAATTCATTAGTCTTCAACTCATGATCCCTTTGGAATTAACCCCTCAAATTTGGAGGGTCATTAACCAACATCATTATGAACAAAAAACTCATACGGTCAATGCTTGGTCAACGCACTCAAATGGTCTTGAGACCGTTTTCCCAAGCAGGTCAAGTTGATCAGGTTGAAAATCAGCACTTAATCCAATTAGGTTTCCCTAATTGATTAGGCTTCAACTCACGATTCCTTGGGAGTTAACCCATAAAACTTGGTGAGTCATTATCCAACATAATTAGGATCAAAACTCTCATACGGTCAACGCTTGGTCAACGCACTCAAACGGTCTTGAGACCATTTTCCCAAGCAGGTCAAGTTAATCAGGTTGAAAATCAGCACATAATTCAATTCGATTGCCTAATTGATTGGCCTTCAACTCTCTATTCCTTTGGAGTTAATCCCTCAAATTTGGAGGGTTATCAGCCTACATAATTAGGAACAAAATTCCCAAACGGTCAACGCTTGGTCAACCATCTCAAACGGTCTTGAGACCGTTTTCTCCCAAACGGTCTCAAACCGTTTGCCCTTAAACGGTTTGCTGAAACCGCATAGCCAATCAAATTAAAACGATTTGGAGTAGCTATCAAAACGGTTTTGCTTGGTAATTTTCTTTGGATAAGCATCTAGGATGATGTCATCTTCCCCTTCCTTCTAACAACCAAGAACAGCAACCGTTCTTGATGGAAATTGCAGCAAGAAACAAGAGTGCATCAAATTGAAGAAATCAATCAACAAAGCATAGAGAATTGATGCAATAGCAATGTTTAAGGGTTTGAGTTATAAAACCCGCCTCCAATTGAGCTCCAAAGCTCCAAGCTCACGCCATTAATGGTGGATGAAGCTCTTGCAACTCCCCCTAGGCTCGTCCTCAAGCTTTTGATTGCAAAAGTTGGCTAGGGTTGAAGAGGAGATCGAAATAAGAAGGAATCCATAATTTATTTTCGATTTCCACCATGAAATCAAGGAGAACGAAGGTCAAGGGCTCACCCACAGGTTGGGGACGTTCTCCCTGCTCCTCCCTAGCTCCGTGGTCGGTTTTGCAAGCAAGGGAAAGAAGAAAATCCGAAATAGCCTTTCATTTGGCTTGAAAAAGGCACTTTTATAAGGAAATTGATGAGAGAGAAAATGCATTATTAAAATGCATTAAATTCCAAAAATATGGCCGCCTCTTCCCCCTCAAATCCCTTAACGACGAGGCACCTTCCTTTGCCTTTAATTCTCCTTCATTATCCTTGATTTAAAGAAAATCAAATTAAGCACCTTAATGCTTATTATATTAATATCCATATGTGAGTGGGTTTTCTTTTTCTTATAATAAGGTGAGTGGAATTTCACCTACTTAAGATATTTTCGTTCCTTATCTTGGCAAAGGAACGTTCATCCTTATTCAAAATCAACCCAAAACATTTTGGTTGAAAGCCCTTCAATTATTTTTATTCATTTTTGCCCTAAATCAAATTAGGGTTTCAATTAGGCATTAATCTTGATTATTTTAATATCAAGATTCTCTCTCCTCCAACTTAATTCAAATGAGACACCCATCTCATTTTATTTGCTCTACATGTTTCCAAGAAACATTAGGGACCTTATTGAAGTGGTAATTTTCATATTGAACCCTAGGTTTTGGGTTAATTGCACTTTTCACCAAAACTAGGTTTTAATGCACAACACTGCTTTACAAGCTTAATCTTGGTGCCCGAGCTTGTGAAAGCCATACCACTACATCATATTCATTCTTATGATGTCTCAACATCAGAGGAACATCTTACCATGCAACATTTGCAATTTAACCCCTCAACTTGGGTAATTTGCACTTTGTTCTAAAATAAGCAAACATTGCTTCAACATTGTTCAAACAGGACCAAAATTGAAACATAAGTTTCTCATGAGCCCTAATTACTTTTCACAAGATAAGATTAAGAATCTTCTTAACCTTTTTAAGCAAAACAATCTAGGGTTAATTCATAACCCAGGTCAGGGATGTTACAGATGGGGTGTTGGGTAATCATGTAATTACATTTACAAATAGATCCACACTTTGCCAGAAAGCAGCTGAAGCTGGCCGCTAAAGCGGGTCGAGGTGGGAATTTTTGCAAAAAAGCGGTCGCTTCGGTTCAAAACACCTCAACACCCGCTTTAGCCCAAAAAAAGTAGATGCCCCTTCCATAAGCGTGAAGCGGGCCGCTTTTTTAATCATTGTATATATGTATATATATGTATACACACACACACACTACAACAATATGATCCCATACCAACATCTCAGTAAATGCTGGTATAACCCCAAAAATGCTGGTATAGAGTATACCAGCAGCCACAAAATCCTGGCTATATTGATGACGGGATAGATCTTTACCAACACTTTTTGAGGTTGTGCTAGCACTTGTAGTTGCTGGTATAAGTGTGTTGAGTTAGATATAATTATTTGTTGTGCCCTCTAACCAAACACATTCTAGATGAATGCTGGCATAGGTAGGATTGGCGCCAAAACAACCAACTTGCAACCGTCGGTATAGATGCTATAAAGAACAACATAGATTTATTTGGTAACTTTTGAAGAAGCATATACCTATACATTATTGTTGTTGATATCGAGTTGTTTGGTGATAATTAGTAATATATATACTAGCATATGAAGGATTCAAATGTAGCTAGGGAAAACAAGGAGGCACTTTTTGTTAATAGCAACCAACTACATCACTCCAGATGGCGCACATATTATCGAATTATTAAAAATAATATCAGTTGAACAAGAGAAACATTATTGGAAAACTGAAAATTGTATTAAATATTGGACATACTTTACATGGGGAGGACATTAACCTTGCCCCTTTTAGATAAACATTGAGCTCAAACTAACAATATACAAATGATGTGAACAACTCATTGAATTTTTCCATTCAATATGCAAAACATCTTCCTAGAAGACTGAAACATCACTTTAAGACTGATAAAAATTATCACTTCAAGTCCCTTGTATCAAGCATGTAACCTTTTATGTAAACGCACTTCCCTAGTTGACTGCATCTAAACATTGCACATGACATAATTCAAACCTCAAGAAAGAAAATATAAAATTTTGAGTATATGAAGAAATCTAATCAAAAAAGGGCAATGTCCAAGATATCTGATACAAGATACAACTGGACAATGGTTAGATATGAAGCTAACCAGATATGCTCACAAGCTTGACTAAGATGTATAGTTGCAAATAAGAGGAAAACACATTTTCTAGATATGAATGCTATGTAGGATGATTATATTTGAGTTTTTTTTTTGAAGTGGCATGATAAACATATTTCTATCCACATTTACACATTCATTGTATGAAAATAAATTATTTTAACCATGCAATGACCACCCAATGTACATGTAAATATTGTGGATTTTTATCATAAACAATAGTTGTATGCAGTCATATTTTAAAGATGAGTTTCCAGCCTATTATGTTCATCTAGATCTCCCATGCCAGGAAATATAACATATATGGAGTCCTACAACAGTAACAATATATGGTTCATTCCCACAAAAATATCTTACTTGTATTCGTATGAACAATGCAAGCTACCCACTCTATCTGATTTTTAAAAAAAATATCCCTCCTCACAAGACATTCTATTTATACATTAGAAAAGACCAACTATATTTTTTCCCATGTATGTGTGACATGGAGTATACCTCTTCTATGCATTGCATTGCTATCAAGCTTCTGATCCTCATAGGGAGGCTTCTTCATTCATTTATCATGAAGGGATTCATTGAAAAAGATCCTTACATCCCAACCTCCATTGTCACCATATTTCCCGCATGCGAAATGAATTATAATGTAATAAGGCATTTTGGAATTGTGTTTTATGATCATGTGCAGAGGCTTCATCCGCCATGGGGGCTCCACTAAAGTCTTGACCATGTACACATCCATATGTTGATCCATCTCAAACCCATAAAAATTTAGGTGACGGTTCTCAAGCAGTTTGAGGTATAGCCAATGCTTTGAGACTAAGCTCTTGGGGGGACTCGGTATTCATCCAAGACTTTGACAACCATCACAAGGTTAGCAACTCCTTTTCTAATGTAGTGTGACAACATGCCATTTTGTTTGTACTGGATCAGGGTTGTCTATGTTTATCATATTTGATATTGTTAAAAAAGAGTAACTTTCTTCAAAAAAAATTTCTAGCCACTGTGAAACTCTTGTAATCTAGTTCGCAAATAAACTGAAATACAATGTCATGTTTGAGTTTAAACTTTGTTGTAGCAGATTAAACTCAGATGATGTCAACAAATTCATCAAGATGATCATGTCAACATGGCGTCAAATGCCGCAGTAAACAATAGTTATCTTTAATGAAGCACACAAGTGTCATGCTTTAAGAACAAGTTGAAATTATAATGAAGGTGAACTATATCAGGTTATGTCAACGAATAGCTGGAAGATTATAAAATTAACAGTGTGTCGAAGACAACACGAAGCATATTTATATTTTAATGTAGTATATTCATATTTGAATGCAAGACCGCAACATATATACTATTTCCTATAACCTTCATTCGTAGTCTTTTCATTATACTTACATATTCTGTGATTGTTTAAATTAAGAAGGCCTACGTTTTTTAAACTGAATAAGCTACTTAAAAGGACAAGTTACATTCATCTGAAGTGGATGTAAAGTCTAATAGTAGGCCATGGCTTCCATGGACATGCAGTTTGAGCATTTGGATTTCATATATAAGAAAGTTCTTCATATTATACAACACAGAAACTCTATCCAATTATTAAATCTGCATTCATACCTTCAATCAAATAATTCATTTTGGGTATAATTAGTTTTTATATGTGAACATGTACACAACGGAAGTATAAACCAAAAGCAAACATGATATTAGAAAAGTGAGAACGTAATATCTCCCTTGGTATTCGATTTCGACCGTCTTGTATAGCATGTGAACTTGAGAGGAATAGTAATATGATCACTATTGTATTGGTGCTCGTATCTTTGTGTATCATGTTTATGTCTGCAAAAGACACTAAAAATTGCATAAACAAGAATTATTGCAGATACTCAATGTTAAATATCCATAACATCGAAGAAGAGATACAGTAAAAGAATCAAACAGTAGGCAATATACCAAGCAGTACTATTAAAAAAGGAAGTACCTTGCTCGCGGATATGCACACACTACAGTGAAAGTATGTAGCCTGCGGGGTAAAAAGGAAAATCTTATATCCTAAGCAAGAACATGTACATGTTCCGTGACCAATTAGACTCTGCTGAGCGAGTGAATCAGATTATAAGAAAACAAACAAACCACCGTTAGAGGGAATAATTTATATAAAAAGAATAAAAAAAGGGACTAGGGAGTGACGAAAGCGCGGAGAATTCTGAGTACGATATATATCAATTTTACCAATCACGCTGCGGAGAAAATCTTCAGATCATCGTTCCCCCAATCGTTAAACCCATAAGAGGTGCGATTGGATCAATAACTGGGTGAGCGGTCTTTTAGTTGTAGTAAACAGGAGTAGGACCACCGTAGTAGTGACGGAGAGAGGAGGGGGACGGGGAATGATGGATAAAGAGATAGTCGCTTGATGCTTTGATCCCAATCTACGGCCTGCACTAAGATATTTCACGGGAGGGGAGTCAAGGCTTGTCCGGGTTCCTGCCGCCAGAGCATCCGTTTCTATTAGGGCGGGGCCAAATAAACATGGAACAGAGAAAGATGTGCGTGTTACTACAATGGGATTAGCAAGAAAAATAGTTTATACCAGCAACTATAATATATATATATATATATATATATATATATATATATATATATATATATAAATATATATATATATATATATATCACTTGCAATGGTATTTATTCCTACTGTTCAAAATGTGCCTCGGGTACAAAGTGTCCATATGACATATACTTTTTTTTGGATTGTCAAGGCTTCTATTACTATAGGTTAGGGATATGACTTGAGTAAATATTATTTCTCACCAAACTTTTTTTGAAGGTACGTTGGTCAAGAATTGACCCTGATTATCACTTACTGGCCATTGATTCATATGTATTGGTCAGGGATTTGTCCTTCGTCTTTAGCCAGTTTTGTAGTAGTATGAGTTGCAAGCTATTGAATATACAAAAGTTATCAGGAATCAGTATGAGATATGGTCCCTTCGATGCTTTGAAATCATTTATTCATATGGTGTGGTTAAAATTGTTGGTAGGTATGCTCATAGAGTCATCTCGAGCGATTGCATAGAGTCGGATATTAATTAATCAATTAATACAATTAATTGATTAACTAATTAATTCCATACTATTCTAATTAATCCATGAGTATATTAATTAACGCAGTCTTTCTATTTAGTGAAGGATTTAGAAAACCCTTCTTCCTTTTGTCTCCTATTTAAAGGTGTTTGACGGCCGATATCTTTACCAGATATTGAGAGAGACTTTTCAATTTACGGTCACGTACGTAATCCCTAGTCGTTACCATCCTCAGGAGAGAAAGAAGAACACCGCAACGCTAGCACGTCATCGTACAGAGGATACTCCTTCCTGTCAGCTTAGGAAGTGCGACCTGGAATTCTAGTCCATCCGCGTGAACGAAGTAGAGATGTAGACGTTGAGACGTCAACATTCGGAGAACGTCAACGACCGTCCATACGTGCTATGAGTGGTGTACATCACCACATGAAAGGAGGGTTGCCTGATCTTCTCGTAATGCGTTCAGAGGACGGGAGAGAAATACTGTCCGTATAAGTCAGGAGCGTTACACGCCATCATACAGCGGGACGTTGCCAGACTTGCTCTGCGACAAGGTATATCCTGCGAACACTCTTTTTGAATACGTTGTTGTCGACGAGATCCTATTACGGGTTGCGTGGAAATATATTTTAATTTGTTGCTTCCGCCGCACATGTTTCCTCCACAAAATCCAACAGTGGTATCAGAGCAGTGTCGATCTACGACGTATTTGGATTCGTTTGGATAGGATCGAATCATTGTATATTGTTTTTGTGTTTGCATATGATGTGAACTTAAAACTGCCAATGTACATATCTAAACCTAATTCCACATACGTCGCATATTTCGGACGGGGGTCGACTGTGGAAAATACTGATTTTTCTAATTGCATGGAAGTAAAATTACGTAGACCTTTCAGGGACTCTGCCCCTGAGACCCCATGAACGGCGGCCTCCCCTCGACCCCCGCCTGTATAGGGGAGCTGCCCCTGAGTACCCTGCATAGTCTGCATAGGAGTCAAAAATGTATTTAATAGGGAATGTCACGCATTAAAAGGAGTGAAATTTTAATATGTATATATGTATATGTATATATACCTATGATGTCATACACGTCACCTTTAAAATCTATTTTATGTGGTGAATGCATATACGATTATAGCCTAGAATTCCCTTTTGTGAATGTTGTGAATGAATGTGGTTGTGAATGTTGTGGATATATTTGTTTTTTAAATGTTATGGATATATAATGGTTGTACGTGGATCATTTGTATAAAGTATTCGTCTTGCATGTCGAGACTCATCTCTTATTTCAAAGTGTAATTAATTCTTTCTCTTTATATTTGTACTCATATGATGTAATAGAGAGGATTAGTTTTAGTCTTTATAAACTTGATGTAAGGAGGTCACTTAAAGATCCATCTTCAAGGAGCGTCTATGGAGAAGCAACCTGACGATCCAATTCTAAGAAGCAACCTGAAGATCAAACTGCAAGGAGCATCCATGGAGAAACAACTTGAAGTTCCAACCTCACGGGACATCCATGAAGTTGTTCATTGTAATGTTGATCCTTACAGGTTGATTCACAGGTATTGTTGCATGAGATGCATAAGACCTTAGGTGGACTGTAATCCTTTATGGCTCCAAAGGATTACAAATGTATGGTCATAATCGATTTTTTGTGTTTGTGATTGCATGTCTATCATTTGTGGTTGTGGATATAGTAGTATATGATATGTACTATAAGTATGTGGTGTTTGTATATGTATATGTATTAATAAAACCCCTCAATTAATAATATTAAGTTTTAGTTGTCTTCTATAAAGCAACACACATGAAAATCTTGATCGACTATGTGTGGGCACACCTGCGTGTGGTACACTGTCTATCTCGTGGAGGTGTGATGGTGGGTGTGGGGGGCTACCTCCGCAGGGTGCACACTCATCGTGTTAGCTTATGGGTTGGACTTAACTAGGGAACCTTGATAGGATCAAGTACCTAGAGGCACACAGATGCATCATGGCAAGGAGTTGTGTATGATCATTTATCCAAGAGTTGCATATGATCAATTGGTAAAAGTTGTCTACCTTAGTATTTGATCTTTGACACTGATGTTGGTTGGCATTGATCCAACTATTTTAGATCATGACTCACTAGAAGGTTGTACGATGCAATCTTCTGAGTTGATAGTGATGGCTATCAATTTGAAAAAAAATAATAGAAGCATAATTAATTACATGCCTAACTAATCTCACTTATCAAATCTTTATAAGTCATAATGTTTTGGACTAAATGCAAACTTTTTCTTTTCTAGCAATCAAATGGCAAACAACACACACATTCTCATTGTGATCGGTCCTTGAGAAGGACAAACTTACCAGAATCAACTTTCAAAACTGGTTTAGGACGCTGAGAATTTTTCTCACGTAGGAGCATAAGCTTTATGTCCTTGAAACACCAGAGCCAGCAGAACCCGCCTCAAAAGCACCCAAGGCTGAAAAGGATGCTAACAAGAGGCACCTTAATGACGTCATGGATGTCAAGTTCCTGATGTTGTGCTCAATGAACTATGAGTTGCATGAGAACATGAATGTCATGGAGATGGTAACACATATCAAGAACATGTATCAGCAGCAAGCAAGACAAGAGAGATATGATATCTCCAAGGCTTTGTTCAGAAGCAAGATGAAAGAGGGAGACTCAGTTGGCACCCATATACTCACTTTGATTGGGTATGTGGAAAGAATATCCAAGATGGGATTTCTCCTAGGTTAAGAGTCAGCCACTAATGTGATTCTACAATTGTTGCCTGAATCATATAGTCATTTTGTCATGAACTACAACATAATAATATTGACAAGCCATTGTCAGAATTATTGGGTATGTTGAGGACAGCTGAAGCATAGATGAAGAAAGACAAGCCCAAGTCTATGATGATAATCAGCTAGATAAAGGCAAGTCTAAGAAAGGTTCTAAAGTCAGGCATAAGCCAAAGTCATCCGCACTCAAAGCTAAAGGTGGGATCTCCAAAGAAGGCAGTTGTCACCATTGCCACCAGAATGGACATTGGAAAAGAAATTGTCCTCTCTACCTGGAGGAACTAAGGAAGAAGAAGAAGGGGATAGAGATCTCCACTTCAAGTATATATGTTATTGATATAAACTTAAATACTTCTTCATCATGGGTACTGGATACCGGATGTAGATCTCACATATTTTCAAATATGCAGGATCTGATAAGAAGTAAGCTTTTACAAAAGGGTCAAGTCAATCTGTGGGTCGCTAATGGAGCAAGAGTTGCTGCCATCGTAGTTGAAGTTATTAGTTTATCTTTTCCTATGGGTCTTGTAATAGAATTAGAGAATTTCTATTATGTATCTACCATTAATAAAAATATTATTTCTGTATCTTGTATGGACAAGAGTGGATTTGAATTTCACATTAAGAATGGAATGACTTCTATTTTTAAAGATGAGATCTTTTATGACAATGCCCCTATGTCTTATGGTATCTACTTGTTAGAACTTGAGACTAGCATATACAATGTAAATACTAAAAGGCTAAAACTTGACAACTCATACAAAACATACTTATGGCATTGTCGTCTTTGGTACATAACGAGAAGCGCATATCTAGACTCTATAAGGATGGTTATCTAGACTCTTTTGTTTTTGAATCATTAGAGACATGTGAGGCTTGTTTATTAGGCAAGATGACCAATACTCCTTTCACTGGACACAGTGAGAGAACCAGTGATATGCTAGGGCTCATACATACTAATATATGTGGACCTTTTAGATCAAATTCTAGAGGAGGCTATCAATATTTCATTACTTTTATTGATGACCTTAGTAGGTATGGCTATGTATATCTTATGAAACACAAGTCAGAACCTCTTGAAATGTTCAACAATTTCATGAATGCAGTAAAGAATCAACTTGGTAAGAGTATTAAAGCACTTCGGTCAGATCGAGGTGGTGAATACTTAAGCCAAGAGTTTGAGGACCTTCTGAGAGACTGTGGTATTGTATCACAATGGACTCCACCTGATACACCACAACATAATGGTGTATTAGAAAGAAGGAATCATACATTATTAGATATGGTAACGATTAATGATGAGTTCAGCTGAACTTCCAATATCATTCTGGGGATATGCTCTTAAAACTACATCGTTTACACTTAACAGTGTACCTTCTAAATCCGTTCAAAAGTCACATTATGAGATATGGAATGGTAATCGTCCCAATTTATCTATGTTAAAGATTTGGAGATGTGAATCTTATGTTAGGAAACAATTTCCTGGAAATCTTGGACCCAAATTTGAAAATTGTTATTTTGTTGGATACACCAAGGAAACTCAGGAATATTACTTCTACACACCAACTGACAACAAAGTGTTTGTTACCAGGACTGGTGTATTTCTTGAAAAGGAATTTATTTCCAAAGGAATCAGTGGGAGGAATGTAGAGCTCAAAGTAGTTTGAGATCAACAAGAAAGCAGAGAACCCGATGAGGTACATAAGGAACATGAAGACTCAAAAACTATAATGGAATTTCAAGTTCCAAATATAACACATGAACCTCGTAGGTCTAGTAGGACAACTTGAGCCTGAGAGATTTGTATTTCTCGTGACTCAAGACAGTGAAAAATTAGGCATAGAAGATGAGACAACTTCCTTTCTAGAAGCTACTAAGAGACTAGAATATGAGAAATGGCTTAAAGCCATGAGATCTAAGATGGAATCCATGTACACCAACAAGGTGTGGACCTTGGTGGATCCACCCAAAAGGGTAAAACCCATAGGGTGCAAGTGGATCTTCAAGAAGAAGACTGTCATGGATGAAAATGTTCAAACCTATAAAGGTAGATTGGTTGCAAAAGGATTCCGCCAAATTCAAGGTGTTGATTATGATGAGACCTTCTCACTAGTTGTCATGGTTAAATCCATCAGGATCATGCTTTCCATTGCAACTTATAATGACTATGAGATTTGACAGATGTATGTGAAAACAAGCTTGACGAGATTTTACTCGAGGATGTGTATATGACACAACCTGAGGGTTTTATCAATCTGAAGGAAGCCAATAAAGTATGTAAGCTACAAAGGTCAATCTATGGACTGAATCAAGCATCTCAGAGATGGAATCTACATTTTGACAAAGTAGTCAAAAAGTTTGGTTTTAGTCAAAATGAAGATGAATCTTGCGCTTACAAAAAGGTTAGTGGGAGCACAATCGTATTTCTCATATTGTATGTGGATGACATACTATTGATGGTAAATGACATCCCTACTCTTCAGATAGTAAAATCTTAGCTAGGGAGGACCTTCTGTATGAAGGATTTAGGTGAAGCATCCTATATACTAGGAATCAAGATATATATATATATATATATATATATATATATATATATATATATATATATAGAAGGCTTCTAGGCCTAAGCCATAGCACATACATTGATAAGGCGCTAAAAGGTTTAACATGGAAGGTTCTAAGAGAGGTAACTTGCCCATGTCTCATGGGGTTATGATCTCTAAAGCCTAATGTCCTAGTCCATGTGATGAACGGGCGCACATGAGTAAGATTCCATATGCATCAACAATTAGATCTATCGGGTACACGATGTTATGTACTCATCCTGATGTATCGTATGCTTTGAGCATGACAAGACGATATTAGTCAGATCCATGTGAATGTCACTAGACAGCTGTAAAGAACATCCTAAAGTACTTGAGAACGACTAAGGATCAATTCTTGGTATACAATAGTGAAGAAGAGCTCGTGGTAAAGGGTTACACCAATGCTAGCTTCCAAACTGACAAAGATGACTATAGATCGCAATCTGCATTTATGTTTTGCCTGAACAATGAAGTTGTGAGCTAGAAGAGTTCCAAGTAAGAGACGGTTGTGGATTCTACAATAGAGACCGAATATATTGTCGCATCTAATTCTGCAAAGGAAGATATGTGGATCCACAAGTTCATTTCTGAACTTGGAGTGGTTCCAAGCACTAGTGATGCAATTAAGTTGTTTTGCGACAACATCAGAGCAATGCCAACAGGCTAAAGAACCAAGATCACACCAACATTCCAAATATATTCTACAACAGTTCCATCTCATATAAGAGATTGTACATCGAGGAGATGTGAAGATTTACAGAGTACCTACAGAAAGTAATGTGGTTGACCCACTCACAAAATCACTTTCACAGAAGAAACATGACGGACATATTCAATCACTTGGATTGAGATTCATGAGTGATTGGGTATAAGTGCAAGTGGGACTCTATTGGTATGTATGCTCATAGAGACTATCATTTGATGATTGTAATGAGTTACTATATAAACGATTTGTAATACTATATTGATCATATCAATAAAGACAAGTTTCCAATCTATATGTTTGTGTTTTATATTATGAGATGACCACAAAACTTATAGATGTCTATAGAATAATATACTCAATGACATATGTCTTTGGGTTGATGACCTAAATAGTGAGATCATATGTATCCTAAGAGTATGTATTCTTATTTTGTCCCTAATCGGTTGTTATGGTGGAAATATCTATAGACGTCAATAACACATAAGATTAGAATGTATGTTGGTTGATAGAAGAATCTCATGAGCCATGATATGGAGATATCAAACCAAATACATAGATACTTGTTAGAGAATAGTGTATCGGACAGACCCACCTTGAGAGTGACACATGGATACCATGATTTGTAGTTAGAGTCACATATCATAGTGATGGTGGTGATTGTGGTTCTTAGACTTGAAGTCACTACACTTATCACATGTCGTTTGATGTACTTTGACATCATCCACCATGGTCCTGAATAAGGATTGTCATAAAGATGGTGCTTGGGTACATTGTGACACATGGGGATTACTGTGAGTGATGTAGATAGAATTTATCCTTCCTGTGGGAGTTTGACATTCTGGCCACTTGATAAGCGAGACTGAGAAATGCATGGCCATGTTGATGTGAGTCAATATGTTATATTGAGCTTACATATATCTGAGACAGTCTGCTCTAGTTCAAGTAATATGAATTGAACATTGAAGAGGAATACAGTTCCATGACTCGAGTTCAATCAGTATATTAGCGACAAAGGAACTATACAATCATTGTAACACCAGTCAAGAATGATAGGTTAAGTTGTTCTCCAACTTCTCCAATTACTTGGGTGGAAATGAAGTCTTGCTAGATACCAATCATTGCTTGTGAAATCATAATATGATTATAGATATCACTGCCAACGTAATTTAGAGTCTACCGGGTGACACACATAGGATGTGTTGGAATAGAAGTAAAATTATAGATTTAATTGGAATTATTTTGAATCACATTGATTACTAAAATATTTATGTAATCCATTAGAATAATATTAGAATATGTTAAAATATTTGAGCTAATTAATTGGAGGGACTGGATCTAAGTACAAGTGGGAGTTTATTGGTATGCATACCCATAGAGTCATCCCGAGCGATTGCATGGAGTCATATATTAATTAATCAATTAATACGATTAATTGATTAATTAATTTTATAATATTTTAATTAATACACGAGTGTTTTAATTAATGCAATCTTTCTATTTATCAAAGGGTTTAGGAAACCCTTCTTCCTTTTGTCTCCTATTTAAAGGGCTTGACGGCCGATGTCTTTACCAGATATTGAGAGAGACTTTTTAGTTTACGCTCACCCACATAAACCCTAGTCGTCGTCCTCAAGAGAGAAAAGAGAGCATCGCGACGCTAGTACGTCATCGTAGAGATGCTACTCCTTCATGCTGGCTTAGGAAGCATAACACGGAGTTCCAGACCATCTGTGTGGATGAAGTAGAGACGCAGACGTTGAGACACCTGGATTGAGGGGACATCAACAACCGTCCATACATGCTATGAGAGGCATACGTCACCACACGAAAGGAGTGGCGTCAGATCTTCATGACACGTTCAGAGGATGGGAGAGAAATATCGTCCGTGTAAGCAAGGAGCATTGCACACCATCGTGCAGTGAGACGTCGCCAGACTTGCTCCGCGACAAGGTATATCCTGCGAACACTCGTTTTGAATACGTTGTTGTCGACGAGATCCTGTAGTAGGTTGCGTGAAAATATATTTTATTTTGTTGCTTCCTCTGCACATGTTTTCTCCACAAATCCCAATAAAATAGCATTATTAGTTATGATTGGCGGTCCTACCAATGTGAGAAAAAATTGTGATATGGTGATAAAAAACTATCCTATAAAATGATAAATGTTGTGACCTTACTACTTAGGCCAAGCTTGATGTTTATATATAGGTCGTAAGATAGACCTGTCAAATGGGTGGGTGGGTAGGGAGTGAGTTGGGTTATTGTGGGTGCAGGTCTCGCGAGTGCGGGTCAAAAAGATCAAGTTCAAAATGGGTGGAACAAAGACAAATCTAAATCTAACCCAACGGGTTGTAGTTACTCGCGGGTGGCCATATAAAATTAGAAAAATTATGACGCTAGTGTTTGTTTACATAGGATATGGCACAAAAACACTCACGTTCTACATTGTCATGCTAAACTACATTTATTTGTCCAAAACTTTATTATAAGAAGAGTATTAAATAAAAAATACTCATGAATAGAGATGTTACACGCTATTAAAGAAAATTCGATGGATGTATGAATTAATGATATTATGTAAATGTTGGAACAATAACCATACTACGGAATTTAGATTCTTAAGTCATAAGCATATATTTTTTAAATAATGAGGACCACCTACAACAAACGAAAAAATTACAAAAGAACAACGTTTATTGTGAAGGGGGTAACCAAATGAGAGGGGATATAGATGGGAGCAAACACACGCAAGAGGCAAGTTTCATATATGTTGCTATGTAAATGTGTTTACTAATAGTTAAATATTATATGATTATATCGATTAATAAAATTAGTGTAGTTGAACTGGTCACCTGTGGATTTTTGTGAAACCCGCTAGTTAAACGGGTGGGTATGAGTTTAGGTTTTTTTTTAGTGTGCAGTAAATTTTAGGACCCGAATCCAACTTAAACGGATCGACCGGCCCATGGACACCCACAAATTTTGACTTAATTTGACAAGTCTATTATATGACAATGAACCCCTACTTGTTATACTGGCACCAATCAAAGCATGTCGCGATCTTGAGAAGACAAAAATTCCTAAATTCCTCTATGGTGGTCTAGGGGAGCTCCAGTCATTAGCTAGTGCTTTGGGTGCATCTTACTATACCCGAGGCTTATTAATAAACAATATAATCAAGTCATATATCTAATGTATATAGAGTATCTTTTGCATCCAATTTGCATTATAAGATGGAATTATATTATAATGCATACTACGCTAATACCTCCCTATATTGTGCCTTCATTTCTACGAGTGTATTATTCTAAAGATTTTGAAAGACCCCAATTGCCCATTTCTACTTTATACATTGGCATGTGTCCTACAACGAGACCTAAGTTTTGGAACCACCAAAGCCCTCTTTGCTCGCCTCCCATCATCCACCACAAAACTTGAGATGATTTATTTCCTCAGATAAAAGAAATTTGAAAACACTTTCAGCCACATACATATAGCACCGAAAGAGACCACGAGTGGCGATTTTGCAACTACGATATATGTAAGTGTAGCTATTTTCGTCCTTTATCTTTTCCAACTCTATGCAGCTTCAGCCTACTTCTAATACAACTAGTTGGCTGGAAAAAAAAAAACCTAGCAAACCGAACTAAACAAGAAAAAAAAATCAAAACAACTGACAAGGCAAAAGAAAATAGTAAACCTATACTGATGAATGCGTTGCATAATTTAACACGCGCTACAGTTTTTAATGCGGAAAGAAACGATGCCGTTTGGTAACCACGTAGTCGAAATGACATTTCCCCATAAAATTTATTGTTGGGTGATTCGAGAAATTCACATGCGAAGAACAAGACAACGACGAAGATACTAGAACCATTCTTGTTGTTCTCCATGGCCATGTCCGGATCGCTGCGCTTACCCATCCCCATCCGGGACCCGTTGCCTCACCTTGTTTGAAAATAACCCTTGTTTTAGTCTTGTTGCAGTTTACTAAGGGTGAACAAATGATGGTCCATACAAGTAAAATCTGACCGGATTGATCAATTTGATCTGGTCTGGTCTTGAACTTGTCTGAGTTTGGTCCCGTCTACGATCTAGAAATTTTGAAAGTTCGGTCTGGTGTCTAGTTCGGTCCAAAATCGATCAATCCGTGTTTCGGACCGTAGACTGATTTATATGTAAAATACATCGATATTTGAATACATATTGTGTCACAAGTACAAACACATCTGAATACGCTAATGATCAAGAGTTGGTTATGTATTCCACATAAACGAGTATTATTATGTATAAGAATATGTGTGATATAATATGGGCGTTATAGAAAACGAAAGATAAAGAAAAATGATATTGGACGCGACCAAAATGCGCTGACTAGCTGTCGTGCAAATTTTAAAAACACGCACAGAAGTACTAAAACATATGCACAGAAGTACCAAAATATACGCACAGAGAATATTTTATGAACCGCTAGAATTTAAAAAAAAACACACACACAATTAGCGGAAGGTCTGTTGTCCGAAATGTGTATTTTGTTTGACATTTTCCCGTTTTAAATGCCCCAATTATGAATGATATGATATAACATCGCACATCGCAAGGATTTTCGCTTAGAGTGACATACTACCCACAATATAACGTTGCTCATCTCATGTGATTACAAGTGCCCAATTCCGATTTGTTAAGAAAAACCACATGCATATCTTCAACATAAATTCCCTCCAAGTAAAAACAAATAGCACGTGGATAATCCAGATATATTAGTGCAACTTGATAAATTAAAAGAAAGGAAAAAATATTCCGGTTCAATAATTGATTTAAGGTGGCATCCTACCCAACTGGCCTCTTGAGGAGTGGACGCCATCATCCATAAATTCCGTGCAAGTAAAAAAAAATGGCACGTGGATAATCCAGAGATATTAGTGCAACTTGATAAATTAAAAGAAGAAAAAAAACATTCTGGTTCAATAATTGATTTATGGTGGCATCCTACCCAACTGGGCTCTTGAGGAGTGGACGCCATCATCCAGGTACTGATTTATTAGACTAGCAACACGCTGACGCTACATATATATACAATATAATAGACACCCTTTCTCTCCCTTGGCCTACAACGTCTAGCTGACGTAAGAAAGGATCCATCGCGGAGCACGTTGCACCGACACCATTAGAATTTTTGGTTAAGAAACTAGAGTTTAGTTTACTACTAGTGTAGCCCTACACTTATGTTTCAATAATTCAGGAGCAAAGAAAGTTTAGTTTACTAGTCGTAGCCCTACTACACTTATGTTTGAATTGTTGATGACATGAGCACAACTGGCAGTGAGTATCCCTTCCATGTCGCGTGGAATCAAATCCATGATTGCTAGAGGGGGCCACACTGGTTTTAAGGGTTGCTGATCTCAGGGGAGAAACGGCCTCCATCATTGCGCATTAAGTAACCAAAATTAACCAGCTAATACAGACAGTGAGACAACAGACCGGTCGAGAACGATTAGAACCATGAAGAAAGATGTGTTACAGATGACTAGTTTCTAAAACATGCACGTAACAATCGCCTAGTTGACGGTCGCATGAATAAAGTGGGAAATTAAAAAAAAATGGAGTTACAAATGCTTCTTCCTCTCGACGTTCCCTGTTTTTTTATTCCTATAGACAATCAATGTTGATAATTTAGTGGATCCGTGGCGTGTTTTGGATGTATGTGCGCGTGGGCGTGGATTGTCTACATGTGTTGTAGTTGGGGTTGGCCTTAGCAGCACGTCATCCCGCAACGATGGAGACCGGCGACGACTGTGACATGGACGACGACGGCGACGGCCACCGAGGCCAATGCACCGCCCCGCGCTCCAACTCGGCCACGCCAGCCCAAACTCGCACCACCTGCTAGTGTCAGGGCGCAGGCGTCGTAATCACGTAAACCAGTGCCGCTCACTGTTGCTGTCATCACTCACCAACGGCACTTACCGCCCATCGGCGGCAGGCACCCACCGCACACCGTTCTTCATCGACGAGCACTGTGCAGTGCCAGGTAACTGAATCTGAAATTAACGAACTAATTGTGGAATGAGACCTTGAGACAAAGCTAGCTAGCTAATCGTAGTTGCCATCGTCGCCGTCTTCGTCGTCGTCATCGCTAGGCTGCTGATTAAGGTCGGGCTTCTTGGCCGCCTTATGAGGCGCAGCACCAGCAGGTCCTTTCCCTTTCCCTTGTTTCCTGGTACCGGACGTCTGACCCAGAGCCGTTGGCGTCACTGGAGATGGAAGTTGATACCTTGGCGAGGAAGAATCTTCCATCTCTTCCATGTTCTCCTCCTCTTCGTGCTGTTGCTGCTGTGCTAACGGCGCTTGTAACCCAGACTCAGCTGCATCTACTCTCGTCCCCACCTCGATGGCCTTCTTCCTTATAGCCGCAGCCGACAACCCAGCTGCTGCAGATGACGCACCTTCCAGTTCCCTTGCCAATTCCTCGGGGAAATTGACTCTCGCCGACCTTCCTCTGAGGTAATACACCGCGGTGTCGTATGCCCTCGCAGCTGCTACCGCAGTGGAGTAGGACCCCAGCCATATCCTGGACCTCTTGTTGGGCTCTCGGATCTCCGCCACCCACTTGCCCCACTTGCGCATCCGGATGCCACGGTACCGCGGCGGCGAGGGGAGAGGGTGCTGCAGCTGTGGTGGCGCCTGTTGTTGCTGGTGCGGCTCATATGGTGCTTCCCCTAAACTAACCTCGTATGGTGCTGGCGGTCCTATTCGGGCGGTCGAAGCGAGCTTCTGCTCTTCACGGACTTCTGCAGCTTCCCGCTTATCTTTGGACCGCTTCCTCCTCATCGCCGGTGCTTTGGAGGACGAGTCGGCGGCGCAGCTCTCACCCTCCATATAAATATAACCAAATAGAACTAACACAGAACGTATGTATATGTAAGCGGCCGGCTGGATATATAACCTCGGGTCGTCTCGCAGGCAGGCAAGTCTTGAGCTGGAGCTTGAGTGAAGAAGATACAACCGCCTTCCTTGTTTTCCGCGCGCAAAGCTGGTAGCTAACCTCTGTGGCTCTCTGCTCCCATGATTACTACTATCAGCTGGAACTGATTGATCATCGATCTAGCTGGCTGGCTGGCTGCAGCTACCAAACCCGGCGGTGGCGTGAGAGGCGAGGCAACCCTATACAAGGCAGGCAAGTCTTGAGTTGATGATGAGCTAGGAGTGCAAGCAACTAACAAACACAAAGGAACACAAGGAATAATTAAGATCGTACTAGATTTGGAAGAAGAAGGAGAAGCCAGCACGCAGCCGCCGACCACCCACAGCCAACTCAAACTATAATCCTCATCCACCGTCACCGCCATATATCCCCCACCTTCCACGCCAGCTACTACTACTACCTCTTCTGTGCCTTCTTCCTTCTGTACCCAACCTACACCTCTGTACCTGCCTCGCCTTCTTCTATCGGGTCTAATTCTTCTGTACCCAACCTGTGTACCCACCCTCTGTACCCGCCTCTTCTCTCTAACCCGTTAGCTTTGCCTTTCAACTCCCTCACTCGCTGCTCGACTGCACCCCAAATTAGTTTTGTCTCTTCTTCCCATACTCTCTCTCTCTCTCTCTATCTACATCTGTACACAGACCTATCCTTTTCTTTCGTCTATCTCTCTCCAGCCCACTCTCCCAAGTCGACGTCCCTATCTATAGGTGTTTGTCATTATATTAGTAATCCCCAAGGGTTAGCTTACTTGATTAGAGTACTCATCTATTCTTTTTATATATGAAAATTGGACAGAGAAGACTTATGATCGAGTTGGTGAACAAAAAGCAGGTAGGCTTTGTCTTTGAGAGGCCGGAATTAATGGAGGCGCGGGAGAACAAAAGCGGCACGCATCTTGGCAAACGCCTTGCGAGTAGAAAAGCAATTAAGCAAGGAGAGAGAGACAGAAGAGGGAATCTATTCCCTTGTTGCCCCTCCACCCGCCGCTGTCGGAATGCTCCATCGCGACGTGGTGGGGTTTCCCAGCCCGAAGAGCTACCACGCCGTCGGATCAGCACGGAGGTCGGCGTCGTCATCTCCTAACTCCTTCCGCACAGTACACCCCACTCTCCCTCCCCTTATATATTTTTCTAGTATATATGGAGCCCAACGCCGACATGACAAGGATACGGGTGCACGGAGACGCCCGAATACTGCACCGCGGCGTCGGTAGCTCACTCCCTCACTATTGACGCAGGGTAGAGAGAGAGAGAGAGAGGCACTGGCGCACTGCTCCACTGGTCGCTGCTCGACACGCGTCGTGCTACCTGCGGTGAGCCGCTGCCGGCGTGGGGTACCTCCGTCGTGCTTTGCTCCTTTTCCTGCAGCGCCTGCCCTTTTTTGCCTGGGTTTATCGTTATCGCTTTGGCGTCGCACTCAACACGCTCAGTTTACGGCCTGTTTTGTCCTCTTCTGTCACACCGGGTTCTCCGCGCTGCACAGGGCGGCGCCAGTGGATTTTCGACCATCTCACCGCCAGTGAGTCCATGTTAATCCACGGATGCGATCAACGCACTTGATACAACACAAATGCTAATCTAAGGGTTTCGATAGTTAGGCACGATTGGGGGTAGAGTAAGACACGCGTGTCGTACCTACTAGCATATGGTAACCTAATCCAATTCATTCCTCCATATATTTAGCCTTTGCTTAATGTTCTTTCAGATGTGATTCCTACATACAACCACTGCATCTCACTAAATATACATGCTAAATCACATGAAGATGACATCTTTTACTATAACTTGGGGGAAATTTTCTTTTAGTTGCTTGCTATTCCATGGTTTCGACGTCGGCATAAGTAAATGGGTGTCCTTGTTTCAATGTCGACAAGGTATTCTCATGAGTTGTATTTTATTGAATATATACAGAGGAAAACTCAACCCCATATATGTCGGTCTTTTTGAGATCCTTGAGAGAGTAGGCAAGAGTGCCTACATGTTAGCTTTGCCACCTTCTTATCAGAAAATCCATAATGTCTTCCATGCATCAGTGTTGAGGAAGTATGTCTCGGACAGTTCCCATGTTCTCTCTCATGAACCTATTGAGATCACGAAAGATCTATACATGTTAGCCTTGCCACCTTCTTATGAGAAAATCCATAATGTCTTCCATGCATCAATGTTGAGGAAGTATGTCTCAGACAGTTCCCATGTTCTCTCTCATGAACCTATTGAGATCACGAAAGATCTATCTTATCAAGAGATTCCATTGAGGATCCTTGACACTCGGATGAAGTGATTGAAGAAAAAGTATGGAAAAATCACAACTTAGAACAAGCCACTTGGGAACTTAGAGAGGAGATGTTAAACAAGTACCCAGAGCTCTTTAACCCTTGAAATTTCAAGGATGAAATTTTCTTAAGGTACTTATTCACAAATTTCTTTATAGCATACACTTTATGGTCACATATTATAAATGGGTCACTATTAAACATTTTTGGTTATTTTCATGCACTAGAAAATTTACCACAAAAAGGGAACGTGTAAATAGTATGAGACCCAAAATATCAAGAGTTTATTCATTTTAAATAATTAGTTATGCAATATTAAAGATTTACTTATTGTTAATCATATTAATTCTTTTGAGACCCTAACTCGGAAACTAACTTTATTAGAATATTCTAGACACAATATAAACCAACTGACCAAATTTGGGGTTTTATCAGACTTGATTTGACTAGGTAACTAATTTGTCAAAGATAATATTAACTAAACCAAGATAATTGCTTTTATCCAAATTTATGTTCGTCTATACTTTTTCTGAACCATTGGATGCAGCAGTAGGGACGCGGACATGATCCCAGCCGTCCGCATCATCTCCTACCTCAGTCCAGGAGGGACTGGGACTCGTGTGGCCGATCAATAGCGGATTTCTCGCTATGTGGTTGATCATTCTCGAAACAGTTTTCACCAGTAGATTCCTGAGTACGACGCACACCATATAAATCCCTACATGAACCCTAGTTCTTACCCAACTAAAAATGCCCAAATCCACCACCGTCCTTCTTCCCCATCGCCATTTTCGTAGATCACTGTGCTCCTACCTTGGCCCTGAGAGCATCAACGTTGCTTAAGGGAGGGTCGTAGAGGGTTTTCTTTTCCATCAATTTATCCTCCTTCATCCCCGAGCTCACCCCCACCATCTTCTTCAACCTCCAACTGCTTATTGCATTCCCCATCCTCACGCCACCATCCCTCAATCAGACGTGCCTATACCATCTCCCGAACATCACGACCCGCACCCCACCCTTTGTCCAAGCTGAGGGTCGTTGTGGTGTCCAGTCCTCTAGCACCCTTTGTGGCTGCGCGTAGTGGCCTTGCCGCCTAGCACCTCCAGACGTGTGCTGACCTGGGGGAGCAACCACAGGGCGACATCAAGCCTACTTAAGCTTTCTTGATCGTTTTCAAGCCGTCGTGGAAGGTACACCCAACTCACCCACTTACTCTGTTCATGCCTTGTTCCACGCGCAATGGTTGTCGACGACGTCTCTCTATCTCTCGCGGTCGACCTCACGATCTGTTCATCAACTCCGAGGCAAACTAGCGGCTTCGGGGGTCTGTTTGAGGGGCACGAGTCCCCTTTGCTTCTTCTCTATCGATTTCTGGTCTGGTTTCCCTATGTGTGCTCATGGCAGAGCAACCTCGTTGCTCTTGCCTCTCCCTGGGCTACACATGTACCATCGGGGGTGTCTTGACGCCTCAAGCCTAATACCCCTGGTCCGGTTGATCCCAGGATGCTAGTATTTGAATCTGTACTCTTAGGTCGTGAGCTTTGTTCGACTAGTTGCAGATTTAGTCTTGCTGTTGTGGTTGTCATATGTTTCCTGTTAATCATAGCCATTATGTTTGATCAGTACATTAGTTTAATCTTCCCACTATTGCATTATCATATCTCGTATGTATAGCTTTGAATCACATTAGATAAAACCCAACAGACAGAACCTATCAACATGCTACCTAGTCACGATATCATGTTCACATGTCTGTACATATAAACATACCACAATCCTATAACAGAACTAGGATCAAGAGGTTGGTAATAATTAAACTTGGATTAGGGAATGTCGATATCTATTAGGCACTTTGAACTGGTCATCTCATCACTTTAACTAAAGAAGTCCACTACCAAGAATAACGATAAAACATCATTATATGAATCAAGGTAGGTGTATCTCCATTTTATAAGGCTAATGATATTCAGTCAGATATATCAAGGATAATGAACTAACCAAGATAGTTACAGTGTAACCTATAATCACCCTAATCGTAAGTAGGTGGTTGTTGTGGTAATACCAATGTGTCACAATGTTACATGTAGTAAATTTTGTAATCCCAGTATAACTTGGAAATTAGCATATGTATGATGACCCATAATTATGTACTACGATAAACACATATAAAGAACTAATGTATGAATATGTGATATACATGAAAAGTGCATAAAAATGAGAGTATCCAATGACCCTAAATATGTTGACCAATAAAGAATGTGTGGTCTAATAAAACTATTGTGTTTTTTAGGAGAGAGATAGATCCAGACTGTTGGGAGCAGAGTCAGGATTTTGGCTTACTACATGTAAGTGGGCCATGCCCTATGAATTCTTGTTCAGTATCATTTCAGGCAGTTAGTAGATTAGGAAGTTTTATTATGTTCTCTGAATGTAGAGTTAACTACATTCAGGCTTTACAGTAGATATGATGTTATCTGCATAGTTATGCCTTATGATGTTTAAGTAACATGATACATGTCATGAGTATAAGAATTCAGTTTAGTTGAATATAATCAGTTGCTATAGAGTAATATAAATTTCTTAGATAATAATATTAGATTCATGTTCAGATGTACATTCAGGATTCAGTTATCAGTACTCAATTTCAGTTTAAGTTCAATTATCAATATTCATCTTTAGTTCAAATTAAGAATTAAGTAAGTTTAGACTTAAGATAATAAGTTAGAACCTTAAAATAAGATATTATATGATAAGTCCTCATTCAGTTAGTCTTGACACAATTCAAAGGCATGTGTTGCCAACTCAGAGGCATTTTTTTTGGCAATTCAGAGGAGTGTTTACTCCAATTCAGAGGTGTTGCGGCACCAATTCAGGGCGTAGCCATGCCAATTCAAAGACACCTCGGTGTCATTCAGAAGCATGTAGTACCAATTTAGAGGTACTTTGGTACCAAGCAGGGTGCAAATACGCCAATTCAGAAGGACTTATCGTACAATGGTGGCCATAACTCAGATAAAATATGTAACTAGAAGATATGGTTAAGTTTTCTTTCAGTTATAAGTATGCTTTAATCTTTGTGTAAGAATTCATTGCCACTTACTCTAACCACTAGTTTCTCCTTTCTTGTGCATGGATGGGGACGTGACGTCTGCAGATAGCGAGTAGCTATTTGAGGAGTAGCTTGAGGACTTGCAGATTCAGAGGATATCTATCACTGGTGGGACATTATCTTAGGCGATCCTTCCGGCTTGGAGATTTCTTTCCAGTCATGTTCTTTTAGTTCTTGTTAGGATTAGTATATCCAAAACTTTTAGTTTCTTTATGTCAGACTTTTGTTTGAACTCAGTTACTCTAGTTATTTAAATGTTTTAGTATTCCAAATACATGATGTTTTCCCATGTTTTACTTTTGTATGTGAATTGATACTTCCACATATAGTATTTTTGGTTAATGAAAGGGGCAGGCTTCACAATTTGATATCAGATCATTCAATAACCATTAGTGATTGATATCCTTAGATAGACCTCTTATAGATGCCCTTTCTCTACAGATGGCCCCCAAGAAGAAGTCTGATAAGGGGAAGGAACATGTAGATAGAGAGGAAAGCTCTAACAGCATGGGAAGCGGGGATGTTGGCTCTTGAGGGGCCAACCACTAGGGCAACCCCAATCCTCCTCTTGACGTGCTCGTTAAGTCCCTGACTAGACAGTGTGGAGGACAGCCGCAACCAAGAAACCAGGAGCTGACCCTGGTTGATTTCCTGAAGATCAAGCCAGAAACTTTCTCTGGAGAAGCTGAGACAGATGTAGTCACTCGTGATGAGGAGTGTTACTGAGTGTGGAGCACTAATTTCATGATCTGGGATGTCTTTAGCATTCCAAGGTTCATTTCGAGACCCATCTGCTGAAGAGTGTTGCTCACGTTTGGTGGGAGAACTTCATCAACGCCCAAGGACCCAATGTTGCATCACTGACCTGGGAGGAGTTCGCTACTGCCTTCCAAAACTGCTATATTTCAGAAGCTATGACCGAGAAGAAAGATATGGAGTTCAGGCACCTCAAGCAATATGACTCCACCTCCAGCCAATATGCTATGAAGTTTTAGATGCTGCAAAAATACGGGACCGAAGATGAGGTGCATCTAGAAAAGAATTTCATGTGTGGCCTGAAGCCTGACCTCAGCTATGCTCTGGTGGGCCGCAGTATCAAGACAATGTAGGAGGCATTAGAAGCAGCCCTGGAGCTGGAGGACCACCCTGGACGAAACTGGAAGAATGGAGGATCTTTTAGAGGCAACTATCAGGACAACCATCAACATGGAGGACAGAACAACAAGAGGAAGGCCCCAGGAGGTGTTCCATCTCAGAGGGGAGGAGCCCTAGTTCAGAGAGGCCCAAAAGGGCCACTAGCACCTAAAGGAGCACCAGCTAAAGGAGCACAATGACCACCAGTCCTGATCTGCCCCAGCTGCCAATGAGCTCATTCAGGAGTGTGCAGACTCAGACAAAGTGTATGCTACTTCTGTGGTGATGAAGGCCACATCAAGCTCAACTGTCTAAAGATGCAGCAGAAGTTCGGCAACAACAATCAGAAGCATGGTCGGCATAATCAGAGAGAGAAGCATCATGCAAGGGTCTTTTCCATGACTACCGAAGAGGTAGATGAAGACCATGTCATTGAAGGTATGACTTATATTGGACAACTATCTATTAAAGTCTTATTCGATTCAGGTGCATCACATGCTTTCATATCTTCTTCGTTAGTCTCAATACTAGAATTACCAGTAGAGGACCTTCCTTATGATCTTAAGATTGGAACAACTAGTAGACATGTAAATGTACCTGGGTGAAAGATTTCTAAGGTTGGGATTACCCTAGAGGGGAGAGTGTTTCCTGTAGATCTTATGGTTATGCCCTTGACTAATTTTGACATTAATCTGGGCATGAGTTGGCTCCATGAGCACTATGTTCTCGTTGACTGCAGGAGGAAGATGGTCCTTGTATCTCATCCTAATGAGGAGCCACTAGTCATAAAGGGGAGGAAGAAGAATTGCAAGGACTTCTTTGTCTCTGCAATTTAGGTAGATAAACTAAAGAGGAAGGGATGTCAAACCTATATGGTGTTCATTATAGATGAAAAGGAGAAATCTATTGTCAATATTCCTGTAGTTAGTGAGTTCCCAGATGTCTTTATTGAGGCCTTGCCTGGCCTACATCCTGATCGAGAGCTTGAATTCTCTATTTTTCTCCTTCCCGACATTGCACCTATTTCTAAGGCTCCATATAGGATGGCACCTGTAGAGCTCATTGAACTGAAAAAGTAGATATAACAGTTTTTAGATCTGGGCTATATTCATCCTAGCACATCTCCCTGGGGAGCACCCATTCTCTTTGTCAAAAAGAATGATGGTTCTCTTCATATGTGCGTCGACTATCGAATGTTGAATCAGATGACAATAAAGAATAGGTACCCTTTGGCACAAATTGATGACTTGTTTGATCAGCTAAAGACAGCCAAGGTATTCTCAAAGATAGATTTGCGTAGATGATATCATCAGTTGAAGATCAAACCCTATGATATAGAGAAGACAACCTTCCACACCAGATATGGGCACTTTGAGTTTCTTATTATGTCTTTTGGCCTCACCAATTCCCCTGCCATATTCATGGACCTAACAAATCACATCTTCCATCAGTATCTGGATTATTTTATTATTGTCTTCACTGATGATATTCTTATCTATTCTGATAATGACCAGTTGCATGAGGAGCACCTTTGCATCACTCTGGAGACACTTCGACAACATCAGTTGTATGGGAAGTTGTCTAAATGCGAGTTCTGGCTTCATGAAGTTATGTTTCTTGGGCATATAATTTCATATGGTCATATCTCAGTTGATCTAGTAAAGGTCGAGTCGGTCATGAACTGGGCTACTCCTACTACTCCGTCAGATATCAGAAGCTTTTTGGGGTAAGCCGGTTATTATCGATGCTTTATTCATGACTTCTCTATCATAGCAAATCCTTTGACTGAACTCACATGAAAGGAAGGAAAGTTTGTGTAGAGTGAGAAGTGTGAGCAGAGTTTCCAGACCTTAAAAAGGAGACTCACTTCAGCACATGTGCTCATACTTCCTTCAGGAAATGATGGTTTCATTATCTTCAATGATGCTTTGAAGTTAGGTTTGGGTTGTGTTTTGCAACAAAAGGACAAAGTAATAGCTTATGCATCCACGTAGCTCAAAACCTCATGAGGAAAACTATCAAACTCATGATCTAGAGTTGGCAGCTATTATTTATGCATTAAAGATCTGGAGGCATTACCTGTATGAGACACAGTTTTATATATTTTGTGATCATAAGAGTCTTAAGTATATTCTGAGTCAGAAAGATCTAAACATGAGGCAGCACCGATGGATCGAGTTCTTGAAGGACTACAACTTCATTATCTCTTATCATTCTGGAAAGGCCAATGTGGTGGCTCATGCCTTGAGCAGAAAGAAGAAAGTAGTCAATGCAGCAGTCTTTGTTGATGAATGGAAGATGATGCATAATTGGCAGAATGGAGACCACAACTTAAAGAGGTGGAGTTAATGATGGCACATCTCATAATTCAGCTAGATTGGACTTTTGTGATATTACAAGCTCAATAAGATAGTTCTGATCTTCCTCATATGCTAGGACAACTACAGAAGGGTAACACTAATCTGTCTAAAGGTAAATATGGTGAAATCTTAATGAAGAATAGATTATGGGTACCTACATCTGAGTTACAGTAGAAGGTTCTGTTAGAGGAACATGGGACAAAGTATACGATTCATCCAGGTTCTACAAAAATGTACCAGGACCTGAAGAGATCCTTCTAGTGGGAGGGCATGAAAAGAGACATAGCAAAGTTTGTGTCTAAGTGCCTCACTTATCAACAGGTGAAGGCAGAACATCAAAGACCTTGAGGTTTTCTACAACCATTAGACATTCCTGAATGGAAATGGGACAAGATAACCATGGACTTCGTCAAGGGCCTGCCAAAGGCCAAAAAGGGGTATGACACAGTATGGGTAGTTGTTGATCGTCTGACCAAGAGTGCTCACTTCTTGGCTTTCAAAACTACCTCTACAGTTTCAGACATGGCTGAGCTTTATATCCTGAAAATTGTATGGTTGCCCGGAGTACCTTTCTAATAGAGATCCAAAGTTCACTTCTAAACTATGGAAACATGTTCAAGAAGAGTTGGGTACCAAGCTTCACTTTAGTACTTCCTATCATCCTTAGACTAATGGTCAGTCTGAGAGGACCATTCAAACCCTTGAGGACATGCTTAGAGCTTGCATTCTAGATTGGGGAGGTTCATGGGCGAGGTATATCCCTCTTGCTGAATTTTCCTATAATAATAGTTATCATGCAAATATAGGCATGGCACCATATGAGGCCCTATATGGGAGGCTGTGCAAGTCACCATTGCTCTGGAATGAGCCTAGTGAGAGAAGCCTAATAAGGAGTAAAGAGCTACAAATTTATACAGATCAGGTACCACTCATCGGGAAGAGAATGCAGTCGGCTCAGGATAGAAAAAAGAAGTATGTTGATGCACACCGATCGTATAGAGAGTTTCTTATGGGGGATCATGTATTCCTAAAATTCAAACATATAAAGGGTTTTGAGATCCTTGAAAGAGTAGGCGAGAGTGCCTACAGGTTACCTTTTCCACCTTCTTATGAGCAAATCGATAATATCTTCCATGCATCAGTGTTGAGGAAGTATGTCTCAGATAGTATCCATGTTCTCTCTCATGAACCTATTAAGATCAGGAAAGATCTATCTTATGAAGATATTTTGTTGAGGATCCTTGACACTTGGACGAAGCAATTGAAGAAAAAGGACATTGTCCTAGTCAAAGTCCTATGGAAAAATCACAACTTAGAAGAAGCCACTTGGGAACTTAGAGAGGAGATGTTAAAAAGTACCCAGAGCTCTTTAATGCTTGAAATTTCAAGGAAGAAATTTTCTTAAGGGGGAGAGGATTGTAACATCCTCAATTTTCAGGTACTTATTCACAAATTTCCTTATATCATACTCTTTATGGTCACATATTATAAATGGGTCAGTTTTAAATATTTTTGGTTATTTTCATGCACTAGAAAATTTACCAAAAAAAGGGAATGTGTAAATACTATGAGACCCAAAATATCAAGAGTTGATTCATTTTAAATAATTAGTCATGCAATATTAAAGCTTTACTTATTGTTAATCATATTAACTCTTTCGAGACCCTAACTCAGAAACTAACTTCATTAGAATATTCTAGACACAAAATAAACCAACTGACCAAATTTAAGGTTTTATCAGACTTGATTTGACTAGGTAACTAATTTGTCAAAGATAATAGCAATTAAACCAAGATAATTGCTTTTATCCAAATTTCTATTCTTCTATATTTTTTCTGAACTGTTGGATGTAGTAGTAGGGATGCGGGCATGATCCCAGCCATCCATGCCATCTCCTACCTCAGTCCAAGAGAAACTGGGACTCTTGTGATCGATCAACAATAGATTTCTTTCTATGTGGTTGATCATTCTCAATTTCACCAGTAGATTCTTAAGTGCGACGCACACCATATAAACCCCTACATGAACCCTAGTTCTTACCCAACTAAAAACATCCAAATCCACTGCCGTCCTTCTTCCCCATCGCCATTTCCGTAGATCACAGAGCACCTACCTTGGTCCTGAGAGCATCAACATTCCCCAAGGGAGGGTCGTAGAGGGTTTTCCTTCAATCAATTTACCCTCCTTCATCCCCGAGATCACCCCCACTATCTCCTTCAACCTCCGACTGCCGACTGGTGTTCCCCATCCTCACACCATCATCCCTCAATCAGACGCACCTACACCATCTCCTAAACATCACGAACCGCACCCCGCCCTCCGTACAAGCTGAGGGTCATTGTGGCGTCCAGTCCTCTAGCACCCTTTGTGGTAATGGGTAGTGGTCTTACCACTTGGCACCTCCAGACGTGTGCTGACCTGTGGGGAGCAACCACAAAGTGACGTTAATCCTACAGAAGCTTTCTTGATTGTTTTTAAGCCGTCGTGGAAGGTACACACAACTCACCCACTTGCTCTATTCATGCCTTATTCCACACGTGATGGCTCTCAACGCCATCTCTCTATCTCTCATGGTCGACCTCATGACCTGTTCTTAGACTTAAAGGAAAACTTGCAGCTTTGGGGATCTATTTGAGGGGCACAAGTCCCCTTTCCTTCATCTCTGACGATTTTCAGTCTGGTTTCCCTGTGTGTGGTCATGGAAAAGTAGCCTCACTTGTAGAGACCACCACCAAACCGATAGCTAAATCATTACTATTGATGTAGAATAATCATAAGAAACAGATTAGCAAAAATCACTAAAAATTAAAACCATTTTTGCAAAGAGATCCATTTCCAGGAAAACTCTTAAAGGAAGAACCAAAACCTGATATTCATCATTGATCATGTTGTACATACACTATACCATCTCTTCTCGAGGATAACATATAACAATTGCTTTCTCAAAACATATACTTAAAGCAACATCAAACCTTGAGGCACACAAGCCAAAATCTCAGATTGTTCATAAAACAAACACCTACTAAATCCAAGGACCTGAGAGTACATAGACGACACATAGAACTTCTATCTACAAGACACAACAGACAGTACACTCAACCTGAGTTGTCACTGCTGTCCCTACTGCTGATGTTCTCCCTCTATTGTATGGTATCAACCCCCTCGTACACGTCCCCCTAAAAATAATGTGGTTCCCACGGGGTGAGACAATTGTCCCAGTGAGAGATATAACTCTCTGTCAACAATGTTATTATCACATTTCAGCAGTATAAAATTGAGCAGAGATTCTTTTATATTAATAAGTAAGGTTAATTACTATGGATAAGTAGATTAGAGCATTTCTCATCTTTTAAAGAATTGTAACTGTCTAGGATAGAGCAGTAAATCATCTGTTCACTTTATAAGGAATATGAAAAACATCATTTACCCATCATATTATATCAACATCTCAAGCTTATCCTGTGATAATATTGTCATGGTATGACACCCATGAATCATTCTCATTTCTATCTATCGGCCTCATCCAATATGCTAACTAGGTATTAAATTGTACCAATCATGTGAATATACATAATTATGTTCAGCTAGGTATTGGACCATACCAATCCTGAGATCATAGAATTCAGCCAGGCATTGGACTATACCAATCCTGATATCATAGATTTGAGCCAGGCATTGGACTATACCAATCTTGAGATCACAGAGTTCAGCCAGGCATTAGACTATACCAATCCTGAGATCACAAAGTTCATTGATAACACCCAAATTAGCGCATATTTTCTATGCATTTTATCTATAGTTTTGCGCCACTTTAGTCTTGATATGCACTCTTTTGTTCATGTTTTATGTTTTCTATCTCTCCATTAGATAATATAGTGAAAATAGCCAATAATGTAGCTAATTAGCCTGTTTTAGACTTGCAGGCACCGAAACTAGCCAATTTTGGGAATCTCAAGTACCGAACCAGAAAAGACAAGAATTCCAGAAGCTGCATGGTCTGGCCGATAGGCCCGCCGCCCGATACGGTTGCCCGATACGGCCACCGCTCGATACGGCCCGCCGCCCGATACGGCCTGCCCGATACAGCTGGCTGACACTCCCCCTGCCCGACACAGTCTCCGGGCGACATTCATATTGGCCCACCTGATGCCTCAAGATCGTAGCCACGGATGAAGGACACGTGGACCAATAAAAGCTACAACTCCCATCAGCTCGCTGCCTATAAATAGCAGCTGCCTACCTACAAGAGCGCTCTCTCGAAGAGGAGCCGGAGGGAGGACCCTGCAAGAGCTAGTTCCTAGACCAAGGAGCTAGTGTGCTGAGTTCCCCAAGAGTCTACCGACCGATAGGCCCGCCGCCCGATACGCCCGCCGCCTGACAGGCCAGTCGCCCGACAGGCCAGCCGCCCGACAGGCCCGCCGCCCGATACACCCGCCGCCCGATACGCCCGCCGCCCGACAGTCCCACCGCCCGATACGCCCGCCGCCCGACACGGTCTAGAGAGAGAGAGAGCTGAGGAGTCCAGAGGGACGAAGAAAAGACCCAAGGGCCGAGATCCGACCCGCACAGAGGCCGAGGAGTGAGAGCCACCTCTCCTCTATGGGCTATATCTCTTCCCTCTTCTCTTTCATTCTACTGCATCCCTTTGTTTCTTGTACAAACGATGTTTATCCATCTTTGTTTGGTGCCAGCTATGCTTGTCTATGGCTAGTTAGCTCCTTCTTGGCTATGTGGCCCGATCTGGGCATGTTTATATAATTTTGCCTTAAGCAAGTAGATTCATATCATATCTAGTATGTTGCATGTTCTATTTTCTCTTTCCAAGTTATGATTGCTAGTTTGGTTGATCTCTTACTCGCTTGAACTGCTATTTCTTCCTGTATCGAGAGATCCGTTGTAGGAATAGCTAAGAGACAATAGTTTGGATCCGAACCTGAGAGGGGGAAGATCTGAGGTATTCTGTTCCTAACACCTCGGAATATCCTAAGACCTGAGAGGGAACTTAGTATATTCCGAGGTGTTGATATGTCATTCCTTGAGAGAGGGTCGATGACATATCATTGATGGTTTTAGTCACGCATCGCGAGAGCGAGTGGGACGACCCACAGGATAGATGCCACTGTGCGTACTAGATGCTTGCTTGGGTGTTCAAGGTTTGTCTATGCCCCAGAACAAGTGCATAGACTGCCCCGTTTATGGTTACATAGCGAAGAACTCTCTTTATCTATTTAGTAGACTCACGAGCTCTGTTTTGTTTTGTTTTCTTTCCTTGGTTTTGTTTTATATCGTGACAACCCGCTAGACTAGTTCTAGCAATTACTTTTATCGCATATCGTTTTGTCTTATCTTACTAAAGAACAAAATCTTTGGCGTCCTAAACATCACCGCGTCCCTGTGTTCGACCCCGCATATCTACTTCGACCCCGTAACAACGTTGTGGGGGCCTAGAAGGTTTCGGGTTATAAATTTAAAGCTTGATTCCTTCCTTCGTCCCGCGTTCATTTCCGGACGCATGAAAAAGGCCGGTCAACTTTTGGCGCCGTTGCTGGGGACGTGGTTTTCCACGTTTACACGCCTAGTAGATTTTTGTTCTGTCACTATAAGCCTGTATATACATGCATAGTTTTCCTCTTGCTTTACACATACTTGTTCATATATACTAACTCACTTTTCTTTTTCTCATACCTTTTTCAGCCATGGACCTTGCTTCCGCAAGACAAGTCATCTTGTCCACCTGTCCTCCCGAGGTTTTCCGCAGTTCCGACTACTGGCAAATAATTGAAGGACGTGCTCTGCAACTAGTCGAGTTATACTCACCTCCACTGTCGTCATATGTTGAAATTCCAACAACAGAGACTGCCAGTCAGCCCGCGAACCCCATGCTATCATGGGATCAAGAACTGATTAAGATAGTGGAATTAGCTGGAGAAAGTGTCAAAGCACCCACCTCCCTAGTTCCTCATCTCCAAGAAGACATCAATCCGCTCCAACAGTTATTAGACAAGCAGGAGCATCATCTCAAAGTAGCCACAGAGGCTGCAGACCGCAGTAGAAGTCTGCTTCAAATTGTTGAACAAGGATTCATCCTAAAGCATCAGTTTGATACAGCGGGTCCCCCTTATATGTGCATGGCAGAATCGACGGGTCTCGAAAGCATTGCTACTCAAGTACAACAACTTCATGATAAAGATGTTGAACAAGGCAGGAGGCTCCAAGAGCTCATCGATCTGGTTACAATTCAGTTACAACTGCCATCACAAGACAATAAAGACATTAGTCATCAAGACCATTCCATTGGGTCTGAAGTGGAGTATGCACCATCATCCTATTCAGACCATCAACTAGATTCACCAAGATTTTTCTGTGAAGACCAACCCACTTGGGGAAGCCCTTCATTCTATCTAGATGACCCAGCTGATGAACTAATGGAAGAAATGAGTCATAGACATGAATGGGTCTATGATGACGATGATGAAGACTCGAAAAGCCAATCGACCTCACAACCAGAAGGTTGGTTTGAGGAACCAGAGTCAGATATTGAACCAGACCAGAGTGACATTTCTCATATTGAGACTTGTCATTTCGCTTTGAGCAGTACGCCAACCATGGTTTGGGACAATTTGTTCGACGACGACGACGACAGCTGCTCGACATGGAGTAGTGAGTATAGTAACGAAGACGAGTTGGAGCAGCACGAGCCATCATTCGCCACCATACCTTTACAAGGCCTGGTCGACGTCAAGGGGGTAGGATGGACAGTTCACTACAACATGGCTGTTGAGCATGAAGACACCCCTGACTCCACGCCAGGTGATAAGCTTGGGGTGGTAGAACTACAAACAGATTCTTCAGGGGGTAGTTTTTGCTCAGAAGATGATTGGATGACTCAGACAGTACATGAAGATTTATCTGAGCATCCAACCTCAAGTGTAGATATGGAGAGAGAAGATATGAGTCCTCAGGATGACATCCAACCTCTCTCATCTATCTTATCCTATGTAGACATCCCAGGACCTTCATTTTGAGAATCATATAATGAAAGGTACCTTGAGGATGATATGCCAAAGAATTCATCCCAGTGCAACTCAAGTCAATTCCAGCACAAAGATGACTTCACCGAGTTGCCGATTTTCACTTCTCTTCTTCAGACTCGACATGGCCAACACATCCGCCAATTCTACTCCTACTATGTGGCGGAACCCGTCGGCAAGACACAGGTGACACTGGTCCCAAAACTTAGGATTTGGGATCCCAGTGTCGGTATCGTGGGGCAACCACCCCCTTTTTTCTCTTAGTTAGCTTTTCGTGTTCTTATTAGTTAGATTCTTTCTCCTAACTATTTTATATCCTTGCATCCATGCATCATCTTTAGAAATTCATAACTGCCGTTAAAATCATGCATTCCTGCCTCACTATTTCAAGTTTAAGTCTTGCTCGAGGACGAGCAAACTCTTAAGCTTGGGGTGGTAGGCTTCGCCCTTCTTTCTCTTCGCCCTTCTTGCATGCACATTTATTTCTTGCATATAGCATAAGCCAGTAGCTTCGCATTTATGGCTATGTGGTGCGACTCTAATAGATAAATGCTTGACTTTATGCCTAATTGCACATGTTTCATCTTAAAAATTGATTGACCTCGTGCTTGACTTTCTCTTTGACTCTTTCCTTGAGTTTGGTAATAAATCTAAGGTTATGTCCCTTTTTCATAGCTTAAAGCTAAATTCCCTTGATCTATGTCGTGTATGGAAAATCCATGGCAAAGGACCGTTGGAATGAGCTAAATCATGATTAAAGTCTCCTAGCTGCGAATTTCACAAGCTTGCCTCTATTCTAAGGATTCTTGAATCATAATTGCTACTTCTCACACAGGTATCAAGCGGATTATGATGGGCTTTGAGCTATGATCAAGATGAAATGTTTCTCCTTGATGGACTACATGCCTTCTCACATTAGATTGAGTCAAAAAGATGAAAAATATAAAAATGTGCAAAAGAGGCTTGGCCACCCACAAAATCCCAAAAATATCTATATAGTTCTCACCCAAGCCTACAAATAGAATGCAGATGATAAAAGCCTGAGTGTGAACAATAAATGAGCGCTTGTTTTCTCTTTTAGGAGAGTTGAGGATGGTGCCCAGCCGGTGTATGACTGCGCTCACGAACGTGGGTATGTCGCGCCTGGTAGTATCACTCCAAATGCTCATTAGAGAGTCACTAGGAACCCCTAGGAGACCTATGAGATCATCTCAGTAGCAGGGTTGGTTTGAGCGCAGTACGAGGAGTTCGTCTCACTGCTTTGGACCAATTGGTTCGGACTGCAGGGACTGTTGCTCGCTACATGGACCAACCTGACGCAGATCGGGATCCTCAGAAGTCATTAGAGTCTTTTTGCTTTATTTCTTAGGACATGAATAAGTGAAAGGCGTGGTATTCCTGATTGGTTTGCATGGATTCATGGTGATGGCTCATTTCTCATCACCCGCGTGATCACCTGTGTGACAACTCTTTCATGTTTAAATAATTATGATTCAAACCCTCATGAGTATCGACGGGCTATAGTGAATTTGCTTAATCTTGCCTGGAAACTCTTTGATCTTGCTTTGGCAGGATTGTGCATGATTGGTGGGGGTTTGTTCTAAAACGACATGGATCAGGAGAATTTATGTTTTAAACTATTTTTCTTAACCTTAGCATTTATTGCCAAGCTAAATTTGGATCTTATCTTTTTGTTCTTTGAGCACAACCTTGCTTGAGGACAAGCAAGTTTTAAGCTTGGGGTTGTTGATAACACCCAAATTAGTGCATATTTTCTATGCATTTTATCTATAGTTTTACGCCACTTTAGTCTTGATATGCACTCTTTTGTTCATGTTTTATGTTTTCTGTCTCTCCATTAGATAATATAGTGAAAATAGCCAATAATGTAGCTAATTAGCCTGTTTTAGACTTGCAGGCACTGAAACTAGCTAATTTTGGGACTCCCAAGTACCGAACCAGAAAAGACAAGAATTCCAGCAGCTGCATGGTCTGGCCGATAGGCCCGCCGACCGATACGGCCGCCGCCCGATACGGTTGCCCGATACGGCCGCCGCCCAATACGGTTGCCCGATACGGCCCGCCGCCCGATACGGCCTGCCTGATACAGCTGGCTGACACTCCCCCTGCCCGACACAGTCTCCGGGCGACATTCATATTGGCCCACCTGATGCCTCAAGATCGTAGCCACGGATGAAGGACACATGGACCAATAAAAGCTACAACTCCCATCAGCTCGCTGCCTATAAATAGCAGCTGCCTACCTACAAGAGCGCTCTCTCGAAGAGGAGCCAGAGAGAGGACCCTGCAAGAGCTAGTTCCTAGACCAAGGAGCTAGTGTGTCGAGTTCCCCAAGAGTCTACCGACCGATAGGCCCGCCCGACAGGCCCGCCGCCCGACAGGCCCGCCGCCCGATATGCCCGCCGCCCGATACGCCTGCCGCCCGACATGCCTGCCACCCGATACGCCCGCCGCCCGATACGCCCGCCGCCCGACATGGTCTAGAGAGAGAGAGATCTGAGGAGTCCAGAGGGACGAAGAAAAGACCCAAGGGCCGAGATCCGACCCGCACAGAGGCCGAGGAGCGAGAGCCACCTCTCCTCTACGGGCTATATCTCTTCCCTCTTCTCTTTCATTCTACTGCATTCCTTTGTTTCTTATACAAACGATGTTTATCCATCTTTGTTCGGTGCCAGCTATGCTTGTCTATGGCTAGTTAGCTCCTTCTTGGCTATGTGGCCCGATCTGGGCATGTTTATATACTTTTGCCTTAAGCAAGTAGATTCATATCATATCTAGTATGTTGCATGTTCTATTTTCTCTTTCTAAGTTATGATTGCTAGTTTGGTTAATCTCTTACTCGCTTGAACTGCTGTTTCTGCCTGTATCGAGAGATCCATTGTAGGAATAGCTAAGAGATGATAGTTTGGATCCGAACCTGAGAGGGGGAAGATCTGAGGTATTCTGTTCCTAACACCCCGAAATATCCTAAGACCTGAGAGGGAACTTAGTATATTCCGAGGTGTTGATATGTCATTCCTTGAGAGAGGGTCGATGACATATCATTGATGGTTTTAGTCATGCATCGCAAGAGCGAGTAGGACGACCCACAGGACAGATGCCACTGTGCGTACTAGATGCTTGCTTGGGTGTTCAAGGGTTGTCTATGCCCCAGAACGAGTGCATAGACTGCCCCGTTTGTGGTTACATAGCCAATAACTCTCTTTCTCTATTTAGTAGACTCACGAGCTCTGTTTTGTTTTGTTTTCTTTCCTTGGTTTTGTTTTATATCGTGACAACCCGCTAGACTAGTTCTAGCAATTACTTTTATCGCATATCGTTTTGGCTTATCTGACTAAAGAACGAAATCTTTGGCGTCCTAAACGTCACCGCGTCCCTGTGTTTGACCCCGCATATCTACTTCGACCCCGTAATAACGTTGCGGGGGCCTAGAAGGTTTCGGGTTATAAATTTAAAGCTTGATTCCTTCCTTCATCCCGCGTTCATTTCCGGACGCGTGAAAAAGGCCGGTCATTCTTCTAGGCATTAGACTATACCAATCTTGAGATCACAGATTTCTGCCAGGTATTGGACTTATACTAATCCTGAGGTCACAGCCAGGCATTGGACTATACCAATGCTGAGATCAAGTTCAGCCAGGCATTGGAATAGCCAGGCATTGGAACAGCTGGGCATTGGACTATACCAATCTTGAGATCATAGAGTCCAGTCAGGCATTAGACTTATACCAATCCTTAGGTCACAACCAGGCATTGGGCTATACCAATCCTGAGATCAAAGAGTTCAACCAGGCGTTGGACTTATACTGATCTTGAGGTCACAACCAGGTATTGGACTATACCAATCCTGATTAACAGCCAGGTGTTGGGTTATTACCAACCCTGTGAAACTATTCTAGGCATTAGACTATGTCAATCATGTGCATCTCATCACTGAATACCACATCACCTTTACTAGGCATTATACCTTGGCCAAGCCATCATACTTATTCACATCCTTTATAAAATACAAGTATTCCTCATATCTCCTTTAAGAATATTCAAAACACTATAGCCCTTATTTGGCTATAAGCATAAATCATGTATGATTAAGGTTTCATTATTATTATTGTATCCATTTATTATTAGTATGTTACTAAGTTTCCATTTCCTAGTTTATTTTGAACATTATCATTTCTTACATGAGACTTTTATAAACATCTTGTTACCTCTCACTAGGCAACAACTATTCTCATGACTCACAAGGCCCATTAAACATCTTGTCACCTCTCACTAGGCAACAACTAATCACATGGTTCACAAGGCCCATTAAACATCTTATCACCTCTCACTAGGCAACAACTAACCACATGGCTCACAAGGCCCATTAAACATCTTGTCACCTCTCACTAGGCAACAACTAATCACATGGCTCACAAGGCCCATTAAATTGTATAATATGTAACATCATAGCTCATGCTTAGTTATGCTGATTATCTCATGCTACCAGCATAGTTTCAATATGGTTAAGGTTTCCCTTTTATTAACCAATTATAATTTCAACTCTTATCATTACCCTTCATTAGGGTTAAGGTTTCCCTCACTAGTACAGAACCGACCTTTAGTGTCGGTTATTTAAGGCCTTTGGCATCGGTTTCAAAGTGACACCCACGTGGGTGCCACTAAAAGTTGAAACCTTCAGCGTCAGTTTTAACACCGATGCCATAATCCTTCCCACCACCAAAAATGCACCAGCAAGGGCACTATAGGCGTCAGTTATTTACTAAAAATAACACTATATCCAAGTCAAAGATGTCGGAGTTTCACAAAAACCGACACTATATAACCCTTCCCGCCACCAATAAAACGCGCCAGCAAGGGCATCATCGACGTAAATTTTTATATATAACTGACACCCATAGCCACATCGGCGTTGATTTTTTGCTAATAACTGACGCTCTATGTATTTGTTGTTGGTTTTATACTAATAACCGACACATATGTGCTTATTTTTTTTCTTATCAGTTTGTAGGCATGCTTTATGGCTGGTCAGCAGGATGCAGAACCTACAGTTTAGTTTTGAACTGTAGGTTTACAACATCCATTGATATCAGTCAACAACAGACCACAAACCTATAAAATTAACAAGATGGACAACAATTTATGATAACACACATGTATAAGCACATTTAATTCATATTATTTTTCATCACACACATATAGAAACCAGTAGTTCCATTTCAAATTTCCTCCATTTTCACACACATTTAGCAACCTGCAGTTCCATTCATTTCATCACTTTTCACATTCAGACACATGTAGAAACATTCATGTATTGATCATCTTCACATTCATACATATGACAATTCAGAAAAATTCATTCACATTCACACAAAAATAATTATGAGAACAAATTTTAGAAATATCATTCTTTATTCATCATCGTCATTATCGCCATCAATATCCCAATTATATTTAAAGATTCCCACTACTTGTAGGGCTTTTTCCCATTCTTCTCTTACATCATCTAATTCTTCCCTCGTATAGAGAGTATGTAAATCTAATAATTTTCCACCTATAGTCAAGTCAGTTTTAAACACCTACAAAGAGAATGACGTATATATATAATTAATAATATATAATAAGATTGATATATTTCATATTATCTAATGAGACTATATATAATACCTTATGTATAGTATCGACTTCCATTTTGAAATATTTGATGATTAGGTCCATAAATTGCATCACATAGTATGCACATGCCCAGCCGTTGTCTTGTGTAGCACACTATAAATTGAAACATAGAAAATATTCAAAAATACAAATAAGCACAGTTCACATAAATAATATATACATTGGAGTCGGGAAATTACTTTCACATTCTCCCAAATTAGTGGCTGATTCTTTTTCTTGGGGACCTTTCCTCCAACTCTTTTGAACTCATTTAAAGCCCTACATTAATGTAACACATTAAATTGCATAATTAAATAATAATATAATAACATATGTTAACGGATATAAAAATATGAAATATTTCTCATGGGAATAATGGATTTTTCAGCGCGTGTCCATATAATGTATTCAATTCATTCTCCACAGGATCTAGATAATAGACACTGAACGTCTTGGGGACAATGACTAGTAACTCCCAATGCCTACCACTATAGGTAAGAAAGTTATTAATTAATAACTCAAAATCCATAGTAAAAATGTAATTTTCTTAAGTCCAAATTATAAGAAAAGTAAACTTACTCGACATTAAATGAATCTATTATCACCGTCTTTTTTTGCCAAAATATTTAAAAGCAGAACAACATTATGAAGTAGCCGAAGAAGGGTCTTTATCTACAAGACTAATAAAAAATGGAACCAAAAATCCCACATGGGAAAATAAAAAATTTGTACATATCGTGCATAAGTAGATGCAAAACATGTATTACATATGCATTAATATATAAGAAACCAGATCACCATATATAAAACAAGGTATATGGATGTATAAACCAGATCTCACCATATCCATAGCTCTATCATAGATGTATTCAACCAATCATAACGAAACAACTCCAAAATTTCTTGTATAAATAGCTTGTTATCGTATGATTGACCTGCAACATCCTCTAGAATAGAAACATTTATAGGACAATTTGGATCATGTTCGCCTATCCATACTGCCATAACCCTACAATTAGGACCTAATGAGGCATGTAGGCCCCTTGGAAGCCAACTTGGTACTTCAGGCGGTGGAGGTGGAGGTCGAGATGTAGCAGGTATGTTCCTATTGACCTGTATATATAATTTCAGATCAATTGAATCATATATACACAATAACAAATTAACGTAATGTAAATTTACCATACAATATTAGTATAAACGACATCCGCTTTGGACCACATTATCACTCTGCCATTTGCCTCACCAAGTGTTTCAGAATCTGGGTGAGCATATGGCAATGAAAGATCCCTCCAATTGGGGAGTACATGTATCAGACTCACACGAACCACACCAACTGGTACTTGGAGTCCCATGAAACATGTCCCCTGGAAGGGCTGGGTAAGCCTGTAACTCTGCAACGATATATTCTTGACTTTTTAGACGACATGGCTTCAACCCCTACAAATTTATGTAAAGAATGTTATATACATATATATAAAAACATATCATCTTGAAAAGACTAGCTACTATATATGTCATAAAAATACTTACAACAGACGTGCTAGGTGGTGTGTCTATAGGATTACTCCCAATCACCTCTATAGTAGGAGAAGAGCGGCATGCCACAGGTACTGTCTGAGTGGCAGGCTGAGATGCCTGCCACTTGCGAATTGCTTCATTGAGTCTCTTATTAAGTGCTTCCTCGACTCTCCTATCAAGTGCTTCCTCGACTCTCCTATCAATTAACTGATCTACCTATATATTAATAAAAGAAACACTAGCTTTTGATTATTGAATTCTCTTTTGCAATAACATTCTAAAAAAGAATAGGTTACCTCAGCTTGTAAAAGTCCCACTTTTGGGACACATTTGCGCTGGGATGGCCCAAAGAACACTTTGATGCCCACACCAGTGCCTGCACCCCTAACATGTCCAGGATTCTCTGGGTTACCTAGAGCAACTTTCAATTCATCCCTTGTGCCCTTAGGGATGAACTTGCCTGCCTTCCTCTACTCGTGAAGCTCCCGCTAATCGCCATCAATAGAAATTGGTAAGTAAACATAACAATAATCAATATCGACTGCTCTAAGAGTTGCATTTCACTATTTTTACAGCCACCTCAGTAGTTGTGGGCTTTGTTATATCTCCCTTCTTGTTTTGCCTCCCATCTATCCACATAGCAGGGCGAGGCAGAGGTGCGAGACCAATAGTAGATGACTTTGTAGTCTCCTGAGTAGCAGTAGACTAAGCAGTAGACTCAGCCTGTAGTCTTTGGTGAACGCCTACATAGCCTCTTGGACCCATTGTGTGGTCATGTACATTTAGTGTACGCCTTGCTCTTTGAGCATCACTGATAGCCTTATTAGTAAGCACATTGATTTGGTTAGTAACACTAAAGGTTAATCTTGAATAGGTGAATATATAAGAACATATATTAATTAAATTGCGAGTGGTGCTTAATACCTTGAATTCATCCATTTTTCTTTGGGTAACAAACTCCTCCCAGTCTTTGGGGTCCAGGTTGTTCAATTACTCAGTGGTTGCCTTCTTCCTAAATTTATTTTTTAAAGAGAATACAAACAAAAATTATTAGTGTAGAGTTAGTAAAAAAGTGATCGATGTCTAGAATTGGAAATCAATCAAGAACTTGTTCTTAGCATCGTGTATGTAATCTCAGGTGAGATTTGTCCTATAGTTCCTTAGGACCCTCCCACAACATTGCATCACACATTTACGATGCAACTTTTCATCCAGATCAAATATACTCTGCAAAATAGAATTGCTATTGACTAGTATCCTAAAAATTAGTAATCTACAAAAATAGATTTGCAATTAATAATAACTCACACATAGTTCCTTCCATACTAAGTCTTTCTTTCCCTTAGGAACTTTATGCCAGGATTCTAATTTAGGACTACAATGGCTGTGAGTAAGAACCCCAAGATATGAAATAAATGAGTTGCGGTTCACTCCAACTGGATTTCCTACATGATCGAAATCCACAACCAGTTTGGGTCCATTGCCCCTTTGCTGTAGTAACTTGTTCATCATTGTGATGCCCTCACTTTCTCAATTTTTTTTCTGCTCATCAAGTGCCCCAATTTCTTCAGGGGGTACATCTCCAACCTAAAATTTGACAAAAAAACACACTTACAGGATATAACTATAAATTAACATACAGATAGAAATATAGGATATATTTTTAAAACTTACATTGTGAGGCAGCACATTGATATCCTCACCCTCACGGTAATCATCATCATGGTCATCATGCTCATGCTCAACCATCTAAAAGTGTCATTAAAAAATCAAACATTTAGCATTTGACATAACTAAAAGATAATAAAACATTATAAAGTTCACATTCAGAAAAATAAAACATATAAAAAATATAAACATGCATGTTTCTAATATTGTGATCTTTTATCAATTAACAATCCTTCATTGTGATATCCGCGCACATACAAGTCATCATTATCTTCAATATTTGGTGGTGTTGGCAATCCAACTGAGAATAGACTGGAGTCATCATACTTATCATAGTACTATTTTTCATCTATATGATCTTCAATGAATTGTCTTTTACCATGAACAACAACTGACCATTTATCATTTGCACGATCATCAATATAAAATACTTGTTTCTCCTGTGATGCCAATATGAATGGTTCATCCTTCTCGCCAATCTTTTCAAAGTTCACTAATGTGAAACCCAATTTATCCACTATAACTCCTTTGGTGTTATCAACCCAATTACATTTAAAGAGAGGAATTCTAAAATCTACACAGTCAAACTCCCATATGTCTTCAATGACACCGTAATATGACATTTTAGCTTCACGTAGGCTCTTATCCTTTGCACTTGCAAAAAACAATGAAGATGCTTGAAGGGTGACCCCACTATTTTTGCCAACACTCTTATCATCTTGACACTTTGTGTAATATGAGAATCCATTTATGTCAAACCCTTCATAAGACATAACATTCAATTTTGGTTTAAAGGAGAGACATTTGATAGTTTCAGTAAGATTATCTGGTGTTTGAGATAGTTGATGTAAGACTTTATCTTCAAACCACTTAATAAATGTCTTGTTATGCTATCTAGAAAGCCACATTGAATTGGCTCGAGGATATTGTCTCTTGATGAAATTGGTATGTTCCTCGATATAAACACTCACTTTGTCGATGTTGTGTAAAATATACAAGTGACCTTGTTCCAACTGCTCATGGCTGATTACTTTCATCTGTGATCCCAAAATTCCTTTGCCAAAATGCTCCTCAATATTCTTGTCATTAACAGGAGCATCATTAGCACTCAGAAAGTCATTGCAAAAATCCATAACCTCTCTCGCCACATAACCCTCAATAATACTCCCTTCAAGCCGATAACAGTTTTGAACATCACTTTTAAAAATGCTCATGTATCATTCAAAGGCATACATCCAATGTAAGAAAACTGGTCCCAACATTTTCACTTCCCTAGTCAAGTGGACAACAAGATGTACCATGATATCAAAGATTAAAGGAGGAAAATACCTCTAAAGCTGACATAGGGTAACAACCACTTCTCTTTGCAATTTATCGAGAGTATCAGGGTCAATAACTTTGTTGCACAGACTGTTGAAAAAGAAACAAAGTGTGGTGATTGCAAACCTTACATGCTTCAGCAATATAGATCGAATTGCCACAGGCAATATTTGTTGCAATAGAGTGTGACAATCATGAGATTTAAGACCTATCAACTTCAGATCTTTCATTGATACCAATCTACGAATGTTAGATGAGTAACCATGTGGCACCTTAACACATACCAAACATTCACAAAAAGCTTTCTTCTCCATTCTAGACAGTGTGTAACAAGCAGGAGGTAAGTATGTTCTCCGATTGCTACTAACTACTTCTGTTAATTCTATCCTTATTCCTATTTCACGTAGGTCCATTCTAGATTTTATCCCATCTTTAGTCTTACCTAGTATATTCAACAGAGTACCAATGACGCTATCACATACATTTTTCTCAACGTGCATGACATCGATACAATGCCTGACGGCCAAAGAACTCCAATAAGGAAGATCCCAAAATATTGACTTCTTCTTGAATAAAGATTTGTCACTCCGTGTGGCCATGGTACATTGTGATCTCTTACCAAATTCATTGGAAAAGTCTTTTACTCTTTCATAAACAACCTCCCCTGGTATAGTTTATGTGCACTCCATTCCTCATTCCATCCATTGAATGCTTTGCGCAACCTACGATACAGATGGAATTTTGGAAGAAACCTTTGATGACTAAGATATACAGTCTTGCCGCCATGTTTTAGTCATATTGAATCAGTGTTATCTTCACATATAGGACATGCTTTAGATCCTTTGACACTATATCTAGACAAATTCCCATATGCTGGAAAGTCATTAACAGTGCAAAACAACATAGTGTGCAAATGAAATGTATCTCTTCATGAAGCATCATAGGTCATCACACATTCACCCTAGAGTTTCTTTAAGTCATCAATCAAAGGTTCAAGATAAACGTCGATATCATTTCCAGGTTGTTTAGGGCCCGATATCAACAACGACAACATAGCGTACTTATTTTGCATACACAACCAGGGAGGAAGATTGTATATAACAAGCATAACTGGCCAAGTGCTATGTTGTCTACTAAATGTCAAGTACAGATTCATCTCATCTGTACAAAGCCCAAGTCTTAGATTCATGACTTCTTCACCAAATTTAGGGTACAATAAATCAATCTTCTTCCACTGTGGGGAATTAGACGCATGTCGTAGGATCCCATCATTATTTTTCTTAACATCTACATGCCACTTCAAATTCTTCACATCTATCGGATTGGAAAACAAGCATTGAAACTGTGATATTATAGGTAGATACCACATCACCTTGGCAGGAGAACTAGTTTTGGACTCCCCCGAAGTCGTCAATTTATACCTTGACGCACCATATTTTGGACAATCTTTCAAATCCACATAGTCCTTTTAAAATAATACACAATCATTCAGGCATGCATGTATCGTCTTGGCCTCCATTCCATTGGGCACAACAATTTCTTTAACTGGTATGCTGAGATTGGCAACTCATTTCATTCAGGAAGAATTTCTTTCAACAAAGACAACAATGATGTGAAGCTTTTATCGCTCCATCTATTGTTAGCTTTCAGCTTATACAATCTCAACGCAGCGCTAACCTTCATAAACTTAGTACAACCTGTGTATAACAGTATCTCAGCATCATGCACAATGTTTCTAAACATGGGAGCTGGATCAGTGTGCTCTACCCCACAACTATCCATCATCACATCAACAATGTCTACTGGAACTGGTTCGTTCACATCTACGTCATCGGAGGCAATTTGTTCTTTCACACATGCACTACTATTGGCATCTACTGATTTTAGGTTTGAAATCTCTCCATGCCAGTGCCATTATGTATAGCCTTGTACAATCCCGTTGCACATGACATGACTTTTAATTTCGTCACCAGTGTTGACTTTCAAGTTGTTAGCACAATGCCGACATGGACAGTAGAACCTATCTCCAGAGTTTTTCCTATGTTCCTCAGCAAATCTAATAAACTGATCAAGACCAGAAATAAACTATGGGGTGTAGTGATTTGGAATGGACATCCATGATCTATTCATTCTATGATAAAAAAGAATACAAGTATATATTAAGGTTTAGGGTTAAAAGATTAGGGTTTATGGTTAAAAGTTTAGGATTTATTGTCTTATATATAATAAATGTGTACCACCTATCCCATTCTTGAACACCTAATCTAACTAGTAAGCGTATAATGTATATTGGGTTTTCAAGAAAATTTCGGCAACATTTCCCTGTTGTTCTCCAAGTACATATGTACTTAGAGAATAAATAGGAAAATGCTATTGAAATTTTGTTGAAAACCCAATACACATTATACACTTACATCCTAAGTGAGATTAAGTGTTCAAGAATAGTCTCAAACCGGGGACTATCCAAGATTTACTCCTAATGAGTAATTCTTGGACGGGTTTCTAGGCTAACAAATACATGTATGTTATCATTCTTATACCTACAATCCTAGTTTCATCATTCGTATCCTAAGTTTTGTGTAACATCATTTAATCATGCTTGTCAGTAAATACTTAACAGTAAATAAACCATGATTCCATATATCAAAGATTTGAATCAAAATGAAGCCTAATGGCACATTGGGAGAGTGAGAATATTATACCTCATTTGAAGGTTGAAGAAGAAATATATGAAAATCAACAACAAGTCAACAACACCTGCAACAACACAAATGCACGATTCAATTCTGTTATAATGTATTAATTAGGGGTCAATCTTGAAGTTTTAACTAGAGATTCATATATCAACATACATACTAGGTCATATTTCAAGTCAAGATTTAGGCATTTAATCACCTTAGGGTGCATACATGATTCACAAGGTATTTGGGTGCACAAAGAATAATATATGTTACTGATTTAGGAGTTCACATAATCATTTTAGAAATAGAAGACCCACATGTGAGTTAAGTTTGAGATTCAACATCAATGTATCTTTAACACACATGTTTCAAGGTTCAAAGTACATAATCAAATCAAATTAGGATACTAGAATGGACAAGTTTGAATCTTATTTCAACATGCATCAAATTTTATTGAATTAGGTCAAGCATGAGGATTAGAAGCACAAATATATACAAGTACAAGATTTGTTCATATCCTAGGTTGATTTACAATAGAAACATCTTGTAGTCTTAATCATACCCTAGTTGTTACAACCCCAATTTTTGGGTTTATTTGGTGAGAAATGTAATTTCTCATAATAAGGATATTTGAACAAATAATGATATGATATAATTTGGTTTGAATAAATGGATTTCATTTAAAATAGCCTTGATGATTAACTAAAAGGGGAACTGGCTCGATGCTAGGGTTTGGGAGCCGCGGTGGCGGCCGCGGAGGCGGCCGAGGAGGACACGGTCCGGGACCCCTCAACACCCATCGTTCTGGAGAAGAGAGGAGCACTGTTGCTCCGACTGTTCCTAGGGAAGATCCTACTATCGATACCACATCCGAAGATGTCTCCATGAGTCAGGAACAACCCGAGGTCACTACTGATAGGCGTAGCTACAGGGACGCACATGTCGGCAATGATCTTGGCTTGCTTTCATATACCAATCCTGTATCGCCTGACACCCTTACGGCGGCGGATATCCAGGTTGATCTCTCCGGAGTCCTGCCTGCCTTCTCCGTCAAGCTAGAATCTATCCAACCCCTATTATCTCCAATGCAGTTTGCCATGGTGGTGAAAGCCATCGGGATCACTATCGGTTTCCAAGCCCTGGTGAATAAGATAAACGTCCTGTGGCAACCCACGATGCAAATCTGGATAATCGATCTTGAAAATGGGTACTATATCATCCAACTGGGCAATCGGGAGGACTATGAGAAGGCGCTCTTGGGTGGCCCGTGGACTGTGTTTGGAAATTATCTGTCCATCCAGTCTTGGTCGCCCGCCTTCAGGCCTTCTGAGAAAATCCCTCGCAAGCTCTGTGTTTGGATTAGGGTTGCGGACCTCCCCGTATTCCTTTTCCAGAATCAACTCCTAATCAATATCGACAATGTTGTTGGTAAAACCATCAAGGTGGACACGAATACCCTCATGGGAAATCGTGGCAAATTCGCTCGGATTGCTATGGAGATTGACACCCAAAAACCCTTGCTTCCGGCGATCTTCATCAACGGTGAGCAGTTTCACCTGGAATACAAGAATCTACCCCAGTTCTGCATGACATGTGGTCGTCTGGGTCACGTCGCGAGCGAGTGCAAGCATGGAACCCCTCCGAGTGACCTGGGTACCGCATCCATCCTGATCCCACTCCCGACGGTCAGCTATACCGATGCGATTCATGCAAAGATGCCCGAGCAGCGGAAGGCTACTACTGCGGGGAAAAGTCCCGCCATGAAGCCTCCTGCGGCGTCGAAGATCGACCGGCAGGGCCAAGAAGGCGGTTCACAAGAAACACCCATACCCGTTGATGAGGGCGACAGGTTTCAACCTGTGCTAAGTAAAAAAGTGAAGCAACGACTACATTAGAAGGAGGCCGCTACCAAAGCTACCCCGGTGGACGTTCCGGTGGCCGCCCCGCCTGAAGTGCCACAACAGGCGCCCGCCCAACCGATGGCCAATACAACTGTGATGCTCACCAGAAACCATGTGTGCGTGGGCAAAGACGTAGCCCTGACGGAAGCCGGCGAGTTCCAATTCCAAGCAACTGCATGCGAGTCTTCTGGAAAGCATATCGCACGTCATAGAAGGCATGACAGTGGGTATGTTATCCTACGGAACATGAAGATTGTCTTCCAAGCAACCCAGAGCCCTGATCATGTCCGTAAGAAAGGGAGATCGGAGACAGCTAAAGGTTCGACAGATTTAACCCCTCACGATAAACGCGTGCTGGAATTCCAACAACATTTGGAAGGTGCTACCCAGGCACCTTCAGAGGAGACCATTATGGACGAAGAACAACAGTCTGTTGGACTGTGTGCAACTATTCAATAGTTTTGTAATGAACGTTCTTTGCTGGAACATCCAAGGCACACACATGGACAGAAAAATCAGATTAATTCGTGAAATGAAATCTAATCATAATGTGAATATCACAGCTATCATGGAGCCTCGTTGCAGTGGATCTACTGCTGATAGTATTATTAAAAGACTCGGCTATAATTCTTCACATCGGGTGGAAGCTAACGGTTTTCCGGTGGTATCTGGATTGCCTAGAACCCTCTTAAGTGTTCTGTTGAGATTATCCTTAATCATCGTCAATTTGTGCATTGCCGTGTTAATGGCGACTGGTTCTTAACCATTGTGTATGGAAGCCCTAATGCCACCACATGGGAGTTCCTCTGGGAAAGGTTGGAGGAGATCTCGACGTCTGTGGCTCAAACTGCTTGGAAATTAATGGGCGATTTTAACACCTTGCTTAACATTAACGAAAAGCGTGGCAGTGCCTACTTTGACAGGCGTGCTAGCTGCCATTTCCATGATGTCCTCGCCTTCACTGGTCTGGCGGAGCTGAAATCCCATGGCCCCCTCTTTACCTTCAAGTGCCAGCAGTTGTATGAGCGGCTCGACCGCGTCGTTGCAAACTCTGAATGGATCCAAAGGTTTAGGGAAGGCTCTGCTACCGTTCTTCCCCGCCTCTACTCGGACCATCACCCCATCCTTCTGTCCTGTGGAACAAATTCGCAGAGGCGAGCTCACTTCCGGACCAAGGAAAGTTGAACCTCACTCCCGAGTTCAAGGAGAGGGTTTTGTCCTTATGGCCCACTGGTAGCACTTTCTAGGATGAGCTTCATAGCTTTACGCGCACTGCCTCTCGCTGGGATTTTGAGTTCTCTACCCATCATCACAAGGAGAAGTGCCGCCTTCTGGATGCCATCGGCAGACATCAGGTGAACCTCCAATCCATGGATTATGTTCCTCTTACAGACCCTACTGTCCCTCTTCAGGAACGACTGCATAACATCCTTCTTCAAGCAGGGGTAGATTGGCAGCAAAAGGCGCACATTGACTGGCTCCGGGCTGGCGACCTCAACACTAAGTTTTTCCAATCCTTTGTCCAAGCTTGAAGGCACTATAATAAAACCACTGGGCTTCAGAACGAGGACGGGTGCTGGACATCCTGGAGCGATGAAACCAAGAGCCTTGTTCATAGATTCTTCGAGCAGCTTTTGACTCAACAGGCCCCAATGCAAGCATCACGGATTATAGCTTACCCGGGTACTTTCCCTGCTATTCCTGCATCTTCCTTCACTGACCTGAACTCTATCCCTGACAGCGCTGAAGTAAGAAGAACGGTCTTCGCCATGGTGCCTCTGAAAGCTGCGGGACCTGATGGTGTTCACTCCGGCTTCATTCAGCATAATTGGGAGGATGTTGGGCCTAGTGTTACCGCCACTGTACAGGAGGCCTTCTCTTCGGAACATATTGACCCCGCCATAGCAGGCTCTTTCATGGTTCTCATGCCTAAGGTCCCTGTGCCCCAGTGTTGCAGCGACTTGAGACCGATCTCTCTAAAATTGCAGCTATAAAATCATCTCCAAGGTGATTGTGGAGCGGCTCAAGCCATTTATGAATGAGTGGATTAGCCTGACTCAATCGAGCTTCATACCGAGTCGTCGCATCAGCGATAACATCCTCCTCGTCCAGGAGGTTATCCACACTATGAAATCCAATTCCACCAGGAAGCCCATGATGTGTATCAAGCTGGACCTTGCTAAGGCTTTCGATCATATGAACTGGGTGTTTATTCATGATACGCTGTGGCGTACTGGTCTGCCTACTAAACTCATTTATGTCATTATGGAAATTATTACTAAGGGGGAGACATCTATCCTTTGGGAGGGCGAGGCTCTTCCCCCCTTCAAGGCATCCCATGGTGTTCATCAAGGAGATCCGATTAGTCCGTATGTTTTTGTCCTTTGTATGGAGAGACTGAGTCAAGCCATTTCTATCGCTGTGGACGCCGACAGATGGAAGCCGATCACTCTTTCCCGGGGAGGATTGTCGCTCTCGCACGTCTTATTCGCTGATGATATCCTTCTGATGGGTGAAGCCTCCATGGCCCAAGCCCGGACCATTTTCACTATTCTTAAGGATTTCTCCTTGGCTTCCGGACAATCCATCTCTAAGCCCAAGTCACACTGCTTCTTTAGCAAGAAGATTCCCCTAACCCTGAAGAACAGAATATGCAGGAAGCTGGGCTTCACCTGGACTGATGACCTTGGCAAGTATTTGGGGGTCCCTGTGCTACACCACTGTGTCAATAAGGACACCCACAACAACAATCTTATTTCCATTCAGAGAAGAATGAACAGCTGGACGCATAAGCACTTGTCCCTAGCTGGTCGGGTGACTTTGGCTAAGTCCACTCTCCAGGCGATTCCTACTTACACGATGCAGACGGTTAAGCTATTGCCGAGCATCTACGATGATATCAATAAACATATCCGGCGGTTTGTGTGGGCTGGTGCATCTTCCCAAAGAAAATCCTCCATGGTTGCATGGTCCAAGGTGTCCTCTAGTAAAGATATCGGTGGTCTTGCCATCATGGATGCAACAGATCAAAACGAAGCTTTGATGTTGAAGAATGTGTGGACTTACCTCACCGACCCCTCCAAGCTTTGGTTCAGGGTGATGAAAGATAAGTACACCACTAGGGGGAGGTTCAAAATCATGCCAAGCTCCCCGGCTTGGAGTTTCATCAAGAAGAATATCAAAAGGATTTCTGACATTAGCCACCATGTCGTTAACAATTGACATAATACGAATGTTTGGAAAGATAGATGGATTGCCGGCCACTCTATTTTGGAGTCTCATCCAAACTGGTCTTTTCCTCATGATCTCGATGACCTTACTGTTAATTCCATGGTCTCCCCTACAGGAGGGTGGGACTGGGGCTTCATACATAGCTTCCTTCCTGAATCCACCTGGATTGCTATCTCGACTATTCCACCACCCTGCCCCGACTGAGGGGACGATAACTGGTCATGGCCCTTCGAGGAGAACAGGCTCTTCTCTTCCAGATCGACTTATCACTGGATTAGACGAGTGAAGGAGGTATCCACACATGGTCAATGGAAGAATATTTGGCAAGCCAAACTTCCAGAGTGAATCAAACTTCATCTTTGGCTCATGATGCATGGTGCACTCATGATGAACATGGAGAAACGACGTCGACACATGGATGTGTCTGAGGACTGCCCCATCTGTAATAACGGCCGAGATACCATGACTCATGCCCTGCGAGATTGCCTGCCTAGCCGGGCCGTGTGGAATCTGCTGTTACCTAATGAAGATCATCAAGATCTCATTCCCACTGACTGGCTCCGGCAGTGCATCACGGAGCCGGTTGAATATGCTACCCTGCACACAGTGGCCTGCTGGCACATCTGGTCATGCTGGAACCTCCAGCTTCACCAAAACAATATCATCCCTGCCATGAAAAAGGCAGAGTTCATTAGACTCAGAACGAAATCTATCCTCAAGCTTCCTAAGGAGGGTCCTATAACTCGTCCTACTGCGCACTTCAATCCCAGAGGGATCACGACCAAGTCAGTCTATGTCTTCCTTGATGCTTCTTATTAACCTGGGCAGAACACCGCAGTTATCGGAATTCATGCAGTTCAGGCGTGCGGCTCCCACATCCTGGGTGTCTGTCAGACGATTCAATCCACTTTCCCTCTCGTGAGTGAAATCGTAGCTATCCTGTTGGGAGCGCGGCTCTGTAAGGATAGATCCTGGGAGTCCTTCTATATCTTCTCCGACTCCTCGGTGGCCATCAGGCATCTCATATCCACCCCCCCCCAAGTTCCGGGCCTACTCTAGGGAAGCCAGGAACCTTCTTGGACACTCACCGGAAGAGGTTCTACACTATGTTCCTCATGAGTTCAATGACCCTGCAGATAGTTTGGCAAAATTTGCTAGGTCTTGTAAAACTTCTCTTAGTTTCACCTATGCTGTACCCCATTGGTTCCTTAATCGGTGCCATGTGGATATTCAATCTATTTTGTCCGCAATAGAGCGCGGAATGAATAACTAATTGCTCTATTTTCCAAACAAAAAAACAATAGCCTTGCTGATTGTGTTGTGGGCTTTTTTGGCTATTGGGCCCAAATAATAAGAAAATTCAATTAGTAAATGAATAATTGAATATTTGAGAAAAGAAAGAGGTAGAAACCTCTAGAAGGCAAAGAGATGTAATCCAAGGATGGATTTCGTGCCTCTTGGGTTTCTTGGGTTCCAAGGAGCCCAAAGTTGCAAAAAGAAAGCAATAAGAAAAGAAAAGATTAATTAAGTATTTCTTTAGTAAGAAAGAAATTGAAATTAATGTTAAAATGTTGGAAATAAGTAGAAAAAGGTATAATTGGGTTATCCTTGGTGGAATTTCGTATCCCAAAGATTCCTAATGTTAAAAGGAATACCAATGAGGAAAATAAAAGAGAAATAAAGAGAAATCTTCGAAAGGAAATATTTTAATAAGAATAAAACAAGATAATGAGGAATAATGCATTTAGATGCATCTAGAAGGATAATAAATATACTTGGAAAAGGATTTCGAAATAATGGAGTGTCTTGGGATCCAAGGAGTCCTAATAAAGAGCAAAGAAAGAGAAAATACCAAAATTTGCAAAATAAAAGATAATATGATACATTATTAATGATTTTGGAGGCATTATGAAAAAGGAAGAGATTTCTATTAAAAGAAGATAGAAATTCGTGCCAAAGAATTAAAAAGAAAACATAAAGTGAGTAAGAGAAGGGGAATTTCGAATTTCTAATATCCATATAATAGAGAAAAACCAGGGATAAAGAAGGGAGAAAAGAATTTCTTCTCTTTGAAGGAAAATGATTACTATTAGAAGAAGGACTTCGTTTCCTTAAGGAAAGCCATTCTAGGGCTTCGTTGGCTTCCCCTATATAAGGGGTGAGACTTGGGGGCGAATCCAGAGAGATCCCATGTCTCCCACTCTTTTCCTCACCTCCTTCTTGCTTCTTCACGTTCAAAACCCTAAGCATGGGGAGTTGTGTAACCCATGGAGCAACCAGAAGCCGTGAGGGAATTCGTGATGGAAGAACAATGCTTACCCACCATCGGAGAGGATCTCGACCCTCGTCTGCATGCCCTGTCCTGGCGTAACACCTGCAAAAAGACTGTAGGCCGGATGTAGGTTTGCAGGGCGGGTGCTCTTGAGCGGTGCCGTCTGAGTTGCGGTTCTGGTCACTACCGAGTGCGGTGAAGCACGTCGGAGTCGGGCCAGCAGTCCCCAGTGAGCGTTGGGTCCAAAACGGAGGAGAGAACGGCGGCCAGGCCGCGTGCAACTCCTAACCTAGTGCAGCAACAGGGAAGTCACGAGGTTGAAGAAGGCCTTGGGCCATCAGACCATTCTGCCCTCCGTGGGCTGAAGAGGCGCACAACTTAAGTGAGGGCAATTGTGTCTTTTCGAAATGTTCTCATCTAAAATGAGCAACGTTGCAAGGGGCAGGACACATGGTGACTTCTGATTGGCTCTAGTAAGTGATATCTTACAAAAATCATATCTAATAGACCGTAGCTCGGATAAATACAAATAATATATGTATTTTGATTAGGAGAACGAGAGGAATCCAATAAAAATGGTATTAAAGATTGATTCCGTTCCTAATTGCAAAAGTACTATAAGTTAATGAAAAATGCATTAAAGTTAAGTTAAAAACCCTATTTGTGATTAAAGGTTGAATTTAGAATGCTTAATGGGTTAATTGAAGTGTTAATAACCTGTTGAATGATAATGTTAGATTCGAACCTGATCTAGATGTAGAATTGCATGATTTAGGGTTTTACCTCATATGATAATGATTAAATAATTTAGAAACCCTAACTTAGGGTAAAAGAGGATAAAATCATATTTAATTGAAAAAATGTGAAAATATGATTGTTAAATGTTGGTTCTAAGTTATTTGTATATGAAAGTCCTTAATTCTGGATAAATACCCTATATGTAGTAATTAGGGTCTTTTCATGAATAAAAGGTAGAATTGATGGAAAAATGAGTTCATATGTTAATTAGACCCTAATGAACTTTGAATTAATGATAAATGTGTATAATGATCTTGTCATGGATTAAAGGGATAAAATAGTAGCTTTAATGAAAAGAGAGCTTAATTGATGATTAATGTGCCTTTAATATGGAAATAGGGTTATATGTTGTTAAGATAACCTTAATGTTGAAGAATAGATGAGATAATTAGGGTTTATGAGTAATGGCATAAAATCGGGGTTTAAGATGGTAAAAGATGAAAGGAAACCCTAATTGAAAAACGAAACCCTAAATTGGATACAGAAACCCTAGAAAGTGAGTCCAAGTCAATAAAGTAGATTCTTGATAAAGTGTGTAATAAATAGAGTACATATTCTTTTCAGGAATTATGTGGTTGTTGAATTGATTGCTTGGATTGCTTTCTTGGATGGAATTACTTAATACTTGTGAAATCATCGAATCAGGTATGTGGTTACTCTTATGAATATCTCGAGTTAGTTTCTCGAGATTTACCGAAGTTTTCATCTATGTCATGAATTAATTGCTGGATGATTTTAATTCATGCAAATTATAATGTGGTTATGACTATCACTTAAGATATGTGCCTACTAGCTCAGATCCTGGTCCCCTCTGTGGCTTAATAATTGACTTAGTAAATGGCTACCAATGGAGTAGGTCCATCAGGTCATTAGATGACTTAGTAAATGGCTACCAATGGGGTAGGACCATCAAGTCATCATGAGTTAGATATTGGGCTACCTGCGGGTAGTGTCATGCGACTCTATTACCCTAGGTATTGGCTACCTGTAAGGTAGGTCCGTAGGGGTAAGAAGCTACCTAAAGAGAGGTAGCATACAAGGGATAACACAGAGTTAGGGGATAGGTAAGGATTGAGTAGTATGGCTTAAAATGTAATCTTGGTTGTTAAATGATTAATTGAATGATTATGTTGTTAACATATTTGCATGATTATTGTTTCCCCCACATACCAGCTTCCACTGACCGACGTTTTGTTTGTCGGCGTTTTAGGTACAATGAAAAGAACAAACAATAAAGTGGCATATGTGGTATTAAATGAGAATTAAAGTGCAAAGGAGGATTAGATAGATTAGTATCTGTGTGGATAGAAGTTTTGCAATCCTAGTTTTAAAAGGTATGCAAAGTTTTTATTTTTACCATATTTCAGTACAGTTGGCAGAATTTTAATAATTGTTAATGATTATTTATCGAACCTTTGATCTGGGTTATTGGTTAACGGCTCTGTCCTTTCGGTTCCCCTTAATTGGGGGTTACCGGGAGGCGGGGTCGTAACAATTGGTATCAGAGTGTAGGTTCCTCACATAACCATTAATAATTATTAAATTTTACAAACTCCATAGAACCCAAGGGAGTTATTAGAGGATTATTCGAAAGACAGAGGTGTCTAGAAAAGGATCATGACCGGGGGTTGGCAATATTTTCCTCCACACTGCTTGTCGGAATACGAGGACTCCCGAAACCATGTGAATGCCTGGCCAAAGTCTTAGGGTATGAATTGAAATAAGAATCCTTTAGGACTTTCTCATCTTATTCATCCCTTCTCATCACAAAATTCTGTTAAGAACCTAAAGGATTAGGGTTTTCTTTCTTCTCCTCACCCTCTTGAGGTATGGGTAAGGTTAATAAGGTTTAAGGAATCCTCCACCAAATTAATGAAAGCATGTTAATAAGATGTCATGGACATAAGCTTAATAGATTAAGCTCAAATTAAAGAATATATACATGCTTAGGTCATATGACATAAGTTGTCATGTCCTCAGAAGAGCCCTGAGGCTAGACCTTCTTGTTGGGAGGATAAGTCAGTCTTGGAGATAGAGATCTCCATTGCAAGTAGAGACCTGGCACATCCTCTGAGGATGATGCTAACCCTAACCCTAAGTGAAGGTTATAGAGAGATGACATGATGAGTTAGATGTCATGGTAGACCAGGTGTTTGAAAGGACATGCCTTTGGGATGCCATATGATCCATGGGTGACCTAGCACCTTTGGCAACCCAACCATGGGGAGGGTCATGCATGTTAGGGTAAAGGATAGCTCCTTAGATGATGATGTTAGTGAAGGACCTTAGAAACCCTATGGGCTTATGCGAATAGGGCATTGCATGCACCCAGTGTACGTTAGTAGTGTGTGTAAAGGGTTGAAACCCTAACCAGGAGAGTATGAAGGATGGCTTATGAAATAAGCATAAAGAACTATGGATAACCTTGAGCAAAACATAAGTTGAACATAGGCTTCATCTAGGTAGGGGCATGCTTTTGAGGTTGACCCTTCATGAAGAAAGGACCTCTAATATGAGGTTGGTTGTAGGGTTAGAGAGAGGCAGGACACCAAGCAAGAAGGTCATAAACCTAGACCCCGAGATGTGAGGAATAGTGGGGAGTTGAGGATGATGCGACCTAAGTGGATGATAGTGGATGATAATGGATGCTTCTAGCACATATGGTATAAGTGATTATCTGCTGGATGAGATAAAGAGTGCTTTAGACCCTGAGGAGGTTTAAGTAACCAGTTGTGAGGCTTTATACCTAGTTGGTTGTCCTGGAGGAGGACTCAACTCCGAAGTGTTTCTCGAGTAGAAGGATCATGGAAGTACATGACATAACTTGGACATGCTTGATTCATGGTTAAGAGATTGAGCATGCAGTCGGACACCTAAAAGTGAACCTAGGGTTCCTAGGCCTAAGAGGGGAAGTGGTGTACCTAATGCTCATGATGAGAGTTGAGTTTCCATAGATGTGAGCATGATACTTCCTATGTTAAGAGGAAAAGGGAATCCCCTTAAGTTTAAGGCATGTTTGATGAACCCCTCCCAACTAGGCTGATGATAAAGGAAAGTATGATCTTGATCCAGCATCAAGGAAAGAGGACAAGCTAGTATGACCTAGCATGGTTCAGTAGGTGATCTGCTTGTGCTTTAATAGCTTGCTAGGTTTAAGCATGCTCAGGTGAATGTAAACCCTAAGGACACTTGTGACCTTTTTTTTATCAAGGTGGAGTTTCCTCCCATCCTGGGAGAGGGACCCTTTGGTAGGGAGTTTACCAGTTTGGTTGGTTTTGAGGTAACGTGAGGAGGTTTCATAAAATCTTGAGAAGCTAAGTGAAGAGTACATGGCATGAGAATTGAACCTATAGACCCATAGATAACCATCTCTATGTGCATGTGGATGTGTTACCATGGAGGTAACCAGTATGGGGCTTGACCAAGGTAGGCAGGTTGCCATGATCCCTATGAAAGGATGAAAGTCAGCCCATGTATACAAAGAGAGATGATGAAGGCTGGGGCAAGATTCTAAGTTGGACATGTACTAAATGGAGAATCCTAAGTCTATCCTAGGGTCAGGTGGGGATAAGACCGATGAAAGTAGGAGTTGCCTAATTCCCTAGTTGCACATGACCATAGGGTCAGGAGGTAACAACTATCATTGTCTGAGGGCCATGGGTTAGGAGATTGATCACCTTCATGAACTCATGGGACCCGAAGGGAAGATGAGTAGGGCACTCTCTGGATGCATAAGGGAAGAGGGATGACCCCAAAAGTGTCGGCACCCTATAGACCTCGAGGAGATGACCAAGGGTTGTGTGTAAACCCAAGTAGGTTTGAAACCAGTTTACCATGGAGGTAACTTGTATATCAAGATGATTGTAAAATGGAAGCATAAACATCACGTTTCAACTTAGATTTAAAGGTGTACTGGCAAGGTGGGATGTACCATCTCTACTCTTGGAACAGGAAGAACTCTATATTTGGACTGTAGGCAAATGCTTATTTCCTATTGTTATGGGAGTGAGAGATAGGACAGTACGCGTGCCATACACCAAGGATAAAAGATGATGTGAGATGGAATGTTGCTATGAGGTATGAGGACAGAGAAGATAACATACCCAGGTAAAGTGAATGATACATGGATTGTTTGCAAATGCTAAAGAGAAATAAGGTAGTCATCTTATAAGGATGTTTTTAGAATGAGCGATGAGTTATACCGGATGGAATTCAAAAACCAAGAGGTGAGTCTTACAAGGTTGAGTGTGATCACCATGATTGATGAGATCAGAGAGTGTACTTGACGAATACACACTTAGAATTCGAGTTTGAGATGATAAGTGAACAACATGGGAGTGTATGTCTTCAATGTTACCTATATACCTAAGGATGTGAAGTGGTAATAGATGTTCTGGTTGAGATGTATCTGACTAGTCTGGCTAGAAGCTAGAAGAGGTTGTTAGGCTAACCCTAAGTTTGGAAAGGAGATAGGTTTGGCTAATACTCTGATATAATGAGATCTGTTGAACAAGTTAATGGTTGTTTGGGTAGCCAGTCTAGTCCTTGATTGCAATGAAAGGATGGTGGTAGAACCTCAAATGCACTTCTTTGGAGAAGAAGGTGATGAAACCCCGACTAGAGTGGTTTAGGGTTTCGGAGGAATCGATCTTGAGGAATCATGACATATAGGAAATCATGATTGAAGATCACCATACACCGTGGTTCTACCAAGATAGTAAATGACAATAGCACTTTGGATGCTTAAGATGAAGTTGCATGTGGTATATGGACATGCAAGCCAGGAGGTAAAGGACGAACCCCAGTAAACCAGTGTATCGATATAGAGGATAAAAGAGTCCCTGAGAGGGAATGGGAGTTCATCACTATGGATGTTGTGATAGGTCTCCCCTGGACTAAGGAAGGTCGAGATGCAATATGTGTTATGGTAGATCGCCTTACCTAGATGACATGAGAAAGAAGGAGTTCTGTCAAGGGACAGATCTGGTTGAACTACCCATGAGAGAGATGGTCCAACTAAACCATGAAGCAAGTTCAAAGGTTCTTGAGTTTGACCTAAAGGTGGAAGTAGGTACATGAAGGACTCGATGTTAGTACGGTTTATCACCCCTAACTAATGGTTAGTATGATACAGACTAAAGGGTCTGATGAGAGCATATGTGCTCATTCAGGGTGATAGCTAGAGACAATTCTTGTCCCATGCAAGATGTGAAGTTAACCACCATATCCAGTATCGAGATTCAAAGAAGCTCTGTAAGAGAGGTTGTGTCGGTCACCACTTTAGTAAGGTGATGTTGGTGAAAGGACCACGTGATGGTTAGAAAAGGACCACAGTGTGTGTAGATGAAGTCGCTTTGATCGTGCAATGGCTGAAAGGAGCTTAGAGACGATAAGAGTCGTGAGCAGATGCAAAGTAGACTGACATGCAGTTCACTGTGGAAGAATATGTGACATGAAAATCTGACTCCTCTAAGTTATAGCTAAGAGAGATGAGTCCCCCATACATGGGTCCATTTGAGACGGATTGGTGAAGAAGGTTATGGATAACCTTACCCCTCAGGATAAAGAAAGGCGTGATGAGTTCCAAGTGTCCAATTTAGAGCACTATGTGAGGTACCGAGACCATGAGCTAAACAACGAACCTAGTGAGCCCCAAGGGAGGCTGAAATGACCTGAGTCACCTGTGCAGTTTATAGACTCCAGGATGAAAGAACACAGAGAAAAGAATATGTGATATTAAAGGTTCTTTGGAAGCGCCATGAGTATGGTAAAGCCACATAGGGGCCAATGATGGACATGGAAAAGTCTTATCCTGAATTGTTTGTTTGCTTGATGGAATTTTGAGGACAAAATTCCTATAAAAGGGGAAGGATGTTACAACCCCAATTTTTGGGTTTATTTGGTGAGAAATGTAATTTCTCATAATAAGGATATTTGAACAAATAATGATATGATATAATTTGGTTTGAATAAATGGATTTCGTTTAAAATGGCCTTGATGATTGTGTTGTGGGCTTTATTGGCTATTGGGCCCAAATAACAAGAAAATTCAATTAGTAAATGAATAATTGAATATTTGAGAAAAGAAAGAGGTAGAAACCTCTAGAAGGAAAAGAGATGTAATCCAAGGATGGATTTCGTGTCTCTTGGGTTCCTTGGGTTCCAAGGAGCCCAAAGTTGCAAAAAGAAAGCAATAAGAAAAGAAAATATTAATTAAGTATTTCTTTAGTAAGAAAGAAATTGAAATTAATGTTAAAATGTTGGAAATAAGTAGAAAAAGGTATAATTGGGTTATCCTTGGTGGAATTTCATATCCCAAGGATTCCTAATGTTAAAAGGAATACCAATGAGGAAAATAAAAGAGAAATAAAGAGAAATCTTCAAAAGGAAATATTTTAATAAGAATAAAACAAGATAATGAGGAATAATGCATTTAGATGCATCTAGAAGGATAATAAATATCCTTGGAAAAGAATTTCAAAATAATGGAGTGACTTGGGATCCAAAGAGTCCCAATAAAGAGGAAAGAAAGAGAAAATACCAAAATTTGCAAAATAAAAGATAATATGATACATTATTAATGATTTTGGAGGCATTATGAAAAAGGAAGTGATTTCTACTAAAAGAAGATAGAAATTCGTGCCAAAGAATTAAAAAGCAAACATAAAGTGAGTAAGAGAAGGGGAATTTCGAATTTCTAATATCCATATAATAGAGAAAAACCAGGGATAAAGAAGGGAGAGAAGAATTGCTTCTCTTTGAAGGAAAACGATTACTATTAGAAGAAGGACTTCGTTTTTTTAAGGAAAGCCATCCTAGGGCTTCGTTGGCTTCCCCTATATAAGGGGTGAGACTTGGGGGTGAATCCAGAGAGATCCCACGTCTCCCACTCTTTTCCTCACATCCTTCTTGCTTCTTCACATTCAAAACCCTAAGCATGGGGAGTTGTGTAACCCATGGAGCAACCATAAGCCGTGAGGGAATTCGTGATGGAAGAACAATGCTTATTCACCGTCGGAGAGGATCTCGACCCTCATCTGCACGCCCTGTCCTGGCGCAACACCTGCAAAAAGACTGCAGGCCAGCTGCAGGTTTGCAGGGCGGGTGCTCTTGAGCGGCGCCGTCTCAGCTGCGGTTCTGGGCACTGCCGAGTGCGGTGGAGCACGTCGGAGTCGGGGCAGTAGTCCTCGATGAAGGTTTGGGTCCAGAATGGAGGAGAGAACGGCGGCCAGGCCGCGTGCAACTCCTAACCTAGTGCAGCAACAGGGAAGTCGCGAGGTTGAAGAAGGCCTTGGGCCATCAGACCGTTCTGCCCTCCCGGGCTGAAGAGGTGCACAACTTAAGTGAGGGCAATTGCATCTTTTCGAAATGTTCTCATCTAGAACGAGCAATGTTGCAAGGGGTAGGACACATGGCGACTTCTGATTGGCTCTAGTAAGTGATATCTTACAAAAATCATATCTAATAGACCGTAGCTCGGATAAATACAAATAATATATGTATTTTGATTAGGAGAAGGAGAGGAATCCAATAAAAATGGTATTAAAGATTGATTCCGTTCCTAATTGCAAAAGTACTATAAGTTAATGAAAAATGCATTAAAGTTAAGTTAAAACCCCTATTTGTGATTAAAGGTTGAATCTAGAATGCTTAATGGATTAATTGAAGTGTTAATAACCTATTGAATGATAATGTTAGATTCGAACCTGATCTAGATGTAGAATTACATGATTTAGGGTTTTACCTCATATGAGAATGATCAAATAATTTAGAAACCCTAACTTAGGGTAAAAGAGGATAAAATCATATTTAATTGGAAAATTGTGAAAAATATGATTGTTAAATGTTGGTTCTAAGTTCTTTGTATATTAAACTCCTTAATTCTGGATAAATACCCTAAATTTAGTAATTAGGGTCTTTTCATGAATAAAAGGTAGAATTGATGGAAAAATGAGTTCATATGTTAATTAGACCCTAATGAACTTTGAATTAATGATAAATGTGTATAATGATCTTGTCATGGATTAAAGGGATAAAAATAGTAGCTTTAATGAAAAAGAAGCTTAATTGATGATTAATGTGCCTTTAATATGGAAATAGGGTTATATGTTGTTAAGATAACCTTAATGTTGAAGAATAGATGAGATAATTAGGGTTTATGAGTAATGGCATAAAATCGGGGTTTAAGATGGTAAAAGATGAAGGGAAACCCTAATTGAAAAACGAAACCCTAAAATGGATACAGAAACCCTAGAAAGTGAATCCAAGTCAATATAGTAGATTCTTGATAAAGTGTGTAATAAATAGAGTACATATTCTTTTCAGGAATTATGTGGTTGTTGAATTGATTACTTGGATTGCTTTCTTGGATGGAATTACTTAATACTTGTGAAATCATCGAATCAGGTATGTGGTTACGCTTATGAATATCTCGAGTTAGTTTTTCGAGATTTACTGAAGTTTTCATCTATGTCATGAATTAATTGTTGGATGATTTTAATTCATGCAAACTATAATGTGGCTATGACTATCACTTAAGATATGTGCCTACTAGCTCAGATCCTGGTCGCCTCTGTGGTATAATAATTGACCTAGTAAATGGCTACCAATGGAGTAGGTCCATCAGGTCATTAGATGATTTAGTAAATGGCTACCAAAGGGGTATGACCATCAAGTCATCATGAGTTAGATATTGGGCTACCTGCGGGTAGTGCCATGCGACTCTATTACCCTAGGTATTGGCTACCTGTAAGGTAGGTCTGTGGGGGTAAGAAGCTACCTAAAGAGAGTTAGCATATAAGGGATAACACAGAGTTAGGGGATAGGTAAGGATTGAGTAGTATGGCTTAAAATGTAATCTTGGTTGTTAAATGATTAATTGAATGATTACATTGTTAACATATTTGCATGATTATTGTTTCCCCCACATACCAGCTTTGGCTGACCAACGTTTTGTTTGTCGGCGTTTTAGGTACAATGAAAAGAACAAACAGTAAAGTGGCATATGTGGTATTAAATGAGAATTAAAGTGCAAAGGAGAATTAGATAGATTAGTATCTGTGTGGATAGAAGTTTTGAAATCCTAGTTTTAAAAGGTATGCAAAGTTTTTATTTTTACCATATTTCAGTATAGTTGGTAGAATTTTAATAATTGTTAATGATTATTTGTCGAACCTTTGATCCCGGTTATTGGTTAACGGCTCTGTCCTTTTGGTCTCCCTTAATTGGGGGTTACCGGGAGGCGGGGTCGTAACACTAGTCTAGGTATCGTATTCTATAACATTGATTTCGACATCTCCAATGTACATGCATGTTCATCATCAAGATAATCATTACACACAAATGTAGGTATCCTATCATTCATAATTGAGCAATATAGTTAATACAAGATTAGGGTAAAATGTGTACAAGATTAGGTCTCAAATATAGCAACATGCATATTAGGTCACATTTCATTTGGATTAGTTAATCAAGAGAGAGGGCAAACATTATCATCATCAATCTACATCATACAATATGGATTCACAACACAAAATCAGCCACCGACCGTGCAAACCTATGATTTCACATAGAACAACCTCCATCACATTTGGAGGATAGGGTGATACATCACTACTAAATCAGAGAACAAACACATATATGAACAAACTTGGTGAGGCTAGCTATTGGTGGCTGGTAGCTGGAGGAAAAGAAGGAGAAAGAGGACCGATAGAGGAGGAGGTAGAGTGGTTGGAGGCGATGGATAGAGTGCCGCAGTAGACGAGCAGGTAGAGTGGTACTGGCGGCCAACTGAGCAACAACTGGAGCTAGACGGTAGTTGTGGCTCTGGTGTATTCCCAAGATTTGACGTTACCTCTCAAGCGAGAAAAGGGAGAAATGAATGTGGGGGCAACAATGACAGGAGCAAAGACGGTGGGGGAGCAACTACGGAGGGGGAGAAACGACGGTAGGGGAGAAACGGCGGCGAGGGAGCAACGACGAGAGGCAACAATCGCCAGACCTTGCGGGTGAAATCACAATAAAACAGAGAAAGGGGAAGAGTCTGATTTGCATAGGTTCTATTAAGTTTACCATCATCTTCGGTTGTTTTAGAAACCGACACCTAAGTTCCAAAAGCATCAGTCACCACAAAACACCGACGCCAAAAGGGGGTAAAATTTTTCGCGGGGACAACACGTGAACACACATTAGTGTTAGTTATTGTAAGCAAACTGACGACAAAAATGGGGTCGATTTCAGTCTCGCAAAAAATATTTAGTCGCCGGTTATTTGGTAAACAACCGACGCCGTATGTGAAATTTTGGAGGAATTTTTTTCACTGGAAAAATTGGATTTGGCAGGCGATTTTAGGCGTCGGTTTGTTATTGTGCAACTGACGCTAAATAAAAAGTGATACCCATGTCTGGCCGGTCTTCACATATAGATGTCAGTTTGTGTATACAACATACGTTGTACGGTTTATGCGTCAGTTTCTTGGATACAACTGATGCCTCTAAATGTGATGTTATAAGCCATTTCTATAGTAGTTCCTATTAAAACCATCTAGGGTTTTCAAGTACATTCATCAAGAATCAAACCCTAATTCAATCTCCACACATATTAGGAGTACCAATGTATACTCATTACATGAGTATTAAACAAGTATAAGTTTCTCTCTCAACCTCACTAGGATATTGATTACTTCATACTTTATTAAGTTGGCTCAACCTTTCATTCAAGGTACATTAGCCTACTTAATCAATATTCATTAAACTCCATACCTCTTAATGTATGAATTGATATAAGACACTTCATGTGTTACTCCATCAAGTACATTGCATCTAAGGTGCTTTCCTTCATATGGGTTTTGAGGTGCTTCCACCATATCGGGTATGAGGTGTGTGCTTTCTACCCATATCACTTTAGAGGTGTATGTGTGCTTACCATGTCATGTTTGAGGTGTATGCTTGCTTCCATATCACTTTAGAGGTGTATGTGTGCTTACCATATCACCTTAGAGGTGTATGCGTGCTTCACAACATATCGGGCAAAGAGGTGTGTGTGTGCTTCACACCATATTGGACAAAGAGGTGTGTGTGTGCTTCACACCATATCGGGCAAAGAGGTGTGTGTATGCTTCACACCATATCGGGAAAAGAGGTGTGTGTGCGCTTCACACCATATCGGGCAAAGAGGTGTGTGTGCTTCACACCATATCCGGCAAAGGGGTGTGTGTATGCTTCACACCATATCGGGCAAAGAGGTGTGTGCTTAACCTCATATCGTCCAAGAGGTGTATACTACATAACCATATCGTGAAAGGAAGTATAAACTCATATCCATATTGTTTTAGTGGTGTAGGTGCATCACCATATCGGGTTAGAGGTGCTTGCTTATGTGCTTGAACCCGATATCACTTTATAAGGTGATATTATCATATTCAAGCTCTAGACCTTCGTTATACTTGTTCTAGTTCATGGAAAATAGTCCTAAATTACTACCAGAGATCATGGATTCATCAATTCTACAAGAAAATTCTATTTGAAAGTAAATCATTTAACTAAGGCAAGATTCATGGTAAATAATAACATAATTGACTTCAAGTTATATAACCCGCCTCAAGAGAAACTTCAAAGCTCCAACCTCCAAAGATTCAAATTCCAAAGGTTAAAGGTTAGGTTCTAAAAGGTCCACGACTTGAGCTCCTCAGCCCTATGCAAGATACCTCACCATTTGAGGCTGATATCCCTCACTTATGGCCAATATCCCTCACTTGGCAGATATCACTTTGCAATGGGTGATATAACTTTGCTATGGGTGATACCAAAGCTCTATGCACGATAATCCTTCACCCTTGCACGATATATAGACTCTTTGCACGATATCTAAGAGAAAGGGGGTGATAGATTTTGAAAAATTCCACTTATGGGTGAAAGGAAGGGTGTATATACTTGAGGTTCATGAAAAAGTGTGTATATGAGGTGTCACCATTTTAAGCTACTAGGTGCCACGTGTCCATGCATGGTTGACACCTGTCCTTGCATGCAATAATATTTATATTGACATAAAAAATACTTGAGGATAATCTAGAGATGATATTTCGGCCATTAGTTATCTTGTTTGATAAGATATCTCATCTTTATCTCATAAATTAAGAAATCTGATACAACTTTTGCAAGGAGCTTCTAACTCGACAGGGATCACCTCCTTGAAGTGTTTTGCTCGTCATGGACAAGGCGAAGAGTTCAAAAACTGATATGGGATCCCATCTATGGTTCCTTGGCAGATTGGCACTCCCATATGGACTCTACAACCCAATACAAGCTCAAATTAGGGTTTCACATACAACACTTTCTTGGTATTTTCATCACCAAGAGTATCATACTCAAATATGATTCAAATATGGTGCCTCATTATTTATATCTCCTCTAAATGATACTAGCAGGGAGTAGAGACACTCTAGAGGTGGTAGTTTGCATATCAACCCTTTATTTTGGGTAAATTACAACTTGTACCAAAATTGATGCACAAGGCATTAACATTATTCAGACAAGTTCAAACTTGGAATTTAGGATTTCCACAAGCCACCACCTTGCATAATTCTCTCTCTTATGATGCTAAAACACTTATGGCACATTCAACATGTGACAAATTGAAATATATCCCCTCATCTTGGGTAAATTGCATTTTGGTCCAAAATAAGAGAACATTGCTCAAACATTATTTAAATAGGACCAAATTTGAAACATAAGTTTGTTACCCGATAGAAAAAAACTTTAGAGGATTGTATTAAAGTTCTAAGAAACTTACTTAGCAAAAAAAACAAGGTTACCACATAACCCAGGTCAGGGTCATTACAAGTTATAAACCCCTAACACAGATTTCATCCCCGAAGTCCCAGGTAAAGGGAGATTGATATTATTCATTCATCATATCATCAAGTCTCCACATAACATCTTAATTTCATGGAGATGCCATAGAACTTTGATCAACACAAAGTTCTTTCACATAGAGTTATCATAGAATCTGTCATACAGGAGACATACTCCACTGTCCTTTTCATTATTGACTGTAGAGTCAACTCTGTGTTAGGTAACATATTTCTTAGTCGGAGAATCATTATACATACCTTATTTAACTCAGGTGTCAAACCTCACTGATTTGTCTCCTTTTCAACTTACATCTTTATGTAATAATATCCTTTATCTTGGGAGTTTTCCATACCCCTTACTTAGTTGTCATTTCTCTTTCAAGGAAAGACCAGAGTTACGTTCTGTCACCCACTTGGGGACTACTAGTCTTATCATGCATCTATTGTGCCACTCAAATCTGCTGACACAACACTAAACTTTCTTATGACTTGTATCAATTATCCCCTTAGTTGTTTATTTTCTTATCATAAGGAGAGGCTACTTATTAAAGAATAACTATCTCAGAGGTATCTCTAGATGTTATGAATAAGCTGCCTTAACAATCTAGATAGAGATATTCTAAGAAGTTATCTTTAGCTTGATCAACTTTTCCCAAAACAATTCTACAATTGTTCCTTCAACTCATGCATATTTTTTGATGTCATGTTTATGCGGGGCATAAACCCCTAACATATGGTATCCATACTACATTATGTAACTAGACTAATATCAAAGTTACCCTTTCTAGATAACCAAACATATAACCAGACCTTTCTTTGATATCAGAACATTACTTAGCACACATACTTTGTCTTGGAACTAAAATCTAGGACTAGCTGATATTTTTCAATGTATCCATCTAAAGATTAATTCTTATTCATGCATATCAAGTGTCATAAGACTTAATTGATTGTCATGTTCCTGAAAGGAAAGGTCACAAGGGAACATAATCCTTCTTATCACCCCATCATTATTCAGGGTTTTTTTATTAAAGAAAAGAGATTATCACCTTCTTTGAGTATTGCATGAACTTTCAATTGTTCATGTGTCATTCAATCTTGTTTCCTCTTAGGATCCTTGCCATTAGCATAGGAATCATAAGGATGATTATATGTCATCATCCTTTAGCATTATCATCATCATGATTACTAGATCTGGGTATTCAAACCCTTAGTTCATCACTGAACATCATTACCTCTCATCAGGTAACTGTTACCTCTAGGTCCTCAGACCAAGGTATACATTACATAAAACATCTTCTTTTTTTATAAGTTGATTTGTTATTGACTTAGATTCCTTCGTATAACAATTAGGATGTGGTAGAAATATCCATGCCACATATACTACTTCATTAGGCTCTTTAGATTGTCTCAAAATGACTACTTGATCAGAGTAATCAGAAAGATAACAATCTAAGAGTTCCATACTTACTGTGTCTTCAATAGATGAATACCTGGCCAGGGTATTCAAGAACTGAAATTAGGTAGATGCATTTGTTTTATATTATGTTTCATCTCTTTAAATTTTTACTACTTAGTATCCCAAACTTTCTTTGGGTTTTTCTTTTACATCTCTTCCCTTCCTTCATGAAGAGAGAAATTTCAAAACATATAAGACAATATTGGACTGAATATAAGTTTTCATCCTTCTTAACTCTTCCTCATGTCCTCATAGGACTAATTAAAGGAAGCTCAACAACAACTACCTTCTTATAATTATTAGATAAAATTTAGAGAAGACATATCAGAATGAGAAAGCTCTATCTGATTGTCACCCCTCACAGTCATCTACCACTTTAGGTTGACTCAAACATAGAGTCAAGCTGTTTCATGTTGTTACTTTTGCCTTTTTACACTTTTGGGGTGTAACTTTTGTAAGCCCTACTGAGTCTGCCTCGGTTGTTAGGTCATTTCCTCCCTTCTTTTTGAACAAAAGGGTTTAGTATGCTCAACATGTCTATATGTATAACATGTCTTATCCTTGTACCATAGTCTTATCGGTCTAATTACCGATATAGCATATAATCTAGGAGTTCTTATAGGTGGAAAGATAGGACATTTGCCTTTACTTAGTGACTACTACCCTGGTGCACTAGGCATTTATTGCACTGGTGGCATAAAAAACGTTGGCTTTTTAGAACAACTAGGCAAATGTCTCTAGAATTATAGAGACTTTTCCTTCATTCTCAACTTATTGCCCCTCCTTGGCATTGCCATCACATATATACTATCTATCTATACTTATGGTCGAGTCTATTTTCTTGCCATATGTTAATTCTTACCACATTTTCCACTATTTTAACATGACTTTGTCATTCAGGAACCCTTTCAGAACCCAAAATGTTTGCATTGTGGACTGGTAACCTAGGTTGTAATGCTAGTATCCAGTCTACTATATGCATCACTGTTGTCCTAATCTGCCCAACAAGTGCATAAAAATAGGATTATCTATCCTGATTGGGTCAAGATGGGAGTTCTTAGGCACTCGGTATTTTCTTGCCTGATCCCTTGCACCATCTCATGGTGCAACAACATTTCTCTTAGCAACGTGTTCCTCATGTTCTCCAGTCATTTTTAAACTTCATCCTTTCTTCTGCATAAGCAGAAGTCACTATAGGATATACTAGAAGATACTAGAACATACTCAATACCTTAGTCCTATGTCTCTGTAGACTCAGCGAACCTTAATCTCTGATACCAAACTTGTAGCGATCACCACCAAACCGACAACTAAATCATTACTATTGATGAAGAATAATCATAAGAAGATTAACAAAAATCACTAAAAATTAAAACCATTTTTACAAAGAGATCCATTTCCAGGAAAACTCTTAAAGGAAGAACCAAAACCTGATATTCATCATTGATCATATTGTACATACACTATACCATCTCTTCTTGAGGATAACATATAACAGTTGCTTTCTCAAAAAATATACTTAAAGCAACATCAAACCTCGAGGCATACAAGCAAAATCTTAGATTGTTCATAAAACAAACACATACTAAATCCAAGGACCTGAGAGTATAGAGACGACACATAGGACTTCTATCTACAAGACACGGAAGACAGTACACTCAACCTGAGTTGTCACTGTTGTCCCTACTGCTGATGTTCTCCCTCTATTGTATGGTCTCAACCCCCTCATGCACATGCACATCCACCTAAAAAAATGTGGATCCCACAGGGTGAGACAATTATCCCAGCGAGAGATATAACTCTCTGCCAATAATTTTATTATCACAGTTAAGCAGTATAAAATTGAGTAGAGATTCTTTTATATTAATAAGAAAGGTTAATCACTATGGATAAGAAGATTAGAGAATTTCTCATCTTTTAAAGTATTGTAACTGTCTAGTATAGAGCAGTAAATCATCTGTTCACTTTATAAGGAATATGAAAAACATCATTTACCCATCATATTTTATCAACATCTCAAGCTTATCATGTGATAATATTATCATGGTATGACTCCCATTAATCATTCTCATTTCTATCTGTCAGCCTCAACCAATTTGCTAACCAGGTATTAAATTGTACCAATCATGTGAATATACATCATTATGTTCAGCCAGGTATTGGACCATACCAATCTTGAGATCATAGAGTTTAGTCAGGCATTAGACTATACGAATCCTGAGATCACAGAGTTCAGCCATGCATTGAACTATACCAATCCTGAGATCATAGAGTTTAGCTAGGCATTGGACTATACCAATCTTGAGATCACAATGTTCATCCAGGAATTGGACTATACCAATCCTGAGATCACAAAGTTCTGCTAGGCATTTGTATTTATACCAATCTTGAGGTCACAACCAGGCATTGGACTATACCAATCCAGAGGTCACAACCAGGCATTGGACTATAATAATCCTGAGATCATAAAGTTCAGCCAGGCATTAGACTTATACCAATCCTGAGGTCACAATCAGACATTGGACTATACCAATCCTGAGAACATAGAGTTCAACCAGGCATTGGACTTATACCAATCCTGAGGTCACAACCATGCATTGGTCTATACCAATCTTGATTAACAACCAGGTGTTGGGTTATTACCAACCCTGTGAAACTATTCTAGGCATTGGACTATGCCAATCCTGTGCATCTCATCACTGAATACCACATCACCTTTACTAGGCATTATACCTTGGCCAAGCCATCATACTTATTCACATCCTTTATATAATACAAGTATTCCTCATATCTCCTTTAAGAATATTCAAAACACTATATCCCTTATTTGGCTATAAGCATAAAGCATGTATGATCAAGGTTTCATTATTATTATTATTGTATCTATTTGTTATTATTATTATGTTACTAAGTTTCCATTTCCTAGTTTATTTTGAACATTATCATTTCTTACATGAGACTTTTATAAACATCTTGATACCTCTCACAAGGCAACAACTATTCTCATGACTCACAAGGCCCATTAAATATCTTATCATCTCTCACTAGGAAACAACTAATCACATGGCTCACCAGGCCCATTAAACATCTTGTCACCTCTCACTAGGCAACAACTAACCACATGGCTCACAAGGCCCATTAAACATCTTGTCACCTCTCACTAGGCAACAACTAATCACATGGTTCACAAGGCCCATTAAATTGTATTATATGTAACATCATAGCTCATGCTTAGCTATGCTCATTATCTCATGCTACCAGCATAGTTTCAATATGGTTATGGTTTCCCATTTATTAACCAATTATAATTTCAACTCTTATCATTACCCTTCATTAGGGTTAAGGTTTCCCTATTAAAACCATCTAGGGTTTTCAAGTACATTCATCAAGAATCAAACCCTAATTCATTCTCCACACATATTAGGAGTATTAATGTATACTCATTACATGAGTATTAAACAAGTATAAGTTTCTCTCTCATCCTCACTAGGATATTGGTTACTTCATACTTTATTAAGTTGGCTCAACCTTTCCTTCAAGGTAAATTAGCCTACTTAATCAATATTCATTAAACTCCATACCTCTTAATGTATGATTTGATATATGACACTTCATGTGTTACTCCATCAAGTACATTGCATCTAAGGTGCTTTCCTTCATATGGGTTTTGAGGTGCTTCCACCATATCAGCTATGAGATGTGTGCTTGCTACCCATACCACTTTAGAGGTGTATGTGTGCTTACGATCTCAGGTTTGAGGTGTATGCTTGCTTCCATATCACTTTAGAGGTGTATGTGTGCTTACCATATCACCTTAGAGGTGTATGTGTGCTTCACACCATATCGGGCAAAGAGGTGTGTGTGTGGTTCACACCATATCAGGTAAAGAGGTGTGTGTGCACTTCACACCATATCGGGAAAAGAGGTGTGTGCTTGCTTCACACCATATCAGGCAAAGAGGTGTGTGTATGCTTCACACCATATCGGGAAAAGAGGTGTGTGTGAGCTTCACACCATATCGGGAAAAGAGGTTTTGTGTGTGCTTCACACCATATCGGGAAAAGAGGTGTGTGTGTGCTTCACACCATATCGGGCAAACAGGTGTGTGTATGCTTCACACCATATCGGGAAAAGAGGTGTGTGTGTGCTTGATACCATATCAGGAAAAGAGGTGTGTGTGTTCTTCACACCATATCGGGCAAAGAGGTGTGTGCATACTCCACACCATATCGGGCAAAGAGGTGTGTGCTTAACCTCATATCTCCCAAGAGGTGTATACTACATAACCATATAGTGCAAGGAAGTATACACTCGTATCCATATTGTTTTAGTGGTGTAGGTGCATCACCATATCGGGTGAGAGGCGCTTGCTTATGTGCTTGAACCCGATATCACTTTATAAGGTGATGCCATCATCTTAAAGATCTATAAATTCGTTCTACTTGTTCTAGTTCATGGACAACAGTCCCATGTTACTACTAGAGCTCATGGATTCATCAATTATGCAAGAAAATTCTATTTGAAAGTAAATCATTTAACTAAGGCAAGATTGATGGTAAATACTAACATAATTGAGTTCAAGTTATATAAACCACCTCAAGAGAAACTTCAAATCTCCAAGCTCCAAAGATGAACGTTCCCAAGGTTGAAGGTGAGCTTCTCAAATATCCAAGACTTGAACTCCTCGGCCCTATGCACGATACCTCACCACTTGAGGCCGATATCCCTCCCTTATGGCTGATATCCCTCACTTGGTTGATATCACTTTGCAATGGATGATATCACTTTTCTATGGGTGATACTAAAGCTCTATGCACGATTATCCTTCACCCTTGCACGATATCTAGACTCTTTGCACAATATCTAAGAGCAAGGGGTGATAGAGTTTGAAAAAGTCCACTTATTGGTGAAAGGAAGGGTATATATACTTGAGGTTCATGAAAAAGTGTGTATATTAGTTGTCACCATTTTAAGCTACTAGGTGCCACATGTCCATGCATGGTTGACACCTGTCCTTGCATGAATTAATATTTTTCTTGACATGCAAAACATTTGAGGATAATCTAGAGATGATATTTCGGCCATTAGTTATCTTGTTTGATAAGATATCTCATCTTTATCTCATAAATTAAGAAAACCGATACAACTTTTGCAAGGAGATTCTAACTCGACATGGATCACCTCCTTGAGGTTCTTTTCTCGTCATGGAAAAGGCCAAGAGTTCAAAAACCGATATGGGATCCCCTCTATGGCTCCTTGGCCGATAGGCACTCTAATATGGACTCTACAACCCGATACAAGCTCAAATTAAGGTTTCACCTACAACACTTTCTTGGTCTTCTCATCACCAAGAGTATCATACTCAAATATGATTCAAACATGGTGCCTAATTACTTATCTCTCCTCTAAATGATACTAGGGGGGAGTAGGGACACTCTAGAGGTGGTAATTTTCATATCAACCCTATATTTTGGGTAAATTACAACTTGTACCAAAATTGATGCACAAGACACTAACATTATCCAAACAAGTTCAAACTTGGAATTTAGGCTTTCTAAAAGCCACCACCTTGCATACTTCTCTTTCTTATGATGCTAAAACACTTAGGGTACATTTAACATGTGACAAATTGCAATATATCCCCTGATCTTGGGTGAATTGCATTTTGGTCCAAAATAAGAGAACATTGCTCAAACATTATTTAAATAGGACCAAATTTGAAACATAAGTTTGTTACATGATAGAAAAACACTTTAGAGGATTATATTAAAGTTCTAAGCAGCTTACTTCGCCAAAAAAATATAGTTACCTCATAACCCAGGTCAGGGTCATTACATCACTGCTCTTGCCTCTCCCTGGGCTGCACATGTACCATTGGGGGTGTCTTGATGCCTCAAGACTAATACCCGTGATCTGTTTGATCCCAAGCTGCTAGTCTTTGAATTTGTACTCTTAGTCCATGAGTTTTGTTTAACTAGTTTTAGATTTAGTCTTGCTATTGTGGTTGCCGTATGTCTCCTATTAATCATAGGCATTATGTTGGATCAATACAATAGTTTGATCTTCCCACTATTGCATTATCATATCTCGTATGTATAGCTTTGAATCACATTAGATAAAACCCAACTGACAAAACCTATCAGCATGCTACCTAGTCAGGATATCATGTTCACGTGTCTGTGCATATAAACATACCTCAATCCTGTAACAGAACTAGGATCAAGAGGCTGGTAATAATTAACCTTGGATTAGGGAATGTTGATCTCTACTAGGCACTTTGAACTGGTCATCTCATCACTTTAACTGAAGAAGTCCACTACCAAGAATAGTGATAAAACATCATTATATGAATCAGGTTAGGTGTATCTCCATTTTAGAAGCCTAATGATATTCAATCAGATATACCAAGGCGAATGAACTAACCTAGATAGTTACATTGTAACCTATAATCACCCTAATTGTAAGTAGGTGGTTGTTGTGGCAATACCAATGTGCCACAATGTTACATGTAGTAAATTTTATAATCCCAATATAACTAGGCAATTAACATATGTATGATGACCCATAATTCTATACTACAATAAACACATATAAAAAACTAATGTATGAATATGTGATATACATGAAAGTGCATAAAAATGAGAGTATCCAATGACCCTAAATATGTTGACCAATAAGGAATGTGTGGTCTGATAAAACCATTGAATTTTTTAGGAGAAAGATAGATCCAAACAGTTGGGAGTAGAGTCAGGATTTTGGCTTACTACAGGTAAGTGGGCCATGCCCTATGAATTCTTGTTCAGTATCATTTTAGGCAGTTAGTAGATTAGGAAGTTCTATTATGTTATCTGAATGTAGTAGTTGATTGCATTCAGACCTTACAGTAGATATGATGTTATCTGCATAGTTATGCCTTACACTACTACAGAACCTACCTTTAGTGTCGGTTATTTAAGGCCTTTAGTGTCGGTTTCTAAGCGACAACTATGTGGGCGACACTAAAAGCTCACCCATTATGCGTCGGTTCTAAAACCGACGCCCAAACTCTTCGCGCACCACCAAAATCACGCCTGTTTCCTATGGCACAAAGGTATAGGCATCAGTTATTAGATAATAAACCGACACCATATACCTTCGCGCCACAGAAAGGGCACCATCTTGGCCACTATCAGCGTCGGTTATTAGATAATAAACCGACGCCATATACCTTCGCGCCACAGAAAGGGCGCCATCTTGGCCACTATCAGCGTCGGTTATTAGATAATAAACTGATGCCATATACCTTCATGCCACAGGAAACAGGCGTCGGTTATTTATATAAAACCGACACTATAACTTTGTGTGTCGGTGTTATACAAATAACCGACGCCTATTGTTTTTTTCTTTTTTGTCAGTCTGCAGACCTGCTGTGGCTGGTCGCAGGATGAGAAACCTGCAGTTAACTGCAGGTTTTACGACATCCATTGATATCAGCCAACAACAGGCCACAAACCTGCAAATTTAACAACAAAAATATTCACACATGCATTTAGCAATACAACCTGCAGTTCCATTTTATTTTCACACATTTAGAAACATTCATGTAGCTAGAAATCTTTAGTTCCATTCATTCACATTCACACATGTAGAAACATTCATATAGCAACCAACACTTTCATTCATTTTCACTCAGACACATGTAGAAACATCTAGACATGTAGAAACATTCACACATATATTATATTTCAGAAATTCATTTACAAAATATAATTATTTAGTCATTATTCACTATCGACATCCCAATTATATTTTAAAACCCCCACTATTTGTATGGCTGTTGCCCAATATTCTCTTACTTCATTTAATTATCCCATCGTATAGGGAGCATGTACATCTGGTAAGTCCGTTCCTGTAGTGGGGTCAACTTTAAACACCTGTAAAGAGAATGAGGTATATATATAATTAATGAGCTATAAATAAGATTGATATATTTCATATTATCTAATGAGACTATATAATACCTGAGCAATACAATCGATGTCCATACAACATGCCAGACTAACACATATATAATACATAACAACAACAGCGTCGAATTTACATACAACACTAGCTTAGTACATATATAGTGGGACTAAGGTGACGATCCCACCTACTAAAACAGGTTACCGACAACTACATGTTACGACTGGGAGGTCATGATTCAGCAACCATATTCATTAGCAGGAGGACAAACAGATCCACCTGCTAATGCATACAGTTGGTGAATCACGACCTCCCAGTCGTAACATGTAGTTGTCAGTAACCTGTTTTAGCAGGTGGGATCGTCACCTTAGTCCCACTATATATGTACTAAGCTAGTGTTGTATGTAAATTCGGAGTTGCTGTTGTTATGCACTATATATGTGTTAGTCTGTCATGTTGTTATATGAATCTGAAGCACTTGTGTGTGTTGCACATTGATTTGGTTAGTAACAATAAAGGTTAATCTTGAATAGGTGAATACATAAAAATGTATATTAATTAAATTGGGAGTGGCGCTTAATACCTTGAATTCATCTGTTTTTCTTTGGGTAACAAAATCCTCCCAGTCTTTAGGGTCCAAGTAGTTCCATTCCTGTGTGGCTTCCTTCTTCCTATATTTATTTTTCAAAGAGAATACAAACAAAAATTATTAGTGTAGAGTTAGTGAAATACTGATCAATGTCTATAATTGGAATCAATCAAGAATCTATTCTCAGCATCGCGTATGTAATCTCGGGTGAGATTGGTCCTATAGTTCTTTAGCACCCTCCCACAATGTTTAGCATTTGTATTAACTAGAAGATAATGAAACATCAAATCAGAAAATGATATTGATATTAAAAAAGTAAACATTTAGCATCAATAAAAAAATATAAACATGCATGCCTCTAAAATTGTGATCTTTTATCAATTAACAATCCTTCATTGTGATCTCCGCGTACATATAAGTCATCATTAGCTTCAATATTTTTTGGAGTTGGCAACCCAACTTAGAATGGACTGGAGTCATCATATTTATCATAGTACTCTTCTTCATCTATAGGATCTTCAATGAATTGTCTTTTACCATGAAGAACAACCGACCATTTATCATGTGCAGGATCATCGATATAAAATACTTGTTTTGCCTGTGATGCCAATATGAATGGTTCATCCTTCTCGCCAATCTTTTCAAAGTTCACTAAAGTGAAACCCAATTCATCCACTATAACTCCTTTGGTGTTATCAACCCAATTACATTTGAAGAGAGGAATTTTGTAATCTATGTAGTCAAATTCCCATATCTCTTCAATGACAATATGACATTTTAGCTTCACATGGACTCTTATCCTTTGCACTTGCAAAAAACATAGTCGATGCTTGAAGGGTGACCCCACTGTTTTGGACGACACACTTATCATCTTGGCGCTTTGTGTAATATGTGAATCCATTAATGTCATACCCTTCATAAGACATAACAGTCAACTTTGGTTTAAAGGCGAGGCATTTGATAGTTTCAGTAATATCATCTGGTGTTTGAGATAGTTGATGTAAGACTTTATCTTCAAACCACTTAATAAAAGTCTTGTTATGCTCTCTAGCAAGCCACAATGTATTGGCTCGAGGATATTGTCTTTTGATGAAATTGGTATGTTCCTCGATATAAACGTTCACTTTGTCCATGTTGTGTAAAATATACAAATGACCTTATTCCAACTGCTCACGGCTGATTACTTTCACACGTGATCCCAAAATTCCTTTGCCAAATAGCTCTTCAATATTCTTGTCATTATCAGGAGTGTCATTACCACTGAGAAAGTCATTGCAAAAATCCATAACCTCTCTCGCCACATAACCTTCAATAATACTCCCTTCAGGCCGATAACGGTTTCGAACATCACCTTTAAAAATGCTCATGTATCGTTCAAAGGGATACATCCTATGCAAGAAAACCGGTCCCAAGATTTTCACTTCCCTAGTCAAGTGGACAACAAGATGTACCATGATATCAAAGAATGAAGGAGGGAAATACATCTCAAGCTGACATAGGGTAACAACCACTTCTCTTTGCAAATTATCGAGAGTCTCAGGGTCAATAACTTTGCTGCAGAGACTGTTGAAAAAGAAACAAAGTCTGGTGATTTCAAACCTTACATGCTTCGGCAATATAGATCGAATTGCCACGGGCAATATTTGTTGCATTAGAGTGTGACAATCATGAGATTTAAGACCTATCAACTTCAGATCTTTCATTGATACCAATCTACGGATGTTGGATGAGTAACCATGTGGCACCTTAACATTTACCAAGCATTCACGAAAAGCTTTCTTCTCCTTTCTAGACAACGTGTAACAAGCGGGAGGTAAGTATGTTCTTTTATTACCCATTTCACGTAATTCTGATAATTCTGACCTTATTCCCATTTCACGTAGGTCCAGTCTGGATTTTATCCCATCTTTAGTCTTACCTAGTATATTTAACAGAGTACCAATGATGCTATCAAAAACATTTTTCTCAACGTGCATTACATCGATACAATGTCTGATTGTCAAAGAACTCCAATAAGGAAGATCCCAAAATATTGACTTCTTGAATGAAGAATTGTCACTCCGTGTAGTACATTGTGATCTCTTACCAAATTCATTGACAAAGTCTTTTACTCTTTCATAAACAACCTCCCATGGTATAGGTTTAGGTGCACTGCGTTCCTCATTCAATCCATTGAATGCTTTGCGCTTCCTATGATACGGATGGAATTTTGGAAGAAACCTTCGATGACCGAGATATACATTCTTACCGCCATGTTTTAGTCTTGTTGAATCAGTGTTCTCTTCACATATAGGACACGCTTTAGCTCCTTTGACACTATATCCAGACAAATTCCCATATGCTGGAAAGTCATTAATAGTGCAAAACAACATAGCATGCAAACGAAATGTCTCTCTTCATGAAGCATCATAGGTCATCACACCTTCACCCTAGAGTTTCTTTAAGTCATCAATCAGAGGTTCAAGATAAACATCGATGTCATTTCCAGGTTGTTTAGGGCCCGATATCAACAACAACATCATTACGTACTTATTTTTCATACACAGCCAGGGAGGAAGATTGTATATAACAAGCATGACTGGCCAAGTTCTATGTTGGCTGCTCAATGTCCCGTACGGATTCATCCCGTCTGTACAAAGCCCAAGTCTTAGATTCCTGACTTCTTCACCAAATTCAAGGTACAATACATCAATCTTCTTCCACTGTGGGGAATCAGACGCATGTCGTAGGATCCCATCATTATTTTTCTTAACATCTGCATGCCACCTCAAATTCTTCGCATCTATCGGATTGGCAAACAAGCGTTGAAACTCTGATATTATAGATAGATACCACATCACCTTGGCAGGAGAACCAATTTTGGACTCCTCCGAAGTCATCAATTTATACCGTGACACACCACATTTTAGACAATCTTTCAAATCCGCATAGTCCTTTTGAAATAATACACAATCATTAGGGCATGCGTGTATCTTCTTGGCATCCATTCCTATTGGGAACAAAAATTTCTTTACCTGGTATGTTGAGATTGGCAGCTCGTTTCCTTCAGGAAGCATTTCTTTCAACAAAGACAACAATGACGTGAAACTTTTGTCGCTCCATCTATTATTAGCTTTCAACTTATACAATCTCAACACAACGTTAAGCTTCGTAAACTTAGTACAACCTGTGTATAACGGCATCTCAGCATCATGCACAATGTTTCTAAAAATGGGAGGTGGATCGATGTGCTCTACCCCACAACTATCCAGCATCGCATCAACGATGTCTACTGGAACTGGTTCATTCACATCTACGTCATCGTAGGCAATTTCTTCTTCTACACAAGCACTGCTATCGACATCCACTAGTTTCGGGTTTGAAATCTCTCCATGCCAGTGCCATTCTGTATAGCCTTGTATAATCCCGTTGCACATGACATGAGTTTTGATTTCATCACCAGTGTTGACTTTCAAGTTGTTACCGCAATGCCTACATGGACAGTAGAACCTATCTCCAGGTTGTTTCCTATGTTCCTCAGAAAATCTAATGAACTGGTCAAGACCACAAATAAACTCTGGGGTGCAGCGATTGCGAATGGACATCCATGATCTATCCATTCTATGATCAAAGAGAAAACAAGTATATATTAGGACAAGATTAGGGTCTAGGGTTAACAAATACATGTGATGTCATTATTATATATAATAAATGTGTACCACCTATCCATTCTTGAACACCTAATCTCACTAGTAAGTGTATAATGTGTATTGGGTTTTCAAGAAAATTTCGGCAGCATTTCCCCGCCGTTCTCCAAGTACATATGTACTTAGAGAACAAACGGGGAAATGCTGCTGAAATTTTCTTGAAAACCCAATACACATTATACACTAACATCCTAAGCGAGATTAGGTGTTCAAAAACAGTCCCAAACCGGGGACTATCCAAGATTTACTCCTAATGAGTAAATCTTGGATGGGTTTCTAGGCCAACAAATAATGTGTTGGACGGGTTTCATGTAGCAACTTTCAGTTCCGTTCATTAATCTCTTTTTACATCCACACACAGGGGTGTACCCCTAAACAGTAACTAAACAAAGGGGTTGGTGTACCCCTATACATGCACATAATTAAAAAAAATTATTAATACAGACAAGTCTAGATAGATATACAACTAAATACTACACCAACATGGTCCCGCATCAGTAACTTCGAGGACTTATCATTGTGGCGATCGTCTCCTGAAGTTCAGAATAGAAAGCAGCTATGAGTATTGATTGCTTGACAATTATATTTGTTAATTGGACTTACCGTGGTCTTTTTGATGATGAAGCTGTGTCATGAAGCTCCTCACTATATTTAGACAAATCTGAACTGACAGGGGCCTTAGATTCAGATTCGTCCGAGCTGATATGCGACGATGTGCACTCATACCGCAGTAGATGATCGGGGGTCTCGCAGTTGCTGTTGGTTATCCAAACTTTGATGGAATTATGGCCAACTGGACGGAGAAAAAACCTGTTGCAACGGACCACATGCATCTCTCCAATCCAATCATGCCAACCGGATTTTAATACAAGATTTCCCTCCAAATCATACTCAACCTCGATAACATGTGAATAATTGCCAAAAGTTAGGGTCACTTTACCAGGCATGTAGTGTCTTCCTTTTAGAAAACGCCAATGTTTGGGCATGACCAATTGGTTTAAGGAACAATCATCAAGGATGATGTCCAATTGTTCTTCAATAGGGAACGTTAACATTGACATAGAGGCCCAGTTCATAGTGACTGTTATGGGTGGACAAAGACTGCATAATATTAGTATTAACAAAGTGTAAGTACATATAACGATGTTATATATTTTCAGAAAAAGTTGTATAACATCAGTTAACCTTTTATTGCTTGTCATAACCAACTTTATTGTGGTAGACATGATAGCTTGAAAAGAAGTCTACATATGTACTTAGAGAACAAAGGAGGAAATGCTACCGAAATTTTCTCGAAAACCCAATACACATTATACACTTACATCCTAAGTGAGATTAGGTGTTCAAGAACTAATCCTAGATGCTTACTAAAATAAAACCATTATATGGAACTAATCCTACATTATACACATACTTTTCCTGAGTAAGATAATGTGCACTTCATGGAATTATTAAGATCTGAATATATATAAGTTGTTTCTACCTACTTTGATGGAATTTTATAACATTCAAGTCTTCCATTTAAGGCATTAGATGCATATATTGCAGTCCATTGTGTTGAGATAAGAATCCCATGTGATACACACGATTGAGAATCTTTCACGATACTAGGAAAATTACATGTATTGTATAGACAATAGAGGATTCAACTCAGTAGAAGCACAAAATCAGTACCTAAACCCCAAACACAAATAAGTAAATAACTTTTTAAAAAAAATTCCCAGTAGCTGCTTGGGCGTGCCTTGGCACCGCCCAAGCAGCCGCCGGAGCAGAGGAAGAAGGAAGAAGGCAGGGCAGGCAGGCATACCTTGAGGGTAGAGGAGAGCAGTGGCCGGAGCACAGCAGCCACCGGCGGAGGCAGCGACAAAGAGAGGAGAAGCGCCAGTGAGGACACGAAGTAGCGGCGGCGAGGGCACGGAGCAGCGGCGAGGTCACTGAGCAGCGGCGAGGGCATGAAGCAGGAGCACGGACGGCCACCGGTGAGCACAGACGGCAGGGGCAGGAGAAGGAGCACGGCCGCCGGTGAGCACGGAGCAACGGCGAGGGCAGGAGCAGGAGCACGACAGCGGCGGCGGAGGAGCAACGACCGGCGGGGGCGAGCAAGAAATCGCCGGACCTAACTGAAATCGAGAATGAAAAAAGGGAAAGGGGAAGAGAAGCTCGCACTGGTGAGCTATTAAGTTGACAATAAGCGTCAGTTATTTTAAAAAACCGACAAATAAACCAACTGTGTCGGTTCTATTCCAAAAACCGGCACCTATACTAGATTATAGTCGTCGGTTTTTAACTAAAAGACAACCGAAAACTATTCCTGTCTCGTGAATACCCTTTAGTCGTCGGTTATTTATTTATGATCCGACGTCATATGTCAAATTTTGGAGGTAATTGTTTCGCTGGAATTTTGGTTTTGGCGGTTGATTTTAGGTGTCGGTTTTTTATTAATTAACCGACACTTAATAAAAGCGGTACCCGTGTATGTCGACCTTCACAGATTGTATGTCGGTTTTATGTTATAAACCGACACTGTAGAGTTTAGGTGTCCGTTTATGTATACAACCAACACCTTGAAAAGTGACTTTATAAGCCATTTCTATAGTAGTGTTATGATGTTTAAGTAACATGATACCTGTCATGAGCATAAGAATTCAGTTTAGTTGAATATAATCAGTTGCTATGGAGTAATATAAAATTTGTTAGATAATAATATTAGATTCAGGTTCAGATGTACATTCAGGATTCCATTATCAATATTCAATTTCAGTTTAAGTTTAATGATTAGTATTTAGTTTTAGTTCAAATTAATAATTAAGTAAGTTTAGACTTAAGATAATAAGTTGGAACCTTCAAATAATACATTATATGATAAGTCATCATTTATTTAGTCCTGGGATGATTTAGAGGCATGTGTTGCCAACTCAAAGGCATTTGGTGTCAATTTAGAGGAGTGTTTACTCCAATTTAGAGGTGTCGTATGACCAATTTAGGGCGTAGCCACACCAATTTGGATACACCTCAGTGTCATTCAGAGGCATGTAGTGCCAATTCAGAGGTACTTTGGTACCAAGTAGGGCATAGATATGCGAATTTAGGAGGACTTATCATATAATGGTGGCCACAACTCAGATAAAATACGTAATTAGAAGATATGGATAAGTTTTCTTTCAGTAATAAGTATGCTTTAACCTTTTTTTAAGAATTCATTGCCACTTACTCTAACCACTAGTTTCCCCTTTCTTGTGCATGGCTGGGGATGTGACTTCTGCAGATAGTGAGTAGTTGTTTGAGGAGTAGCTTGAGGACTTGCCGATTCAGAGGATATCTATCACTGGTGTGACATTAGCTTAGGAGATCCTTCCCGCTTGGAGATTTCTTTCAAGTCATTTTCTTTTAGTTCTTGTTAGGATTAGTATATCTAAAACTTTTAGTTTCTTTATCTCAGACTTTTGTTTGAACTAAATTACTCTGGTTATTTAAATTCTTGAGTATTCCAGATATGTGATGTTTGCCCATGTTTTACTTTTGTATGTGAATCAATACTTCCGTATATAGTATTTGTGGTTAATGAAAGGGGAAAGAATCACTAGTATGGTCCCCTCGATGCTCTAAAATCATCCATTAATATGAGTGTGGTTGAAATAGCTTTACTTGTTATGATTGGTGATCCTACCAATGTCAACAAGAAATTACAATTTGGTGACTAAATGGGTAGTACTACCATGTGAAATGATACATGTTGTGACCTTAGCACTGACTCTGAGAAGATGAAATATCCTAAAATCCTATAAGGTGGTCTAGGGGACTTCCACTCACTAGCCAGTATTTTGGGTGGTACATCTCACTACCCAAAGCTTATTAATAAAATATGTAATCAAGTCATATAGCTTACCTACAAAGTATCTTTTTTGCTTTCAATTTTAAATTATCTTACTTCTCGTATCTCATACACACTACATGCTTTTACTTACTATTGTAATTACCACCCAGATATGTTTTGAATTTTTTTTTTATTAACTACTTAATTCAACATATATTTAGACTTGCATACATGTAATAATATATAGAGGGTGTATCTATCAATGGGGGTTTGGTCTCACTCTCATTTTTATCCACCCATTTTAGGTTCTCAACACATATCAGAGGGGTTTAACCAGAAGTAGACACCTTTTCCAAAGGAACCTTCTCTACAAGACCATGTCTATCAATGAGTATGAATGGTATTTCATGTACTTTTTGTGGATCTATCCTCATATTGTACCTATAGATGATGAAAGATTTGACCGTTTAGAGAATGTATGAACATGGAGCTAAAATAGCTTTCTACTATAATGGAGACTCATGCTCAACCTTCGTGGAGTTGTTGACAAGGGTTGAGAAGACGATCACGATTCATCATCAATTAGAGTTTAGGAAGAGGTTATCTTACCTCACATTAGGTAGTTGGGTAGTTTCATGAGGTTGAGGTATTTAGCACAAAATCAACAACAACACTATCAAAACATACATGAAAATTAGAAGTGAGGAACCAAATTCAGTTGTAGTGATCACCTAGAAAGGATAGAGGTAAAGGCATACAACTCGATAGAGTGACAGGGCATTATGTGTGTTAGTGATGAAACTATCTAGCTTTAGTATGGTAGGCAATCGAGAGTCAACAATTATAACCCCATAGAAATGTGTTGCTTTAAGAAGATATAGTATTGCCAACGTTGTTAGTATGGGAACATGATAACATTCTATCCACAACTATATTAGGTGGTGACACAACAAAGGTAACAACAACAATCAATGCAATGTAGTTGTTCTAAGAGAGGGTAGGTTTTATATGCAAGGCCATAATGGGCATCATAAAAGGTCAAGGGGCATTACCTCTCACATGAAATAGTAAGATTTGATGCCATGGATGAACATGTAGGAGTCATCTACCCACTGGTCATAATTGGTCAGATGGAACTTTTTCATGCTGATTTAATTACTTACTCTTCCACATTAGTTTCATTTTATCCCCATGTGACTCACTCATTTATCAGGAGAGAATGACATCTTTATATAGCTTGAATGTTATTAATATTCCTTATGAGATTTTTATAGAGACTATGTTCACTAGTCCAATAATTTGGACAGAGGTGTGTCTTTCTTGTGTTCTCTATTTATTAAAACACATCGCTGGAGTGGATCTTCTACCAACTGATATCAATGGGTTTGATGTGATCCTAGGTATGTATATCCTAGAAAAGGATAAGGTTTCCTTATATTTTGGGTCAAAGGTTGCAAGGTATATTCTTATGATGTCTCTTATGGATTTCCAAGGAGATAGGAAGACTCTTTCTACATGTATAGTGTCTAAAACCATAATAGAGAATATGAAGAGACAAGGAAGCATAGATTTAATGGCACATGTGTTAGATACCAAACAAAAGGATGTTCCTATAGTACTATAGTTTGGGGATGTGTTTCCCAAATAGTTTCCAAGTATTCCACCACCTAGAGATATTGATTTTGAGATAATTCTGATACTTGGCACTCAAACCACATCTCAATAACCTTATAGGATGGCACCAAGATGGATGTGGGAGATGAACTTGCAGCTAAAAGTTGTTGGGCAAGGGTTTTATACAGTTGAGTATGTCTCCTTGGGGTGCTCCTTTTCTATTTATGAAGAAGAAGAATGGTTCAATGAGGTTGTTCATAGACTACATGCAGTGGAACAAAGTGATAATGAAGAACAAGTACCATTTTCCAAGGATAGATGATATGTTTGAGAAACTAAAGGGAGAAACAACATTTCTAAGATAATACTTAAGTCATGATATCACCCATTGAGGATTATTGCAGATGACATAACTAAGACAACCTTCAGAACTAGTCATGGTCAATACAAGTTTTTGGTTATACTATTTGGACCAACCAACTTTTTCATCCATGGATTTGCATATTATCGAGTAGTTGTGCCAACATAATCTATAGATCCTGATAATCATTGTTAACATTGCATCTTTAATTCTTCCTAATCCATTTGCCAATGAAATCATGACAACAGTCAATATCAATGATGGAATAATCATACATGGATATACAAACAAATTCAAAATTCAGACATATTCATTGATGATTTATGGGCATAACCATGGTCACTAAAATCCAGTCATAAGACCTAAATGTCACTCAAGAGAGAGAAAGAAAAAAATCACTACAAACATCTTAGATCTGTGAGTTACATCCCAAGGGATGTCAATATATAAAAAGATAATCAAATGTGATACTCAACATATCTAATCGAACACAAGAGTTCTAACGAGATCTGTGATCAAATATTAATATATGATTTAGCTAGCAATACTATAAAAATTTCTTAATAAATTATGAAAAGAAAAGATAATTGTATATCTCTCATGCTTAAAGGTCATTTTTTGTGTGATTTAGACATTAAAATTTCCACAAGTGGGAAGGATGCCTACAAGAATGGAGGTCACAACTAATGGATGCTTTGATATGGACTACCTTGCTTAGACATTGTCTTAAGGTCCTAACTCAAGACGATCAATAGCCTGGTCCACGTCACCTAGAACAAGATTTTAAGCCTAAGTTATTGTAGTGAAACTTATCCATTGTGTCCACAAAGGATGAAATTAGGTAGGCCAACCATCTAACATGCACCCTACCTTTTCCACCAATTCTGTTCCCACCAAACAACATGCCTTAATGAACAAAATCCCCTAGAAATAAGGCACACAAAAAATCTTGTGTCCTATTTCCTCATGCTTCCCACTTTGATCAAGTCAATCAGATAACATTCATGTGACCAGAAGACTCTAGGAGGAGGGTGATAATTATTTGCACTTCATGTTCTCCACATGTTGACTTTGTTAGACAGACCCTACTCTAAATGTATCTAGAAGGATCTTGCTATGACCCCTTCCCTCACTTTCCCATCATTTAAGGTATATCATGGTGACAAGAATCATGATATCATTTTTCCAGGATCCAAACTTAAGAAATAACAATTAATTTCATTTCATAATATATTATTATATAAAAGGATGATGATTTTTTTCTCAAAAGAGTGTACATGATTCTCCAAGTAAATAAAGACTACATGAAGAGATATACTACATAGATGAACATACCATGAATACTATCTAACTAATTTTTATGACACACCTTTATTTCTTATTAATTAGTGTATTAAAGATAATCTTAGAGTTAAATATGTCTTTAAAGATGTTGTGAATTAATTGGATGCTTTTTGCTTAATTCAGTTTAGATTTGATTCTTGAATAAGAGATGAGATAACTTAAAATATGTGTGAAGTTCAAGTTTTAAAGATATTTATAGAAAATGTTAAATAGAAATTTGTTGGGAGATATCTTCTTATGTTGTTGATATACGAATACAGAGAATTCAATTTCAAATCCATAATAAGAATGAATCAAATAAAAGTTGAAATGGAAAAGTTACAACCATTTCAACTTTTTGTAGAGTTTCCATCAGATGACAAACAATGGACTAAGATCAAAGGTTTACATGTTATTAGATTAAAGGTTCCTATAAAGTTATGAAACGAAGGTTTCACTGATGCGTACAGATTGATGGTTTCATAGAGCATTAAACTGATAGTGTAGTATTGATGGTTTTACTAAGGTCTCATAGACAGAAGGATCCATAACTGATGGTTCTGCTTGAAAGATGCCTAACAACAGTTCAGTAGAAAAGTGACTCTTGATGGTTTTTCTAGAGCATCATCCAAAGATTTTTCTAGGCATTCTATTATGATTGTTTGACTAATGAATCTAAATTGAAGAGGGAGCAAACCAACAGTTCTAAAAATTGATGGTTGTGATGTATTTTCCAACCAAAGATTCAATAGTAAAAGGTCCTGATTGTTCATCTAGGATGCCACCCAACTCTTTGAATCATAGGGAGCTTAGATCCCTATAAATACTAGATGAAATTGATGGAACGATAGTCATTAGCTTCATAACCCTAGAGAGGTGATAGAGGGCAATCACAGAGGAGATTGTGGATGATAGATTAGGAATAAAGTGTTTGGTAATGGAAATAAATATTTTTAACTTATATTCATCTTGGTAAGTAATTTAATTGTAGATCTCTTCTTCTTTCCATGTTCTTTGGTACAAAATTCTCAGTTTTAGCAATCGAAGACTTTACTTGATTTTCATTCTTCGTCTTCTACCTCCATTGGACTTCTGTTAGGTTTCTCTACTTTCTAACAGGTTGTTTAGAGATGGATTTTGTGATTCTAAGTTAAAATATGAGATTTATAGACTGAGACTCAAAAAATATCAGGTTCATGTACAAGATTAGTAAGCTAGAACATATACATGTGAGTGGAAAATCACCTTTAAACCCTAATTTTTCAATAAATCAAGTGTAAATGATCATTTGTATGAACTATTTAGTCTGAGATGAAGTAGCTGGAGCATACCAAAGGGTATGGGGGATTGATCTCAGTGAGGATGGTCTCCTTGAGTGAGTAAGGTACCCAACATTAATCAGAGATTCTAGTGGTACCCAATACAATTTAGTAGTTTAGGCATTGGTCAGTAGGTCAGTGTTTGTGGAAACATTGATGCAGGTAGTTAAGACAAGTGCATTAACTCTCCACCTGAGTACCCAGGTTTAGAGGAGGAGTCCATATATCCATCCACCCCCATTAGCCACTGAGGCTAGACTTGGGGAGGCCCATTGTAGATCGGGTATCTAGTTGATAGTCTTATAGTCCTAGGTTTACTCTAAGTCTTGTACGATGAGATCGTAGCTTGATGTAATACTTATACATTCTATGGCCAAATTTATGTGGGTCCATGGACATAATAAATGGACTAAAAGGTTTGTGAGTAGATTTACTTTATCTATTTCTTGCATTCATTATCAAATTACTTCCATATTGAATGAGTTATAGTTTTAAAATGACATGCTTGTATTTATATGTTTTTAGTTTTACTTATAATACACATCTAAAATACCATGGTTACTTGTTGATTTTCTATGGACTGAGCCAATAGATCATCAACCTACTGAAACATTTTTTTAGGGAAATCTCAAACTCTATAGGAGTCAGAGAATAGCTATCACCAAGAGTATATTAAATGATGTCTTGATATGATTAGTTAGTTCATTAGTTACACAATCTTTTATCCTTCCTGTGGATCTTGGGAATGAAATAGTGAGAAATCAGTGTAGTTTGTAATAAGTTTTACTTGGTGCATTTTATTGGGTTTTAGGGGAGGCAGAGAAGGCAGCGGAAACAAAAAATTTCTCCTACCCAAACCCAGAACAAGGAAACACGTCAACGTCTATACAATAGGAAAGGGTGGTTTGTGGAATTATAACTTGTCCCGAGGCTAGCTCAGAGACAATACCTCACGGCTTGCGCGGTCTTCACCTATAGTCTTGGACGGTGTCTGTGCAGCTCCTGGTCGCACCAGGACTGACAACTCCTAGTCTCACCGGGACTGTCGGGATTGACAACTATCCTCCGAGCGGCAGAAATCTCTCGCCTCTGACGTAGTCCACATGGACCACCTGGAACTCCAATCTCCTTGTCTCACAAGGAATTGGAAGGAGTCACACCCTCTTGTCAGCGTACTAGACACTAACACACTCTCCTGCCACTAGTCGCTTTCTACAGTTGTCTTTCCCATGGTGTGCCTCCCTTATCAGGTAGCACTTGCTCGGGCTCTCTCAGTTACCAAAACTAGAGAGAACAACAACTTTACAGAGCAATTGGTTGAACTGAGTTGTTCTTTGAGAAGCCCCCAATACCCCTATATATAGGAGGGTCATGGGACAAGGTTCTCTATCCCAGGCAATGCAAGACTAAAGCAGGAGTAGAAGGGTTCGAGATTTTCCACAAAAACAACCAACTACGCAACCTCAACCGATCGTTTCATTTCTGAAACGGTCGGTTGGGGACTTGAGCTGGTCATTTGACACCTCAACCGATCGGTTGGGACCCATGAAACGGTCGGTTCACTTCTGAACCGGTCGGTTCGTGGTCCTGGTCAGTTCCCAATTGACTTTTCATCTTTTATTTCTAATTGGTACCTGATACCAATCCTTGTTCCAATCAAATTGGGTAAGTGAAACGAAAAGAAATTTCTCACCAATCCTACTTTCCCAACTTGCTCGGTTGGACAAGTTGAACCGATCGTTTCAACACTTGAAGCAATTGTTTCACCCTGTCCATCAGCCGATCGACTCACCATGTGAGCTGATCGGTTCTCCAAGCTCAGCCGATCAGTTCATCACATGAGCTGATCGGTTGGGAGTGTGGATTGTGTAGAATCAGTCAATTGCAGTTTCAATCAATCCGATACTCCAATCAATGTGTCCAACACCTTGAACATTATGACATTGAACTAACAAATTAATTAAGTGTTTAATTGAACTTCTAAACTCCTTTAGTAATCAATCTAAACATTGTTTGTGGACAAAACTCCTTTTCCAGATAAAATCCTATGTGTGTGACCCTGCAGGTCCATTTCACGTTGGCTGTGAAAGTCCATAACATTTATGACTTCACAAGCAAAGAGCGGTGCCTAGTCACACATCAGTGCTACCCAAGTGAAATAGAAAGCTGGAGAATAACTTTCAATCCTATAATCTATGAATGGTGTTATAGTGAATGTATAATTCCTTTGTCACTGATATCCCAAATGAACTCGAGGCATGAAACAATCATCCTGTCAACATTCATTCACTTTCTTGATCTCAGAGTAGATAGAAAGAGATATGTATGACATCAGTATCACATAGTGATTCTCACATGCATGCACACTTTTCTCAATCCTACTCATCAAGTGGCCATGGATATCAAACTCCCTCAGGAGAGACAAATCCCATATCTATCACTCACCCCTCAAAAGCCCCATGTGTCAAAGCCACCCAATCATCACCTTTATAACAACCCATGTTTTAGGACTGCGTTTGATGATGTCAAAGTGTGCCCAATGACATGTGTTGAGTGTAGTGATTTCAGGTCAAAGAATCACACTCACCACCATCACTGTGAGTACTGTCTGTGACTACCATGTCATGGTTCCATGTGTCAAACTCACGGTGGGTCTATCCGGTACACTTGTTCTCTAACAAGTACCTATGTGTTTGGCTTGATATCTCTATATCATGACTAATGAGATTCTGTCATCAACCAACACAATAATCTAGTCTTGTGTGTCATTGCTGTCTATCTACCTTCCACAATGACATCCGACTAGGGACATAATGAGAATGTACAAACTCTTAGCATCCGTATGATCTCATCGTTCAGGTCCTGAACCTGAAGGCATACATCATTAAGTACTGTCATTCTCTAGACATTCAACCTGTTCTATCAGTATCTCATATGATTGAACCAGAAAGAATTGGAAGCTTGCCTTTGATGTTTATCAAATCAATCTTAATGTATCCCACCAATCTTCCCATGATTGGCTCTCAGGGCATACATACCAACAGACTCCCACTTACACTGCGAGCCAATCACCCTTGAATCATATTCATAGTGATCTTCTAACATGTCCCACAAGTTACTCTGCTCTAGTGCAATCATAGTGAGTAATGGAAACACCTTACCAAAGTCAGTATAAATTGCATCTCTCAACTCTTGGTTGTACGTCACACGTATGAGATGGAGTTGTCGTAATATGCGATCTAGTATTCCTTTGTTAACCTTTAGCCACATTGCATGATCAAGGATTCCATACTTGTCATCAATGAGAGGAATATCTATAAATTCATCTCATGAACTTCCAAATCCATATAGTATCCACTAATGTTCTCCAACACATAGATACTCGACATTTCCTTTTAAATGGTTTTATTGGAACACTTCCAACTATCAACAAACTATCACTTTTATATATCTTATATATAATTTGTGATTAATTTTTTGTCCTTTCGGAAGTTTGCATCAATGTAACTCTTTACATTGAACTCTTCCTTATCTGCATAGAACTAGTACTTCCCAAGTACTTATCAAGTTCTCATGGTATTCCAGTAACCTTTACTGGAAGTAGACAAACATCCACTCGTCATGTCTCACATAAGAGTTATCAGGATGAGCACATCATATTGCCATGTCATACATACAAGATGATGAATGCATTTTGTTCTTGCCATGCAAGATAATGGGATGATTACATACATGATAGATCCAAATCTATTCTTAGTGTTCCCATTCTTCATAAGAATTGGACACTTGGCCTTGGGATACTAACTCCATGTAACATGGACAAGATTTCTCCCACTGATTCTGTGCATACTGAACCCTTCAGTACAGATTGCCAATGTATGTTTTCTCCTTTCAGGTCAAGAGGTTTTTGAGAACTATCTCTATAGATCTCTATTCCTATCACATAGGAAACATCTCTATCTTCCTTAAAGATAATTTCCACTTTTGGATTTCCATTCTAGAACATTTCCATTTCACATCAACATGTGGAATGTGAACACGCTCCCACTAAATCACTTATCCCTTCTTTATCTTTGACATATCAGTCAAACCCTTTGACTATATCATCAAAGTAAAGATCCAATTCTGAGTTTCTTGTACTCAATCAATCACATTGATTAGTCCATTGTAACTTATAGACTTCATTTGCATTAGTGAATTCATAAACCTTATAGGTTGTATCACGTACACATCCTTGTTTTATTCCTCATAGGAATGCAATTTTAGTATCCATATGCCAAATGTCTCAGTCATTAAGTTGCAATCAACAAGCATCATCCTTCTCAAAATGTTATCCATGTGTCTTAACACTTAAGATTAATTTGCACTTATGGATTTCATCCAATGGGTGCTACCATCAAGGTCATACCTTATGGTTCACATGAATGTCATTTAGGATGTAATGGTCATAAACCATAACTCAAAATTCGGTTCCTCATATTCATCTAGATAGTTGACTCATCACATGAACAACTTATCACATAGATAAACGAGGTGTGTCCTTCAAGGATATAAGAACTTACAACTGCTTGTGATTCTTAATGTCCTTTATTAGTGTGGGGTATTCTTTTATTAAGAAGAATTCAGTTATTTGATAATCATTCTCTAACTCCTTAGAGTATGATTCCTTCTTGATTTAGACATCATTATGCCTTAATCATGAGTTTACTATGATATACTATCATAATCACTCATAAGGATCTCAAACATTTGTTCCAAGTATTTCATTCATTGATCTCATCAAGAATTAACACTTTACCAAATTTGTACTTCATTTATGATATTCTTGAACACTTCAAGATATTCATATTAGTATTTCTCTAAACACCATTTGAAGTATTAGCATTTGTTCCAATAGGTATGTAAATACATCACATGTATCATACCTAATAGGATAATCATTCTCCCACTACCTTTAGTGAAGATTGATTAATCATGTCCAAGATATTCGTGTCTCTTACTGGTTCTCTAACCAAAAGAGTCTAGATTTATCCATCATATGGAAACTAGAAATGAATCTCTCGTGATTGATGCTAATTTGATTGTTTCAGTTATCAATAACTTTAGGTATCATTTTATCTTATGCATATCAAGTACCACAAGATAAATAAGGCATTGCCACAAAGATCATATCTTTGAGATTGAAACATCAACTTTATTAATTTCTATCATTGTCATATAATATTAAAAAATAAAGTGTTTCTATCTATTGGGAAATATGAAATAGCAGTTCTCAACTCTATTTCGTGCCCTTTAGGATGAAATAAACTGAAAGGTACTCCTATCTATGGCAGCAACACTTTCTCTAATGATGGGTACTCCTTTCTTGGTCCTTTCACAAAGGCCATCACTTCTTTGTGGATATCATATATGACATATCCATATCTTGGTATCATATACCTCAGATAAAGAAGCAGTTCATTTCATGATACCTTAGGTGGAGATCTCCATCCCCTCCTTCATCTTCTTTTGTTCTTCCAGATATAAAGGTCAATCCCTCATACACCCTTTACCCATGTGCCTTGAGCCTGAAGACGGCTTAGATTGCTAGCTAGCATCAGAACACTTCTTTTCTTTACCCTTGTCCTTGCCCTTAAGAATTACCTTTTCTTTGATCACATCAAAGATTATGGTTTGTCTTTCTTCATCTTTTCCTCTACTATCCTCAACATGTCCAACAACTCTGTCAATGCTCGTCAAATTTGTTCATGTTGTAGCTTATCATGAATTGTATGATTCTCGCAACATTTGCATTATCATACAAATAGCCAACTCTTGGCTCAGAGGGAATCCTTCTTAGTCAGGTTTTCCACATACCCAATCACATTGAGTGTGTGAATACCTTACTGGATCTCCTTCTGTCATGACATACTAGGACAGTGTCTTGGAGACATCATATGTCTCATGTTGTCTCTGCAACTCATACTTCAGAGAACACAACATCAAGCACTCCTCATCAATGTCTTCCTCGGTATGCTTCCATAAGCATACTTTCAGCCATTGATATGGTGGGATCGAGTTCATCTGGTTCTGGTATAACTAGGACTTAGAGATTTCACTCTACGATGGAGAACACTTCTCAATGTCCTAACCATTCGTGGAAAAAATCCCATTTAATTTGTTGGTCTCAAAGATTGATCGCAAATTAGTGATTATTGTTGATCAACCATTTATTGTACAAAAGGAAATATATGCAATTTTAGTTCAAAAACTCATTTTTGACTTATTTTATTGATTTGAAAAGTTGACGATATAATTAGGCCTTTAATTAATTATCGCTCCCACTATTTTAGTTCAAATTGATAGCCCTCACCATCAATTTGGAAGATTGCAGCGTACAACCTTCTAGTAGGCAAGATCCTGAAATCCTCTAAGTCATGGACTAGCTTGGGCTGTCACCCACAACTTAGATCTCTCAGGTAGGAAACTCTTGCCAATTGCATCATATGCAAATCTTGATAAGATGTCATATGCAACTCCTTGCCATGATCATCTCCATGCCTCAAGGTGCTAGATCCTATCTAGGTCACCTTGTTAAGTCCGACCCAAAGCCAACACGATGAATATGCACCCTGCTTGGGCAGACCCACATATCCATCCTTCACGCTTCCATGAGATAGACAGTGCACCACGCTTGGGCATGCACACACTTGGTCGATCAAGCTTTTCACGTGTGTCACATTTGGAAGGCATCTAAAACTTAATATTTAATTGAGGGATTTGGTTTTTATATACATATACACATCCAATCACCACAATATATAGTACATATCATATACATGCTATATCCCACAGAAAACATGTGAAATGATAAAAGCGATGATTATGGCCATCCTAATGTGATTCCTCGAGCTAAGAGGAATCACAATCATCTAGGTCTACATCACATGCAACCGGTATAAGATGAACTATGTGCTTTGCCTTTCTAGGTTTGATCAACTCATCACATGAATGATCGGCTCACCATCAGGCCGGTCGGCTGAGTGCCACCAGCCGATCGGTTGGCTCCTCTAACCGATCCGTTTGCTTGGTCATCGTGCATCTCATCATGGCCACCACCCACTCATCTCGCTCCTCGAACCGGTCATCAACCGATCAGCTCACTCCTTGAACCGATCGTCTGGAACGTCAGCCGATCGGTTCACGCCTTGAACCGATCATCTCAGCTGTCGTCTGGATGTCCTCCATTCTTTGACATAACATGAAATAAAATTCTATCCTATTTTACATTGTAAAAAGAGAAACCTCGAGTTACATTCAAGGGGAGCAAAGGTAGGAAAGAAATCTCGAATTATTTCGAGTTACATCAGGAATAGGAGAAATGGAAGATCGATGCGCAGATCGAGATGCAAGCAACCACATACAACCATACATAGATATGGTTTATTGGCCATAACTACACTATACATCCACCACAAAACTCGTTTAAGGGTGATGCGTATGGAGTGCATTCATAATACATATCATATATGTAAATTGGGATTTGTGGATTTAGGATTGGACATGCATAAAGCCAATTTTATTCGCATCGTATGCAATAAATAAAGGCGACAAACCAAAATCGATCATATCGATAATCCTAAAGTATAAAGCAGTTGACATGGCTCTGATACTACTGTTGGGATTTAGGGGAGGCAGAGAAGGCAGCGGAAAAAATTTTCTCCTCCCCAAATCCAGAACAAGGAAACGCGTCAACATCTATACAATAGGAAAGGATGGTTTGTGGAATCATACCTTGTCCCGAGGCTTTCTTGGAGACAATACCTCGCGGCTTGCACGGTCTTCACCTACGGTCTTGGACGGTGTCTGTGCAGCTCCTGGTCGCACCAGGAATGACAACTCCTGGTCTCACCGGGACAGTCAGGATTGACAACTGTCCTCTGAGCGGCAGAAATATCCTACCTCTGAAGTAGTCCACACGGACCACCTGGAACTCCAATCTCCTTGTCTTACAAGGAATTGGAAGGAGTCGCACCCTCCTATCAGCGTACTATTCACTGACACACTCTCCTACCACAAGTCACTTTTTGCAGTTGTCTTTCCCTTGCTGTGCCTCCCTTATCGGGTAGCACTTTCTTGGGCTCTCTCGGCTACCAAAACCAGAGAGAACGATAACTTTCCAGAGCAACTGGTTGAACTGAGTTGTTCTTTGAGAAGCCCCCAATACCCCTATATATAGGAGGGTCATGGTACATGATTCTCTATCCCGGGCAATGCGAGACTAAAGTAGGAGTAGAAGGGTACGAGATTTTCCACAAAAACAACCAACTACGCAACCTGATCCGATCGCTTCATTTCTGAAACGGTCGGTTGGGGACCTGAGCTGGTCGGTTGACACCTCAACTGATCGGTTGGGACCCATGAAATGGTCGGTTCACTTCTGAACTGATCGGTTCGTGGTCCTGGTCAGTTCCCGATTGATTTTTCATCTTTTGTTTCTAATTGGTACCTAATACCAATCCTTGTTCCAATCAAATTGGGAAAGTGAAATGAAAAGAAATTTCTCACCAATCCTACTTTCCCAACTTGCTCAGTTGGACAAGTTGAACCGATCGTTTCAACACTTGAAGCGATTGTTTCACCCTGTGCATCAGCCAATCGACTCACCATCTGAGCCGATCGGTTCACCAAGCTCAGCCGATTGGTTCATCACATGAGTCGATCGATTGGGAGTGCAGATTGTGCAGAATCTGTCAATTGCAGTTTCAATCAATCCGATACTCCAATCAATGTGTCCAACACCTTGAACATTATGACATTGAGTTATCAATTAATTGAGTGTTTAATTGAACTACTAAACTCCTTTAGTAATCAATCTAAACATTATTTGTGGACAAACCTCCTTTTCCAGGTTAAATCCTATGTGTGTGACACTGTAGGTCCATTTCTCGTTGACAGTGAAAGTCTATAATATTTATGACTTCACAAGAAGAGAGCTGTGCCTAGTCACACATCAGTGCTACCCAAGTGAAATAGAAAGTTGGAGAACAACTTTCAATCCTACAATCCGTGAATGGTGTTACAATGAATGTATAATTCCTTTATCACTGATCCGAATGAACTTGAGGCATGGAACAGTCATCCTATCAACATTCATTCACTTTCTTGATCTTAGAGTAGATTGGAAGAGATATGTATGACATCAGTATCACATACTGATTCACACATGCGTGCACACCTTTCTTAGTCCTACTCATCAAGTGGCCATGGATATCAAACTCCTCAGGAGAGACAAATCCCATATCTACCACTCACCCCTCAAAAGCCCCATGTGTCAAAGCCGCCCAATCATCACCTTTATAACAACCCATGTTTCAGTATTGCATTTGATGATGTCAAAGTGTGCCCAATGACATGTGTTGAGTGTAGTGATTTTAGGTCAAAGAATCACACTCACCACCATCACTATGAGTACTGATTGTGAGTACCATGTCTTTGTTCCATGTGTCAAACTCACGGTGGGTCTGTCCGATACACTTGTTCTCTAACAAGTACCTATGTGTTTGGTTTGATATCTCTATATCATGACTAATGAGATTCCGTCATCAACCAACACCACAATCTAGTCTTATGTGTCATTGCTATCTATCTACCTTCCACAATGACATCCGACTAGGGACATAATGAGAATGTACAAACTCTTAGCATCCGTATGATCTCATTGTTCAGGTCCTGAACCTGAAGGAATACATCATTGTGTACTGTCATTCTCTAGACATTCAACCTATTCTATCACTATCTCATATGATTGAACCAGAAAGTATTGGAAGCTTGCCTTTGATGTTTATCAAATCAATCTTAATGTATCCCACCAATCATCCCATGATTGGCTCTCAGGGCATACATCAAGAATTAATACTTTACCAAATTCATACTTCATCTATGGTATGTATGCCCTGAGAGCCAATCATGGGATGATTGGTGGGATACATTAAGATTGATTTGATAAGCATCAAAGGTAAGCTTCCAATTCTTTTTGATTTAGTCATATGAGATAATGATAAGAACATATTGAATGTCTAAAGAATGACAATACTCAATGACTTATGCTTTCAGGTTAAGGAGCTGAATGATGAAATCATACAGATGCTAAGAGTTTGTACATTCTTATTATATCCCTATTCAGATGTCATTGTGGAAGGTAGATAGACAACAATGACACACAAGACTAAAATGTGGCGTTGGTTGATGATAGAATCTCGTTAGTCATGATATGGAGATATCAAACCAAAAACATAGGTACTTGTTAGAGAATAAGTGTAACAAACTGACCCACCGTGAGTTTGACACATGGAACCATGACATGGTCACAGTCAGTTGTCACAGTGATGGAGGTGAGTGTGATTCTTTGACCTGAAATCACTGCACTCAACACATGTCGTTGGGTACACTTTGACATCATCAAACGCAGTCCTAAAGCATGGGTTGTTAAAAAGGTGATCATTGGGTATCTTTGACACATGGGGATTTTGAGGGGTGAGTGATAGATATGGGATTTATCCCTCCTAAGGGAGTTTGATATCTGTGGCCACTTGATGAGTATGATTGAGATAGGCATGCACACACATGTGTGAATCAGTATGTGATATTGATGTCATACATATTTCCTCCAATCTACTCTGAGATCAAGAAAGTGAATGAACATTGAAAGGATGATGTTCCATGCCTTGAGTTCATTCGAGATATTAGGGACAAAGGAATTATACATTCGCTGTAACATCATTCATGGATTGTAGGATTGAAAGTTGTTCTCCAACTTTCCTTTTCACTTGGGTAGCACTGATGTGCCACTAGGCACTGCTCTTTGCTTGTGAAGTCATAAGTGTTATGGACTTTCACTACCAACATGAAATAGGCCTGCAGGGTGACACACATAGGATTTAACATGGAAGAGGAGTTTATCCACAAACGATGTTTAGATTGATTACTAAAGGAGTTTAATAGTTCAATTAAACACTCAGTTGATTGATAGCTCAAAATCATAGTGTTCAAGGTGTTGGACCAGATGATTAAGAGTGTCAGATTGATTGGAACTGCAATTGACTGATTTGCACAGTCTACTGCCCCAACCGATCGACTCACAGGGTTGAACCGATCAGCTCAGGTTAACGAACCAATCAACTCAAGTGCTGAGTCGATCGGTTCATGTGTCAATGAAATGATCGACTCAATTATTGAACCGGTCGATTCGTGTGACCAACCAAGATCATTTGGAAAGTCAAAAGACTCTTTTTGCAAATACATATCTGTTTCACTTGTACAAATTTGATTTGGAAAAGGACTAATATTTGATTAGTTGGAAACAAACATTAAATTCAATTCGAGTTCGACCTGGACCACGAATCGATCGACTCATGCTTCAAACGATCGGCTCAGGTGTCCCAACCGATCGGTTCAGGTCCCCAATCGATCGGTTCATGCTTGAAATGATCGGTTCAGCTGGCGCAGTTGGTTTTTTTGTGGAAAATCTCAAACCCTTCTACTCCTACTTTAATCTCACATTGCCTGGGGTAGAGAACCCTATCCCATGATCCTCCTATATATATAGGGGAATTGGGTACTTCTCAAGTACAAATAGAAAACATTAGTTGCTCTATAAAGTTGTCGTTCTCACTGGTTGTGGTAACCGGGAGAGCCCGAGCAAGTGCTACCTGATAAGGGAGGCATAGCAAGGGAAAGACGACTGTAGAAAAGTGACTGGTGGCAGGAGAGTGTATCGGAGACTAGTACGTCGACAGGAGGGTACGACTCCTTCCAGTGCCTTGTGCGATAAGGCAATCGGAGTTCCAGGTGGTCCATTTGGACTTCTTGAGAGACAGGAGACTTCTACCGCTTAGAGGAGAGCTGTCAATCCCGACAGTCCTGGTGAGTCTAGGAGCTACAAAGACACCGTACAAGACTAGAGGTGAAGACCGCGCAAGCCACAAGGTAATGTCACCGAGAAATCCTTGGGACAAGGTATGTCTCTACAAACCATCCTTACTATTGTACAGACATTAACGTGATTCCTTTATTCTGGGTTTGGGAGAAAATTTTGTTTCCATTGCCTTCTCTGATTCCCGTAAAACCCAACAAGGTGGGATTTTATCATTTTCTGGTATCCTAGAGTTCTCTGTGTATACTTGGGTCCAAGACGGGTGATTATTTGAGCTTGTATGTATATATTGCATATGTTGCATAAGTTAAGTGAAATATCTTTTACATTAATAAGTGGTGAGTTTGGTCACTGATAAACTTCTATGTACAATTGCATGAAGGAATTAGCATAAATGGGCCTTTCTATGTGGTCTTGTATGAAAATGATGTTAACAATTTATTCTCAAAACTTTCCTTTCTTCTTATTTTATGTCACAAAGAAGGATCAATTCATAGATTTTTAACGGGGTTTCTTGCTTTGTGGATGTCATGTGGTTGGGTGAAACATTAAGTGGAAACAAAGACTAGGTTTCCTTGAGCTACATGTACATTGAATATCACGTCTTGTCGTATGTGTACTCCATACATAATCACTATTTATGGTTACTTAGATATGCTAGGACAATGTCAAGAGAAATTCAAAAAATATCTTTGTTTCAATTACAATTGAGTAGAAGTAGAGGGCACATGATTGGAATTTGCCCGAGGAGGGACCTTCAAAGCTTCTTCTACTTCCCTTGAACCCATCAACATAAGTTAACTGGCTATCCCACCTTTGTTTAAATAGTTGATATCCACCTTCATGCACATGACATACTATATGTGAATCCTTCTCCTTAGGCACCACCTCCACCTATTGAGTCTTTCTATGGTTTTGGAAATACATCTGACGGTAGTTGGACTATGACATACATGAGGATAGAAATGCCTAATAGATGTAAACCTTTGGTTCATGTATTTGGAGAAGTCACTCAATTTTTTGGATACACCAAAGTAGGAGGAGATCAAGCATGAAGCCTATCACCTTAAGGGAAGCATTGGCCGCTGGGGAGTGGTGGATGCAGATAAGAGGTTGAGTGAAGTCATCAAATGTGATGAGTTTGAGGGAATGCACTTTCCTCAGTTGTACATGTGAGAAAAGATGAGGCATTTCATTAACCTTCTCAAAAGGACCATGTTTATCAATGAGAATGAAGTGTACTTCATGTATTTTTGCGGTTCTATCCTCATCTTGAACCTAAAAATTGATGAAAGGATTTGATGTTCAAGGAACAATAGCTTTCTACCACAATGGTGACTCATTTTCAACCTTAGGGATTCTAACAAGGATTGAGAGGACGATCACAATTCATCATCAATTTGAGTCCAGGAAGAGGATAGTTAAACCTCACATCAGGCAATTCAGTAGTTTCATGAGTATTTTTCACCACATCAAAGACAACACTATAAGGGCATACAAGAAAGTTAGAAGTGAGGAACCAAAGTTAGTTGTAGTGTTCACATAGAAAAATAGAGGTAAAGGTATACCACTCAATAGAGTGGTGTGGGGTGTGTGTTAGTGACAATACCATCTTGTTGTAGCATGATAGGAACTCAAGAGTCTGCAGCAATAACGAGACATAATTGTTTTGCTTCAAGAACATATAATATTACCAGTGTTGTCATTATGGGCACATGAGAACATTATACCCACAACTATATTAGGTGGTGACACAACAAAGGTAACAAATGTAATCAATGTAGTGTAGTCATTGAAGGAGAGGGTATGCTTCATATGCAAGGTCTCATGGACATCATCTAAGATCTTGAAGCATTACCGCTTGAATGAAATGGGGAGAATTGATTCCATGGATGAACATGTAAGAGTCATCTCCCCACTAGTCATAATTGATCAGATGGATTTTTTAATTTTGAATTAATTACTTCCCCTTTTGTATCAGTTTTTAGTTGATACCCATTTAAATCACTCATTTATCACAAAAAAGTTGACATGTTTGTACAATTTGTAGTTATTATTATTTCATATGAGTGTTTTCTAGAGATTATGTCTATTAAATCAATAATATGGATGGATGTGTGTCCTTGTGTACTCTTTTTGTCAATAAACATCACACAAGTGGATCTTCTACAAATTCATATCCATGAGTTTGATGTGATCCTAGGTATGGATAGCCTAGAAAAGTATAAGGTTGCTTTGTATTATAGGTTAAAGGTTGCAAGGTTTGCGATTATGATGTCTCTTGGGGATTTCCAAGGAGATAGGAAGACCCTTACTACCTATCCAATGTCTACAACCATAGCAGAGATATGAAGACATAATATATTACTATATTGTTATGACTTGAGGATTTGTTTCCCAAGTAGTTTCCAAGTATTCCTCCACCTAGAGATATTTATTTTGAGATAAATGTGATACATGACAGTTAACCCATAGCTCAATAACCTTATAGGATGGCACAAACATGGATGTTGGAGCTAAATATGCAACTACAATAGTTGTTAGACAAATGGCTCGTATAGTTTAGCATGTCTCCTTGTGGTTCTTTTGTTCAATTTATGAAGAAGAATGATTCACTGAGATTTTTGATAGACTACATGCAGTGGAACAGAGTGATAGTGAAGAACAAGTACCCTTTTCCAAGGATAGATGACATAGTTAAGAAAATAAAGGGATCAACGTCATTTTCTAAAATAGTACTTAAATTATGATACAATCCATTGAGGATTAATGAGGATGACATACCTAAGACAAACTTCAGAACTAGTTATGGTCCATAGAAGTTATTGGTTACACTATTTGGACTAACCAACTTTTTCATCCAGAATTTTGCATATCCTAGAGTAATTGTGCTGACATAATTTGTACATCCTAGTAATCCTTGTTGACACTAGATATTTTATTCTACCCGATCCGATTGCCAAATAAATGAAATAGTGACAAGTGTCAATATGGATGATGGAAGAACCATACATGGATATGTAAAAAAATTCAAAATTAGGATAGATTCATCGATGAACTATGGGCATAAACATAGTCACCAAAATCTAATCATAAGGCCTAAAGGTCACCCCACACATAGATAGAGAAAACACAAAAAACATCTGAGATATGTGAGTTACATCCCAAGGAATGTCAAGATACAAAGCGATATGAAAATTTGATACTCAACATATCTACCCAAACACAAGAACTTTAACTATATCTATAATCAAATGTCAATATTGGATTCAAAAAGTGGTTCTATGACAATTTCTTGATGAAGTACCTAAAGATGATTCTATATATCTCATGATTAGAGGTCATTTTTTATGGTTCATACATTAAAATTTCCTCAAGTGGGAAGGATGCCGATCAGAACATACATCACAACTAATGTATGCTTTGCTACAGACTACCTTGCTTAGACATTCTCATTGAGGCCCTAACTAAAGACAATCCATACCGTAGTCCAAGTCACCTAGGACAATATTTTAAGCCTTCGTCCTTGTAGTGAAACCTAGCCAATGTGTCCACAATGGATGAAATCAGGCAGGCCACCCATCTGATATGCACCCTACCTTTCCACCTATTCTAGGCCCATCAAACAACCTACCTTAATGCATAGAATACCCCAGAAATAGGGTGCATGGAATAGTCATGTATCTCACCTCCTCATGCTTCCCATTTTAAGTGAGTCATTTGATATTCAAAATGCAACCAAAATACTCTAATAGAAGGGAACTCATTATTTGCACTCCATGTGCCCCACATGTTGACTTCATAAAACATATGCTACTCTAAATGCATCTAGAAGGTTTTTGTTATGACCAATTCCCTTAGTTACCCATCATTAAAGGTATATCATCGGGACAAGGATCCTGGTCTCATTTTTCCAAGATCCAGACTTGAGTAATAGCAAACAAGTTCATTTTATAATCTACTATCATACAAAAAGATGATGATTTCTCTTTTAAAGAGTGCACAAAATTATCCGAGTAAATAAAGACTACATGAAGATATATATTACATGATATAAGGTACCATGAATACTATCTAACTAATACTCCTTGTGACATTAACATTATGTTTTTAAATGTATCCACCTGAATCTCCAATTGTTCATATCATCAATCTTTAATGTAATCCATCTACCTTAAATGCCAGCCAAGAAAGCATAAATCAGTTTATTACTATACTATGTATGTGGGTGCATTGAAAAGTGTTCATGTACATATATACCCAACTTTCAAATATTTGCACATATGCATTTGTATTTTAATTTGAGTATCATAACCCATGCTTATCATGCCACTTCAGATATATCCACTTCTATTTCCATCATTCGAGTCGTATTAACTACCCCTTAGTAGGTTTTAATATGGGTTAAAATATCTTAGTTTCTTCATATGATACACAAGCATTATATTTTGGACTGGAATTAAATAAACATCCAAGTAGTTTATCATGCATTTCAACATCAAGAAATCATAAAAAATCCTTTGAAATTGATACTTGGGACTACTCATCAAGAACCACATACCTCGAATGAGGACATTCGTATGATGCAAGCAACCAAGCATAAGTAGATCTGAGCAATCAACATGATATTGAATAATGTACAACTATAAACTGTCACCAAAACCATATGATACAAACCAGGGTTGAGTCTGGAGTTTAGGTCTAGGATTAATATTAAGGTTAGGTATCAAAATCCCAAGTCACATGCAAATGGATCTAATGATTCATAAACCATTAATGGTTGTCTTTATAATCCTAATATATTGGTATCTCACTATCGTTCACCAATATGGGTTTATACATGAAACTACATGTATTCAATGAATTCAACTCTTATTTGTTAAATCTAGGGTTTGCATGTATTATTCACCTCTTATACATTCATTAAAACATACTTTTAGAACTAGGATTACAATTAGAACTTAATTATATTTTATATGGATTCTACACATTCTTCTAATCAAATGACATATACTATCGTTAGTATCCAATCTACCAATTAATTAGTAGAATTCTTCTAAGTTAAGCATATATGGGCTAGTCATAGATCGCCATGTAGGAAATCTTACCCTTACCTTTCTAGTTGTGGGGCCAGGACCGAACTAATGGACTGAGGACACATCTTATAGGCACTCCAGTGCCTCTGATACATGTTAAGGTGTAAATGACCACGGTACCCTTTTGCCTTGAATAGGATTATCGTGCATATGATGGTACCTTGGTCATTTTGCAAAGAGGATTATCTCCCTTATTCAATGTGTAGCCTGTTGTTGTTCAACCATGTTGGGGGGGTCAAATGGAGAGTTGACTCTCACCTCCAAGGCAGGGCAACTTCATCCAAATCCATGCTTGGCTTTAGTAGCCTCAGCCAGACCTAAAGCACCTACTGACTTTATGTGTGATACCTAAAGGAGGAAGAATATAGGTCAAGTTCATGATGGAAGATAAAACTAGGAATTCAAAGTAGAGAAATATTATGGTTGTAGGCAACCTAATGGTTGGAAAAGCTTGCTAGAGGTCCCACAATGTCTGTGTCCATTTCCGGCAAGCCACCAGTATGATCAGGTTGCTTCTCTTACATGAGGAGCTTGACCCAACAAGACTGACACTTTGAGACCTACCAGAAGGGATTCTTCTTGTCCATATGAGAAGTGGGATCCCTTCATGTAATCACCATGAATATCTAGGCTGAGATACTTGCCCAAGTATGCATTGAGTCGAGGTCATAGATCCAGGACTTCCAAAGTTAATGAAGGGGAATTCTGAGACATTTTATGAACAATTGAGGGTGGCATAGGGTTCTTTGGGTCTCAACAAAGATCCCTAACCCCATATATGGCCAAGGGTCTTGGGTTCTAGGATCATCCCATATTTTGGGAATTTTCTACTCACACCAAGATAATGATCACAACTAGGGTTGGTCTTGATCATTTAAATCTCCAAGACTCATCAATTAGAATCTAGGGCCATCCAAAGTCTATAGAAGGAGATCATGGTTGAGGTGAAGACTGTCCTCTATTGGACTTGTAGTGTGAGGTTGAAGATGAGCACAAGTTGCTCAATTGTTTACCCATGGTTGGGAGAAGAAGGCTTATGTGTGTCATGCCTTATGGAACAAACTAAGCCTTGACCTTAGTTTCTGGTCATTAACCTATTACCCAATTAATTTCCAATTGATATTAGTATTTCACAAAATTACCTAAATTTGTAAAAATTGTGTAAATCACTAGGAGTAATCAATTGCTACTAAATTTGAAGGATATATAACTGGTAGATTTATATTAGACTGGACCAAGATTGGTATCAAATCTGGAAAGATAAGTATCTATTTCTTGCATGACAATTAGATACTTAGTTTAATTTCCTAGGTTGCTGATTTTTGTATTAGTATCCTAAATCTTTGATTTACCTTTATTTAACTATCCCACATTGGACTAAATATCAAACCAAATTAGGATTGTCTAATACTCGAAGGTTGAAGCCCAAAAAATGACCAGATAGTTGCTTAATTAATTGTCTATCTCACTTATCACTTTATATCAATCAACTCACAAGATTACTGTCATCATATTTATGCATGGAATTTTAATTTCTTCACCATAGATCCCATGGACATTTTTTGGCACTCTAATTGCCCAGTTGGTCTTTGATTGCATCCTATGACACCTGGATCATACCTAGGCCTAAACAACGGTCCACAATCTTTATTATTTTATTCATTATCAATTTAGGTCTTTTCTCATCACATTATTTAAATTGAAACCTCATATCAATACATATTGTCAACACTACTTTATTTACTTAAATTGAAGACTAATTCAAAGTCTAGGTATTACCTTCATCAACCAAGGTCTTCATATTGTACTCATTATTCCACTTTAACATTCTCATCATATTCTTGAACTAATTCTAAAATTCCTGAAATATGAGGATGTTACATTCACCCCACCTTATAAAGGAATTTTGTACCCAAAATTCAGAACGATTAGGCTAAGGTGTATATAACTCTTTTATCCTTATGTATGGGGTCTACCAACCCATCTTGGACAAGTTTTATATAAGTAATCAATATAACTTCCATTGAAGTAAAAATTACTTATATTTTGATGTTGTAATCTAAATTAATTCCAATGTTGTTCTAATATCCCCATCTGTAACATCCCTGACCTGGGTTATGAGTTAAACCTAGGTGTTTTGCTTAATTAGGTAATTAGATGCTTGAGATTATCTTTTGGTATGTAATTAAACCTCCTAAGGAACACATCTTTCTATTTCTGTCCTTTTTGAAGAATGTTGTAATATTATTTTGTAATACAGGGACCTATGTGCAAATTACCCAATTAGAAGGGTTAACTTGCAAATTGCACATGTTAACATGTTCTTTTGGTGTTGAGACATCATAAGAGTGAATATGATGAAGAATGATGGATGCAGCTTGTGGAGCAATCCTTGTGTTTTGAACCCTAGTTTTGGTGTAAAGTGCAATTTACCCAAAACATGGGGTGCAACATGTAAAATACACCTTCTAGAGTATCTTTTATGACTCTTGACATCATTTAGAGTAAGAATGATGAAGAGGGCACTTCAATTGAAAAATCAAATAAGATGGATAACCCTTATAATTGAATAAGCAAGTTGTAAGCATAATGACCCTTTATGTGTGCAACATAGTAGTATTTTTGGCTTCCTTTCCTCTAGACCTTAGTTTAAGAAAGAGTTTTGCTCAATTAAAGAGAAGGATGGGCGTGCCAAAAAAGGAGAGAAGGATCTAGTTGAGAAATGGAGAAACAAGTGTCATTATCTTGGAAATTCACCCAAACTATATATACACCTTTTCTCACTTAGCAAGGATCGTTTCCTTCACTTCCCTTCTTATCTTCTTGTTTGGACCGACTAGGGACAGAGCTCTGGAGCAGAGGAGAATGGATAAGAGAAGCTAGCCATCCTTTCCCAACCAATTCTTGGAGAAACGACCTTGGCCAACCTGTGGAGCTCAAGACGCCATTAAAGGCTTGGAAGCTTGAAAGCTTGAAGCTCTAGGACCGACCTTAAGGCAGGTTTTATAACTCTAAACCCTTTTGCTTTGTTATGCATATCTTCTTTCTTGAAAATAGTAGCTTGTTCTTCTTTCCCCTACCTTCCCTTACACTCTTGCAAGCAAAACCGTGAAGAACAGACCTTAGTCTCAAGGTAGAAGATGATGGGCATTAATTCCAATGTTAATCCTTATCTTACTTTACCAAACGATCTTGCACCTTTGGTCTAAATGGTTTGCAAAACCATTTGAAACCAAACCGTTTCAAAACCATTTGATTTCATGCGGTTTGCAAGACCGTTTAGAATCAAACGGTCTCCAAGACTGTTTGGGAGGTTTGACCAGACGTTGACCATTTGATGGTCTACTGGACACATCATGAATTAATCACCTACAAAGAATCATCATCTAATTGCAAGTAATTTTCAAGTTGAAGGCACTTTAATCACCTAAATCCTAATTGGGTTCAATTGCTGATTTCATGGACCAATTTTGTTGAAGTTTGGGTTGAGTGGCCCAAACGGTTTCAAAACAATTTGGGGAGCACCCAAACGGTCTAAGACCGTTTGGTGGTCACCCAAGACCATTTGGAGGTCTAGGGTTAAGGTAATTTGATCAATTGAAGGTCCAATTATAATAGGTTGTTGAATTAATCGAAAGTGCCGATTTTAGACCTAATTAGGGTTCAACCCTTAACAAATGGACTTAGATTTTGATGGGACTTTGGGAAAACGGTCTCAAGACCGTTTGGAGGGTGTCTAAATGGTCTGAAGACTGTTTGGGCCAAGTTGGGGCCCAATTGAGTGGCAATTGATGGGTTCAACTTCAATTAGACTCATGTTGATCAATGTTGATGGTTAATCGAGTACAAACCCTAATTCAATTGGTTCCAACCCAAATTGGCTATCAATTGAGAGTCAATTGAGTGTCTAATTGGTTAAGGATAACCCTAATTGGCTCAATTTATAAGTGGTTAACATGTATGAGGCCAATTGAGGGGTTCAACATTGAAAACCTTAACCAATTGCAAGTGTTGATACACTTTCTATGTCCTTGCGGTTTTGAAGCATTTGGACCAAACAGTCTCAAGACCGTTTGGGCTCAAACGGTTTCAAAACCGTTTCAACCCATGCGGTTTGATCAAACAGTTTCAAAGTCAACCATGTCCAAATGGTCAACATGATCAAACGGTTTCAAGACCGTTTAAAGTCAAACGATCTTGAGTGTCATGTGGTCTTGAAGGTCAAAGTGTCCAAACAGTCAACCCTTCCAAACGGTTTCAAAACCGTTTGGAGGTTGAAGTGTGAAATCATTTGGGGACTTTTAGGGTTAAGATTGCCTAATGTCTTGAAGGCTTAGATGATTCAATGGTTGTCTAATCTAATCCCTAATTATACCTAAAGACAATAAGGGGTTAAGTTCTTAGTAGGTTGACCCATGTTATGGTTAATGGTTCACATTACCAATGTACCTTTGAAAGGTTCAAGTAGACAACACCCCCTTGATTAAGCAAACCCTAATGACATGATAGGGGTGACTTAACTTATGTTAATCAAAGTTGTCTTGACCTAACCTAATCTAGAGTGATGTAATCACCATCTATTAGTGAGAGGAGAGAGAAGACTCCTAATATAAATGAAAGTCAAATAAAATACCTTCAATATGAACGAATACACATGATTAGGGTATGATCCATCAAGGAGAGATTATGGAAACCCTAATTATGATAATTGATGAATCTTAATATAATTTGAAGGCATCAATGATGATAATTTCATACATGGTGATGCTATGAGCTCAATTCACCATGAAGTGAATAGTAAACCCTAATTCTAGGGTAAATGCATGTAATGGGAATAATAAACCCTAATTGAGGGTGAGGTGATGAAATGTACAATAAACCCTAATTCCAGGTTATGCTTTTAAGCATGAATCTTTATAATTAAAGTATGAGATGAGGAATCATTATTCCTAGTCATAATGAAAGAGATTGAATAACCCTAACTGATGTTAATAAGGGAACCTAGACTTAAGTGAAGGCATGAAGGTACAACCCTTGATTTGAAAAGGTTATTCCTGCTTTATAAATTGCTAATCCGGAAATGAATTTTTTATTATTATCAATTGAATTAACCATGCAAGTTCTTATAAGAGAATGATCATAACCAGGTAAGGGTTATGATATCATATTCACTGAAAGCATGTTATAGGCTTTATGAATAGTGATATATAGTATGTTGTCTAAGCTAAAGTGGCAACATATGAGATTAATGGGCTATAAGAGCCATGAGCAACATCAAGGTCATGCTGATTAGATGACTTATGATGAATTGAGGGTTTAAACACCCCTAATCTTGAATCATAATAATGGAATGATTAAGAATTGATATCCATTTGATAACTGATGTGAGTTAAACTTAATACATTTAGTATTCTTATGTTATAGCATTGTTTAATAATTAAATGCTTGGAAACATGCTTGATGTTAAAAGAATACTGGAATGTACTTAAATAATCAATTATAATCACACCATGTAGAGCCCTGATCATAGATCCGTCATTGTCAGAAGCTAAATGATGGTGAAACATGTTTTCCTAAGGGAACTCCTAGATCACATACTTTTGAGTATGTGTGGGAATATGGACGCGAATATCCTTACATCCTAGTGTTGGAATTGATGTAGAGGTACCTTAATATATCAACCCTTCTCTATATGTTTATGCCGGGGTGATGTACCACAAATCTCCCGAGGAAATCTTTAAATACCGCATCGATGAGAGATAAACAAGAGATCTTTTGATGGCGAAGAGAGTACAGAATGCCACTGTGACTCTAATAGCGAAGTGCCATAATACCCTGGTAAGCTATTTTAGCAGAGGCACGAGATGTCCTGCATGTTGATCCTCACACTGACTGAGGAAGATGAGGTCATAAGAATCCAGTTCTTTTGATGACCTAGGTATGATACCGATGCGACTTAATAGTGATCGGTTGGAGTATGAGCAGTATACCTCATCTCCGCAGGGCATAATAATGTTTGTAAAACTTAATGAACTGCGTAGCATATCTGCTTAGGTTGAACTACGAGACACAATGATTGATGCTGCATTGTTTATATTAGAATACAAGTTCTTTATATTCTTTAATGAAGTTGCTTTACTTAAATGTCAAATCTGTTGTTGATTATCTTAAAGCTTATATTGCTTATGCTGTTCTTTATTTGCTATAATAAAGTTTCTGGTGGAGAGTTATAACTCTTGCTGGGACAATTATTTAAAATTGTCTCACCCCGTAGATTTCAACTTTTTAGGTGGACGCCAAGGACGAAGGAACCAGTCTGCAGGTGAACAATATCAACAACAACAACACCAGGGGCAGCAGTGAATCTCAGGTGGAGATACTGACTGCTGAGTGCTGTAGTTAGTTAGTCTTATGTCGTCTCTGTACTCTCAGGTCCTAGGAGTCAGTAGGTCTGAGATTTTGGTTTTGAATCTCGAGATTTTGTATCTGGATGTATATAATCACTCAAGAGGTGATTTAACAGAGATTTACACTATTTATCTTGTTTCTTATAAAGAAATTTTATGGCGTCAATATCTCTTCTTAAAAAGTTTTAATTTCTAGTGATTTTTCGTATTCCGCTGCTAATCGAATGCTTCCGCTGAGTTTATTTCGTGTTTTGGAGATCGGAGCCCACAACTAGTGGTATCAGAGCTCTAGGTTTGCTGAGTCTACAGAGACATAGGACTTATGATGTCGAGTCTATTCTTAAGTGTTTTCCAGTGTATCTAATAGAGTCTTCTGCTCCTTAGGAGAAGAAGCTAAGTAAGGATGTCTGGACCACACGAGGAGTATGTGGCAGAGAGTAGCATTGCTGCACCCTGAGAAGGTGCAAGGAACCTAGAGATAGAGCAACCTGTACCAGAGCCACCTCAGTTTGACCCAGCTGACATGGGAAACCCAACTGTCCAGACCATGTTCGGGCAGTTTATGACTGCCATGACACACATCATAGATAGGATGCCCATGCCTGCACCTGCTCAGTCAGAAGGACAAGGAATCAACAAGACGTTTGAACGACTTCACCGAGTCGGAGCGACCGAGTACTTTGGAACGGCTGATCCTGCAGATGCCGACCTATGGTTAACAGAATTAGAAAAAGCCTTTAGAATCCTGAACATCCTAGAAGCTGAGAAGGTTAGACACACTGTCTATCTTCTCAAGGGAAGTGCTGGTCACTGGTGGACCATGGAAGAACAAAAGAGGCCAGATGTGGAGGTTACATGGGAAGTCTTCTGACGGGAATTTATCAATAGATATTTCCCAAATACGTTCCTAGATGAGAAAATATCTCAGTTTGAAAGATTAAGGCAAGGTTTGATGAACATTAGCGAATACAAGGCTAAGTTCATGGAGTTGTTGTGGTTTTGTCCGCATATGGCCGCTACAGAAGAAGAGAGGATTAGAAGGTTCGAGAAAGGGTTGAACACTGAGTTAACTACTCCCGTATCTGCCCTAGAGAACCGGGAGAGGTTTGCTACCTTCGTTGAGTCAGTCCGAAGGATAGAGAGGTCTGTAGCTGAGAAAAGACAAACCCATAAGAGATATCCTCAGTTCCAGGGATCTTCATCTAGAGACTTCAAGAAGCCTAGATTTTCTGCACCTACACCACCACCACCTAGACCTAGTGCTCAGACACAGTGGAGACCGAGTAGAGGTAGAGGACGAAGCCTACCACTACAAGGGGCTCACAGTTTAACATCAATGTCGGTCACAGGACCACCAAGACCACAACAACTGGAAAGAAGTTGCTACATATGTGGGAAGGTGGGACATCTGATGAAAGACTACAGAGCTAGACCAGCAAGTGTGACACAACCACAGAGGCAGAGTCAGCAAGGATCTTAGAGGAGGCTGTTTCAAGGAGCAGCTAGAGGACATGGACAAGCATCCTAAGCTGGATCGTCAGCACCGAATCAACCTCAGGCGACAACAAGGTTCTATGCAATGAACCCACCCGATGCAGTGATCAACCCTCGGGTTGTGGTAGGTTAGATGGAGTTGTTATATTTTGATATGTCTACATCCTGTGTTGTATCTGTTTTGATTGACCCGGGTGCTACACACTCCTTGACCACTCGAAGAGTGATTCATAACTGCAATATGACAGTCAGTCATAGGGCAGATAGCTTGTTGCTTGAGACTCCATTGAGAGGGTCTGCCGTGTTGCAGGAGGTATGCTCTCCCTGCATCCTCTTCTTTTCTGATCATCGCATTCAAGTGGATCTTATACCACTTGAGATGCAAGGATTTGATATAATCCTTGGGATGGATACATTGGAAAGGTATAGGGTTGTCTTGGATTGTGAATCCAAGCAAGCTGTGTTTGTTGATAAAAGAAACACATGGATCTTTCTAGGAGAAAGAAAGATTCTACCCACCTGTCTTGTATCTGCTATGGTTGCTGAGAAGCTTATGAGGCAAGGATGTTATGCATTCTTAGCCCATGTGGTAGATACTACCGTGGAGAGTCCTAACCCTGTTGAAGTTCCTGTAGTCAGGGAATTTGAAGACGTATTTCCTGAAGAACTTCTAGGTATACCATCATCTCAGAAAATTGATTTTAAAATCAATTTGATCCCTAATACACAACCCATAGCACAAACACCGTATAGGATGGATCCTGCAGAGATGGAAGAACTCAAGAAACAACTTCAAGAGTTACTTGAGAAGGGTTTCATCCGACCGAGCACTTCACCTTGGGGTGCTCCGATTCTTTTCGTTAAAAAGAAAGATGGATCAATGCGCTTGTGCATTGATTATAGACAACTAAACAAAGTAACAACAAAGAATAAGTACCCTCTACTGAGGATTGATGATCTCTTTGACCAGTTGTGTGGTGCAACCATTTTCTCGAAGATAGACTTGAGGTTAGGATATCATCAACTTCGTATTCATGATAGTGACATATCCAAGTCTGCCTTCAGGACAAGGTATGGTCACTATGAGTTCACAGTTATGTCGTTTGGACTAACTAATGCACCAGCTGCATTTATGGAACTCATGAATAGAATCTTCCGACCTTTCCTCAATCAGTGTGTTGTTGTCTTTATAGATGACATTCTGATCTATAGTAGAGATGCTCAGCAGTATGAACAACATCTTCGTCAGGCTCTAACCTTGCTAAGAGAACATAAGCTATATGCTAAGTTTAGCAAGTGTGAGTTCTGGTTACCGGAGGTATCTTTTCTTGGACATGTGATATCTACCTCGGATATTCATGTTGAACCTAAAAAGGTAGAATCTATTCTAGAATGGGAACAACCGAAGACACCGATGGAGATTCGTAGTTTCTTAGGGTTGGCTGGCTATTACCAAAGGTTCATTAAGAACTTCAGTTCTATAGCCTTACCCTTAACTAAGTTGACCCCGAAGGAAGTTCCTTTTCTCTGGAGTGATAAGTGCCAGCAATCTTTCCAGTCGTTGAAGGAGAGGCTGACAAGTGCACCTATACTTGTGTTACCTGAGTAAGGCAAGGGATACGTGGTTTTCTGTGATGCCTCCAAGAATGGGCTCGGATGTGTGTTGATGCAGGATAAACAAGTGATTTCTTTTGCTTCCTGACAGCTTAAGAAACACGAGGAGAATTATCCGACACACGATCTGGAGTTAGCTACTGTGGTTCATGCTTTGAAGATCTGGAGACACTATCTCTATGGAGAGACATTCCAGATTTTTACTGATCACAAGAACCTTAAGTACATCTTCTCTCAGCATGAGCTTAACATGAGGCAACGTCGCTGGATGGAGTTAATCAAGGACTACGATTGTATAATTGATTACCATCCAGGGAAGGCCAATGTAGTTGCAGATGCTTTGAGTAGGAAATCAGCAACACCAGCCTTAGATAGAGCACAACTAAACTCCTTAGTATGCTCTAGGAGAGACATGCTTATCTCCTTAAGGCAAGACAATGTACAGTTGAAGGTGTCATTGTTAGCCGGGTTGTTGGATGAGATGCATATAAAGCCTACCCTAAGAGAACAGATCAAGGAGGTACAACAAGTTGATGCTGCAGTTCAACAGATCAAATCAGAGTATGGTGATGAGAAAAGAGATGGTTTCCATGACTCAGATGATCAAGTAGCCTGTTATCATGGGAGGATGATAATGCCGAAGGTGGATAACTTGAGAAAGTTAGTCCTAGAAGAAGCTCATTCTTCGATGTATGCCATGCATCCAGGGAGCACCAAGATGTATCAAAACTTGAAAGATATGTATTGGTGGCCTGGAATGAAGAAGGATGTTGCAGGGTTTGTTTTGAGGTATCCTATGTGTCTGCAAGTTAAAGTTGAACACCAGAATCCTACATGAACAATGCAACCTTTACCCACACCACAATGGAAGTGGGACAATGTAACTATGGACTTTGTTGTTGGTCTACCCAGGATAAGCAAAGGACATGATTCCATCTGGGTAATAGTTGATAGGTTGACAAAGACAATGCATTTCTTAGCTGTCAAAACAACCTATTCTGCTGAAAGGTTATCACAGTTGTATGTTCAAGAGATAGTGCGATTGTACGGAGTTCCTGTTACTATAGTTTCTGAAAGAGGTCCCCAGTTTATGAGTCATTTTTGGGAACAACTACACAGACCTTTAGACACACAGTTAAGGTTTAGTACAACCTTTCATCCACAGACTGATGGACAGTCGGAAAGGACTATACAGACATTGGAGGACTTGCTGAGAGCATGTGTTCTTCAGTTTATAGGGAGTTGGGATCTGCACCTAAGCTTGATAGAGTTTGCCTATAACAATAGCTATCAACATAGCATTGACATGGCACCTTATGAAGCGTTGTATGGTAGACGTTGTAGATCACCCCTATGTTGGTATGAAACCGGTGAATATTAGCTGTTAGGTCCTGATCTTGTGCAACAAACCACAGAGAAGATTAAAATGATACAACAATAGATTAAGACTGTACAGGATAGACATAAGTCATATGCTGACAGACGTCGTAGACCCTTAGAGTTCCAGGTTGGAGATAGAGTGTATCTCAAAGTCTCACCTTGGAAAGGAGTCCTTCGATTTGGAAGGAAAGGGAAGTTAGCTCCTAGGTTTATGGGGCCTTAACCAATCATTGAATGGGTTGGAAAGGTAGCCTATAAACTAGAGTTGCCACCAGAGTTACAGAGGTTACACCCTGTGTTTCACGTTTCTATGTTGAGGAAATACCACCCTGATACTGAGTCAGTTCTACAACCTATGGAGGTAGAATTGAATGATGATATAACCTATGAGGAAGGACCAGTGTCGATCCTTGATAACAGAATTAAAAAGCTGAAAAAGAAAGATATAAGTCTTGTAAAAGTCCTCTGGAATCATCATGGTGTTGAAGAAGCCACATGGGAACTAGATGAAGAGATGAGAAGGAAATACCCTGCTCTTTTCTCTTAATTTGTTTTGTTGATTTCGGGGACGAAATCCTTGTAAGGGGTGGATAATATTTAACATCCCTGACCTGGGTTATGAGTTAACCCTAGGTGTTTTGCTTAATTATGTAATTAGATGCTTGAGATTATCTTTTGGTATGTAATTAAAGCTCCTAAGGAGCATATATTTCTATTTCTGTCCTTTTTGAAGAATGTTGTAATATTGTTTTGTAATACATGGACCTATGTGCAAATTACCCAATTAGAAGGGTTAACTTGCAAATTGCACATGTTAAGATGTTCTTTTAGTGTTGAGACATCATAAGAGTGAATATGATGAAGAATTATGGATTCTCCAAGCTTGGGCACCAAGATGCAGCTTGTGGAGCAATCCTTGTGTTCTGAACCCTAGTTTTGGTGTAAAGTGCAATTTACCCAAAACATGGGGTGCAACATGTAAAATACACCTTCTAGAGTATCGTTTATGACTCTTGACATCATTTAGAGTAAGGATGATGAAGAGGGAACTTCAATTAAATAATCAAATAAGATGGATAACCCTTATAATTGAATAAGCAAGTTGTAAGCATAATGACCCTTTATGTGTGCAACATAGTAGTATATTTGGCTTCCTTTCCTCTAGACCTTAGTTTAAGAAAGAGTTTTTCTCAAGTAAAGAGAAGGAGGGGCATGCCCAAAAATGAGAGAAGGATCTAGTTGAGAAATGGAGAAACAAGTGTCCTTATCTTGGAAATTCACCCAAAGTATATATACACCTTTTCTCACTTAGCAAGGATCGTTTCCTTCACTTACCTTCTTATCTTCTTGTTTGGACCGACTAGGGACGGAGCTCTGGAGTAGAGGAGAACGTCTAAGAGAAGCTAGCCATCCTTTCCCAACCAATTCTTGGAGAAATGACCTTGGCCAACCTGTGGAGCTCAAGACGCCATTAAAGGCTTGGAAGCTTGAAAGCTTGGAGCTCTAGGACCGACCTTAAGGTGGGTTTTATAACTCTAAACCCTTTTTCTTTGTTATGCATATCTTCTTTCTTGCAAATAGTAGCTTTTTCTTCTTTCCCCTACTTTCCCTTACACTCTTGCAAGAAAAACCGTGAAGAACAGACCTTAGTCTCAAGGTAGAAGATGATGGGCATTAATTCCAATGTTAATCCTTATATTACTTTACCAAACAATCTTACACCTTTGGTCTAAACGGTTTGCAAAACCGTTTGAAACCAAACGGTTTTAAAACCGTTTGATTTCATGCAGTTTGCAAGACCGTTTAGAATCAAACGGTCTCTAAGACCGTTTGGGAGGTTTGACCAGGCGTTGACCGTTTGAGGGTCTGCTGGACACATCATGAATTAATCACCTACAAAGAATCATCATCTAATTGCAAGTAATTTTCATGTTGAAGGCACTTTAATCACCTAAATCCTAATCGTGTTCAATTGCTGATTTCATGGACCAATTTTGTTGAAGTTTGGGTTGAGTTGCCCAAACGGTTTCAAAACCATTTGGGGATCACCCAAACGGTCTCAAGACCATTTCTTGGTCACCCAAGACCATTTGGAGGTCTAGGGTTAAGGTAATTTGATCAATTGAAGGTCCAATTATAATAGGTTGTTGAATTAATCGAAAGTGCTGAATTTAGACCTAATTAGGGTTCAACCCTTAACAAATGGACTTAGATTTTGATGGGACTTTGGGCAAACGGTCTCAAGACCATTTGGAGGGTGTCTAAATGGTCTCAAGACTGTTTGGGCCAAGTTGGGGCCCAATTGAGTGGCAATTGATGGGTTCAACTTCAATTAGACTCATATTGATCAATGTTGATGGTTAATCGAGTACAAACCCTAATTCAATTGGTTCCAACCCCAATTGGCTATCAATTGAGGGTCAATTGAGTGTCTAATTGGTTAAGGATAACCCTAATTAGCTCTATTTATAAGTGGTTAACATGTATGTGGTCAATTGAGGGGTTCAACATTGAAAACCTTAACCAATTGCAAGTGTTGATGCACTTTCTAGGTCCATGCGGTTTTGAGGCATTTGGACCAAATGATCTCAAGATCGTTTGAGTCCTAACGATCTCAAGACCGTTTGGGGCCAAACGGTCTCAAGACCGTTTGGGCTCAAATGGTTTCAAAACCATTTCAACCCATGCAATTTGGTCATGCGATTTGGTCATGCGGTTTGATCAAACGGTTTCAAAGTCAACCATGTCCAAACGGTCAACATGATCAAACGGTTTCAAGACCGTTTAAGGTCAAACTGTCTTGAGTGTCATGCGGTCTTGAAGGTCAAAGTGTCCAAACGGTCAACCCTTCCAAACGGATTCAAAACCATTTGGAGGTTGAAGTGTGAAATCGTTTGGGGACTTTTAGGGTTAAGATTGCCTAATGTCTTGAAGGCTTAGATGATTCAATGGTTGTCTAATCTAATCCCTAATTATACCTAAAGACAATAAGGGGTTAAGTTCTTAGTAGGTTGACGCATGTTATGGTTAATGGTTCACATTACCAATGTACCTTTGAAAGGTTCAAGTAGACAACAACCCCTTGATTAAGCAAACCCTAATGACTTGATAGGGGTGACTTAACTTATGTTAATCAAAGTTGTCTTGACTTAACCTAATCTAGAGTGATGTAATCACCATCTATTAGTGAGAGGAGAGAGAAGACTCCTAATATACATGAAAGTCAAATAAAATACCTTCAATATGAACGAATACACATGATTAGGGTATGATCCATCAAGGAGAGATCATGGAAACCCTAATTATGATAATTGATGAATCTTAACATAATTTGAAGGCATCAATGATGATAATTTCATACATGGTGATGCTATGAGCTCAATTCACCATGAAGTGAATAGTAAACCCTAATTCTAGGATAAATGCATGTAATGGGAATAATAAACCCTAATTGAGGGTGAGGTGATGAAATGTACAATAAACCATAATTCCAGGTTATGCTTGTGAGCATGAATCTTTATAATTAAAGTATGAGATGAGGAATCATTATTCCTAGTCATAATGAAAGAGATTGAATAACCCTAACTGATGTTAATAAGGGAACCTAGCCTTAAGTGAAGGCATGAAGGTACAACCCTTGATTTGAAAAGGTTATTCCTGCTTTATAAATTGCTAATCTGGAAATGAATTATTTATTATTATCAATTGAATTAACCATGCAGGTTCTTATAAGAGAATGATCATAACCAGGTAAGGGTTATGATATCATATTCACTGAAAGCATGTTATAGGCTTTATGAATAGTGATATATAGTATGTTGTCTAAGCTAAAGTGGCAACATATGAGATTAATGGGCTATAAGAGCCATGAGCAACATCAAGGTCATGCTGATTAGATGACTTATGATGAATTGAGGGTTTAAACACCCCTAATCTTAAATCATAATAATGGACTGATTAAGAATTGATATCCATTTGATAACTGATGTGAGTTAAACTTAATACATTTAGTATTCTTCTGTTATAGCATTGTTTAATAATTAAATGCTTGGAAACATGCTTGATGTTAAAAGAATACTGGAATGTACTTAAATAATCAATTATAATCATACCATGTAGAGCCCTGATCATAGATCCATCATTGTCAGAAGCTAAATGATGGTGAAATAGGTTTTCCTAAGGGAACTCCTGGATCACATACTTTTGAGTATGTGGGGGAATATGGACGCGAATATCCTTACGTCCTAGTGTAGGAATTGATGTAGAGGTACCTTAATCTATCAACCCTTCACTATATGTTTATGCCAGGGTGTTGTACCACAAATCTCCCGAGGAAATCTTTAAATACCGCATCGATGAGAGATAAACAAGAGATCTTTCGATGGCGAAGAGAGTACATAATGCCACTGTGACTCTAATAGCGAAGTGCCAGAATATCCTGGTAAGCTATTTTTGCAGAGATACGAGATGTCCTGCATGTTGATCCTCACACTGACTGAGGAAGATGAGGTCATAAGAATCCGGTTCTTTTGATGACCTAGGTATGATACCGATGCGACTTAATAGTAATCGGTTGGAGTATGAGCGGTATACCTCATCTCCGTAGGGCATTATAATGTTTGTAAAACTTAATGAACCGCGTAGCATATCTACTTAGGTTGAACTACGAGACACAATGATTGATGCTACACTGTTTATATTAGAATACAAGTTTTTTATATTCTTTAATGAAGTTGCTTTACTTAAATGTCAAATCTGCTGTTGATTATCTTAAAGCTTATATTGCTTATGCTGTTCTTTGTTTGCTATAATAAAGCTTCTGGCGGAGATTTATAACTATCGCTGGGACAATTATTTAAAATTGTCTCACCCCGTAGATTTCAACTTTTTAGGTGGACGCCGAGGATGAAGGAACCTGTCTGCAGGTGAACAATATCAACAACAGTAACACCAAGGGCAGTAGTGAATCTCAGGTGGAGATACTGACTGCTGAGTCCTGTAGTTAGTTAGTCTTATGTCGTCTCTGTACTCTCAGGTCCTAGGAGTTAGTAGGTCTGAGATTTTGGTTTTGAATCTCGAGATTTTGTATCTGGATGTATATAATCACTCAAGAGGTGATTTAATAGAGATGTAAACTGTTTATCTTGTTTCTTATAAAGAAATTTTATGGTGTCAAGATCTCTTCAAAAGTTTTAATTTCCAGTGATTTTTCGTATTCCGCTGCTAATCGAATGCTTCCGCTGAGTTTATTTCATGTTTTGGAGATCAGAGCCCACACCATCCATTACATGATATCAGAATTTTGTGGTTTCATTTTCGCATAGGTTTAAACCTACTAATCATTATATAGATATATTTGTGAGATGATGAAGTAACAACATTATACCCTAGATCATTTAACAAATTTTGAATTAGGATGCTCATTGTCACGTCATTATATGTATCACATGTGGTGTTAGACCCTAAAGTTTTGTAAATTTGAATTCTAAATATGTAATTCTTGATTTGATAATCAAATTCCCTAATTATAATCGATAGGATAATAACACTATCCACTTTGTAGCATGGGTTCAACCCATAGTCCAAGCGAGGCCCATGAGACTATTTTCTTTGAAAATAGGTCCTTATGGAACAAGTTTAAAAAATAAAAGGCAATTGATGCATAAATAAAGGATAACGACATAATTGTTTCTTAGAATATGGAAATATAGAATAATAGACAAGTTACCAAAAGATTCTAAGATAATTTGTAATTTTAGATAATTAATGGAACCAATTAGCTAACCATGTCTTTCAACACAAGTTTGAGGCATCAAATGAAGGTATGGTCTAGTTTTTGGAACAAGTAAAGATGATGAGGAGACTAAGATGATTTGTGTATTTGAGATAAAAAGGACTTTACATATGGTGTGGGTAATTGTTTTAAGGAAATGCATAAAAGGTAAGTTTCTCCTGTGAAAGTTATCCCAATAAATCCCAAAAAATATATGTAAGTTTAGAAAGTTATTAGTGAGTTTCCTTCCAAGTTTCATAGAGAAAGGACACTCATAGTCACCTATGAAAAATCAAGAAGAAAGAGGGACTTGCTTGTAATATTTAAATGTTATTTCCCTTGTTTGAATGATATCTAGAAACTTCTATTTGTTACAAAACTTGGCTCAATACGAGATTATATGATAATAAAGGAAGTATCTAATTTTGGGACCAATTCGAGTAAAGATGGGAGAGAGATATGAATTACTAAATTTCTTTGATCAAGGTTTACAAAGGGATCCCTAGGATACGAAATAGGGAAATAAGTATTTTCTTTCTCATAAAAAATACTCAAGTTAATTTATTAGATAGATAATCCAAATAAAGTATTATGGAAGAAAATCCAGTAAGTCCTAAGATATTTTGTTGCCAAGATAATTTAGTTGGTAATTATGTAGATTTTCCTTTCAAACCAAGTTTCGCTTAAATAAGGGAATAATGAAGGAGTTTTCCTTTTCCCAATGGAAGGTTATAGTATGAATAGAGTTTTTCCAAAATAATGGTATGAGGGGTGGTTTCCTTTATATGACTTTTGGGTCTATAAAGTAAAATATATGAGATTATTATTATAAGGATAGGAGGAAGGAATATAGTTATTACTTTGCTAGCATGATGACTTGCCAATTTCATATGGAAACTTGTGGAAACTAGACCCATAGATCTCCAACCCTTATTCTATATAAGAAGTGGTTTGAAGAGATGATGGACTACCCCAATACCCTCCTTCCTTGATGTTCATCCTTACATAGCAGTGCGGTAGCAAATCTTTCTCCCTTCATCATGACAATGCTCTTCCTCAATCATGGTGGTTTTATTGTATCTCGTAACATGGTGCTTGGCACAATGACATGGAAGTCTAGGATCCACTAAAGTACTTCGCCCCTGATCCCTTTCTTTCAGAGTCCCCATGGAAGAGGTTGCCATGTCACCCGATGTTTGCGGTTTGTATGTATATTTTCCAAAAATCATAGAGGTTGCTAGGACTACCCAAATATAGGCAAATGATATACATAACTGATTGGGAAAATAAATAGAATCTAAAGAAAACAATATCACGACCTAGATATGATCCTAGTTCCAAATTTAGGGTTAATAAATGATTAAGTAATGATTAATAAATGGAAATATTATTTTAGATAATTAACATGTTGAGTATATTAAAAAAGATTACTTTGCCATATAAATTAATGTAGTTGAATACGATGAGATCTAAGATGATGGTGATAAGGATGATGAATGATTAAGATTTCTAGACCAATAATAATTAACATGTGTAATTAGGATTTTGAACACCAATGATGTAACTTGTTATGACCTTAAGGCACATAATCTATTATAAGTATTTATGATGCAATAACATGGTAGTTTTGATAATCATGATTAAACCTAATATAAATTAGGGTTTGTGAGTCATTAGATTTCTGATCATGGGAATTAGGATATTAAGGAAACTTAAACCCTAGACTAAATCATGATTAGTATTTTGAATATGATTCGTGACACTTTAGAGTATACATATATGCAGATAATGTCTGTTGATTATGTTGAATGCTTGGATATTTGGATATATGCTCGAACTGCATGTTGCATGGTATTTGCATGGAAACAAAGGTACATGGTTACACCTATGAATACTCACCTTATTGATGTTCTTAGTTTACTAAAGTTTCTCCAATGGATTGCAATTAAACTGCTTGGTTGTTCATTTACTTCCTATAATATATAAGGCCCCAACAAGTACCATTTTATAAAAATATAACTTGTTTAAACCCCAAATTTCTATCTTTGGTGAGTTGAAAGAGCATGTGGGAGAAAGTAATCATTATGAGAATGACTGGTGATCAAGCTTGGATAGGAAGATCACTACTGGCCAAGGTCAAAAGGGAAGGCCGATATAAAACCAAGACCGAAAAGGAAGGTTTTTTGAGTCCACTACAGGGACCAAACCATAAACTGAGGGTCCCCCCATAAAGGCTACCCTAAAGAAAGGGTATACCATACAAAGTGAGAAAATATGGACCGCGAAGTTAAATAGAAAATGCATGTTATATTATGCAATTATAATTGATGTTGTGGTTATTTTATGTTGTTACACATACAAACATATATTTTTTTTCCCCACGTAGTTAGTATAGAGTCATGTTGAGTGCATTTTTTCATGGAGTTTTAGGTTAATTTGAAAACTAGTTGAAGAAATGGTTATACAGAGAAGATGGCACTAAAAGGAAAAATGAGTGAAGTCTACTGGAGGATTATATATAGATGTATTTTATGTTGCCAACATTAATTTCCCTTTCCATGTAACTCCTTAGAGGAGGTTCTATTTTCATATTGTTATCAAATCTCTCATTCAATGAAACCTTTTGACTAATATCACTACAGCAAAATTGCCCATTAGCGACATTTATTCTAGTGGCATTTATAAAAAAAAGCCACTATCTTTTTAATATACACGCATTTTTAATTAAAATGCCACTAAACTTCCTATTATAGAGTTTCTAAAAAGCACTTAACATTAACGACATTTATATTTTTAATTAGCGGCAATCCTAAATTTCCATACCCAAATTTGCTAAGGCAATATTGCCTTTCCCGCTCCAAATTTCACTCACTCGCGCTCCAAATTTCCCTGACTCTCCCTAATTCAGCCCGTGTCGCGCGCTCTCTCGCAAGCTTGCGATAGACTTCCTCTCCCTCTCCACTCTCTCCTTCGTGACGAGCCCTAGAAGGAAGCCAGCGTAGAGAAGATGCCGGCCGTAGAGAATCTCCAGGAAGCTGCCGTCCAGCGCCGACGGCGAGTCCCTGGAACCGGTGCGTCGAGGAGAGTTGTCGGCCGTGTGTGTCAACGGGATTTGGACCTAGCCAACCTAAAGCACCGCCTCAGGCACCGAGGATATCGAGGGACTCCAATCATCCCAAGCTTTGCAACTTTCTGAAGAGGTATGTTGGCGCTTCCCCTCTCCTCCCCGCATGCCATAACTCAATGAGCTCGTCAGGTTTCTCTCCTTTTCCCTCGTTCACTCCGCTAGCCCCCTGCACCCCCACAAATCCCACCCATGGTCAAACTCTATTTCTCACACCCTATTCTCACATCTTCTCTACCTCCCCATTTGGTGACACTCTCACCATCTTCTCCGCCTCCCAACCCCATCTCGTCCCCTCTAGGAGAAGCCAACCTCCAGTCCAGATCACCAAAGATGGCCACGACAAACAAGCCCAATTTGGGTCATATTATTCAGGCACGAGGTGGATAAAGTGGAAGGTGGAGTGACCTATGTATGACTGAAATATTTAGAATGTGTCCGAACTCATACACTTGAGGGATATATTTTGTGTGTGTATTTGAGAGTGACACTCTTTGTTTTAGGGGCTTCATAGTTAATAGACAGTATTTTGGGTGGTGCATGAACACAATGTACATACATAACCAAACACTTAATATTTTGGTAACACAAAGGTCATACCACATGTAAGGTTGGATAAAATCCGATTTTGGTGTTATATGCATATTTTACCCTGTATTTCCCTTTTTATTCTATTCGTTAAAATATAAGTCTTGTATTTACCTGCATTAAATGATATTTCCATCATTTAGTAATAACTTTCAATCATTTTGTAGAAAATTACTGAGTTTTGGAGCAGAAGAAATTTCATTAGTTGAGATTATTATTCAACCAATGACCTCTTAGTCGATAAAAGGACACTCATAATCAATATTATAAAAACCATTGGTTCATCAATCGATGGAAAACCTCAATCCTTTCTCATCTATAGAAATCTACAAAAAGTGCTAAGCACATCAACTGATGGTCAGATGGGTGACCAACTTGAAGACTTGGAACTTTATTCATTAACCAACTAATGATGTATTATTTACATTTTCATTGGTATCCATAAATTGATGGTCCTCATGCTCCATAAACTTTAGACTTCAAAGACTATGCATTTTCATAAGTATCCATAGACCGATGACAAGAGTAGGTCACCAAATAATGAAAAAGCTTCCTTAATCCTCCTACATACTTGTAGACAAGAGTCCATTGATGGGATCACAGACCTCACCTACCTATGTAATTCTTTCTATCTACCACTAATGAGAACATTGTATTCATTACCAAATGAAGAAACACATCCAGTAGTGGAGGATAGACTCCAGTTATCAATGGAGACATAACAAGCTCTCGTCCAGTGAAAAATATCCTTTTAACCCCTATGTCTACCTAATTAGTTAAGTGTTTGCCCAAGGAACCTCTCATGATTCTTTGAGTGCAAGAAAAATGCTCATATGCTCATGTGCCTTGATCACACACCAATTCCTATAAATAGGGACCCCAAGCCTTCAAAAAAGGGCCCATCTTCTTCCATGAAGTGCTGCCAAACTCATCATCACTCTTCACCAGTTGTGATGATAACAGTCCAAATCCACTGGTGTGATTCCTTAAATCATGTCATTGTGACAAGGAAAGTTGTATTATCCTTCCTTGCCACCATCACCACCATGTAGAGTGAAGATGAGGCCTACAATAAGATTCAGTACCCCGCGACTACAATTTTGTTTTGTTTCCTCATTATTCCCCATTATGTCTATATCCATCTTTTGTTTTCATTTGTCTATAGCCTACATGTTCAATAAATCATTTGATTCACTAGTTATCATGAGTTTCTAGAATCATTAACTTAGGTTAGAGTAATGGTAATTGGGCAATCCCTGCTAATATTTGTGGAGGAGATGATGTTCTCTGGATCCTTCAAAATCTGGCTGTTCCCAATGCAAATACTGAAGATTGTATTCTTGTTAATGGTAAGGTGTCCTTGTAACTGAAAGAGTGTTGGGACTTATGCAGGTCCAAGGCTCAAGTTCTGAACTGGACTGCTGATGTGTGGGCATCCTTGATTCCTAGGAATATCTCTATTTTCTTTTGCAAATGTTACCTTCAGCACATACCTTCTCAGGACACTTTATAGAATTTTAACTTCCAGCTCCCTTCTGTTTGCTATCTATGTTGGAAGCATGAAGAAGATGGACAACACCTCTTCTTTTACTGTTTCTATTGCACTGAGCTTTGGTCCTTCTTCAAGCTTAAGTACGGTCGTGCTCCTTCATGTCTGTGATCCCAAAGGGCTTTGGACCCTGTGTATACGTGATGTCAATAGCATAAATAGATAGTTATGCTTTTCCTTTCTGTACAGTTGTTAGATTCTTAGCGTGTAAAGAGTTAAACTCTGTTTTGGTGTTGTTTTTAATAAAGGAGGAGGCACGCATGGTTCAGCCAAAAAAAGGATACATCAAATTATAGAAAATACTAGTTACTTCCTTGAAATTCTCAAAGAAGGATTAGTGAACATTGGACCGATTGCAAATATATAGGACATGATCTCCTCTATTAGACTTCTTTTCAAGCTATCATGTCTACCACAATAAAGTTGGTTATGACAAGCAATAAAAGGTTAACTGATGTTATACAACTTTTTCTGAAAATATATAACATCGTTATATGTACTTACACTTTGTTAATACTAATATTATACAGTCTCTGTCCACCCACAACAATCACTATGAACTGGGCCTCTATGTCAATGTTAACGTTCCCTATTGAAGAACAATTGGACATCATCCTAGATGATCGTTCCTTAAACCAATTGGTCATACCCAAACATCAGCATTTTCTAAAAGGAAGACACTACATGCCTGGTAAAGTGACCCTAACTTTTGGCAATTATTCACATGTTATCGAGGTTGAGTATGATTTGGCGGGAAATCTTGTATCAAATCCGGTTGGCGTGATTGGAATTGAGAGATGCATGTGGTCCGTGGCAACAGGCTTTTTCTCCGTCCAGTTGGCCATAATTCCATCAAAGTTTGGATAACCAACAACAACTGTGAGACCCTCGATCATCTACTGCGGTATGAGCGCATGACGTCAGATATCATCTATGAGGAATCTGAATCTGAGGCCCCTGTCAGTTCAGATTCGTCTAAATACAGTGAGGAGCTTCGTGACACAACTTCATCATCAAAAAGACCATGGTAAGTCCAATTAACAAATATAATTGTCAAGACAAAAAATTTGTGTTTACACTTTTTGTCTGAAAGCAATCAATACTCATAGCTGCTTTCTATTCTGAACTTCAGGAGAAGATCTCCACAATGATAAGTCCTCGAAGTTACTGATGCGGGACCATGTTGGTGTAGTACTTAGTTGTCTATCTATCTAGACTTGTTTTTATTAATAGTTTTTTTAATTATGTGCATGTTTAGGGGTACACCAACCCCTTTGTTTAGTTACTGTTTAGGGGTACACCCCTGTGTGTGGATGTAAAAATATATTAATGAATGGAACTGAAAGTTGCTACATGAATGCTTATAACTGAAGTGTGTGTTCCCATGAATGTTCCCATTTGCATGATTACACTCGTATTTTCTCATATTGTATAGTCTATTTTAATATGACATACTTACTCATATGGTATATGTTTTACTATTTTTATAGAATGGATAAGTCTTGGATAGCAGAGGATGACTGAACGAGTAGTAAATACTTATGTGGAGTATCTAAATTTTTGGATTTTGCTTTTGAACATTCATCGATTGGAGACAAGATTGTATGCCCATGCTGAAAGTGTGCTAATGTATACCAGGTCACCAGAAAGACTGCATTGACCCATCTACTGTGGCATGGCTTCTTACCAAGCTATATTTCTTGGGCTTTTCATGGTGAAGATGCCAATGTTCAAATGGATGCTCCTACTGATCAGGGAGATTTCCTTAATGCTGAAAATTTACAAGATATGTTGCATGATACTTTTCCAAGTTTCAGTGAAGATGGAAATACAGAAGGAGTGGAGCCATCTAGTGATCAACATTTCAATACTGACAAATTTTATATCTTTTTAAAGGATTCTGAGACAGAATTATATCCAGGGTGTAAGAAATATAGCAAACTTGCTTGCATCCTAGAATTCTATCACCTGGTTTGTCTTAATGGCTTGAGTAAGAAAGCATCATCTATGTTTCTTACGTTCTTTAAGAAGATTCTACTAGAAGGAGAACAATTACCTAATTCATTTTATGAGCTAAAAAAGACGATTACGGGGTTGGGCTTAGATTATGTGAAGATTCATGTTTGTCCAAATGGTTGCATGTTGTTTTGGAAGGATTCTGCTGATAAAGACGTCTGTGATACATGTGGAGCATCAAGATGGAAACTGATTACAATCCCAGATGATGATGACGAGCTTGCAAAAAAACCCAAGAGAATACCTATCAAAGTGCTCAGACACTTTCCACTTATACCCCGCCTAATGTGGTTATTCATGTCATAAAAAACCTCATCCTTAATGAGGTGGCATGCAGAAGAATATGAAAAAGATGACAAGTTAAGACACCCGGTTGATTCACCTGCATGGAAAACATTTGATGTGATGCATCCAGAATTTGCTGCAGATGCTAGAAACCTTCGATTGGGACTTGCAACTGACGGATTTAATCCTTTTGGGACAATGAGTACTTCTTACAGTACATGGCCTGTTGTGATTATTCCATATAATTTACCTCCTTGGTTGTGCATGAAGGAACCATTTTTATGTTGTCCCTACTCATTCCTGGACCAGCTTCACCCGAAAATATAGATGTGTACTTGCGTCCATTGATTGATGAGTTGAAAGAACTATGGGATACTGGTGTACATACATATGATGCTGGAACCATGGAAATCGTTCAAATGCGTGCTTCTTTATTATGGACAATTAGTGATTTTCCAGGATATGCACATCTATCTGGTTGGAGTACTAAAGGCTACAAAGCATGTCCCTATTGTAATAAAGATACTGTCTCACATTGGTTGCCGCATAGCCGTAAAGTTTTCTACAGAGGACATCGTAGGTTTTTGCCAACTAGCCACAGATTCCGAAAAGAAGAAAAGGCATTTGACGGTGAGCAAGAATTTAGGTGTCCACCTAAACCTCCTTCTGGAGCTCAAATCTTGTCACAATTGGAGGATGGAACAACTGTAATTGGTAAGAAAAGGCCAAGAGGTAAGGATTCAACACACAATTGGGAAAGGAAAAGCATATTTTTTGAGCTACCATATTGGAAAACTAACATTGTAAGGCACAATCTCGATGTCATGCACATTGAGAAGAATATATGTGAGAGTATTGTTGGAACATTGCTAGGTTTGAAGGATAAAAGTAAGGACAACTTGAATGCAAGGAAGGATTTGGAGGATATGGGAATCAAATTTCCGCTTCATCCAAAAAATGTTGGTAAATATACCATCCTACCTCCAGATTGCTATACAATGAAAAAAGATGAAAAAATATTATTTTGCAACCTCCTAAAATCTGTCAAAGTTCCAGACGGGTATGCGTCTAATATATCTAGATGTGCACGCACTTTGTGAGATGAAGAAGATATCCCCTCCATGTTTTTTTGACATAATGGTGCATCTATCAGTCCATCTCTCTTATGAAGCTAAGATAGCCGACCCTGTTCAGTATCGTTGGATGTATCCAATTGAAAGGTAACATTTCACACGTCATGATGACTTTACCTATTGGAATGTAATTTATCATAATATTTTCCTCAACTTTGTTTTCAGGTATCTGATGACCCTAAAAGGATATGTTCATAATAAAAGATATCCAGAAGGGTCAATAGCACAAGGATATATAGCTGAAGAGTGTCTAACTTTTTGTTCAAGATACTTGGATGGAGTTGAAACAAAGTTAAATCAGCCAAATAGAAACGATACTGACGAAGCAAATTTGGAAAATGAGCCAACACTTGACAATGATGATTGGTCTATTTTCTCGACAGTAGGTCGTGGTATTGGTAAAATGGTAACATGTGTCTTGGATGAACATACATTGAAACAAGCCCATAAGTATGTACTATTCAATTGTGAAGCAATTGAACCCTACATTAAGTAAGTTAGTGTCAACTGTCTTCTATTAATAAAGTGCTATAACATATTCCAATAACATATTGCACATATTTTGTATTCAGGATGCACTATGATATCATTAGGCAAAAAAATCCTCAAAAGTCCTTAAAGGAGATTCAGAGAATACATAGTAACTCATTTGATGGATGGTTTAAGGAACATGTAAGTTTAGTTGTGGTAATTAAATTAGTTATGCTTCATGAATAAAGTCTAAAAAACTTTTCTTTTGTTAGATTGAGACACTCCTAAGAACAAATATGGTAGATGATAAAATCAAGTTTCTTTCTCAAGGTCCACATCAACTGACATTAAGTACAAGGGCTATGTTGTCAATGGTCACAGATTTCATACCAAGGCAAAAGATGCAAATCGAACAACACAAAATAGTGGTCTTTCTGGTAGCTAAGACTGATTATTATTCTAAAACCACTGACTGCAATCCAATTACTAGAGATGTAACCTACTATGATGTTTTGAAGGATGTTATTGTGCTCAATTATTATGAACACTTTAAGGTGACATTATTTAAGTGTGATTGGGTGGACATCTACTCAACGAGGGGAATAAAGCATGATGAACATGGGTTGACTCTTGTTAATTTGAGATGCCTTCAAACTACAGGAGAACCATTTGTAGTGGCATCTCAAGTTGGACAAGTATTTTATGTAGAAGATGTCACTGCAAAAGGGTGGCATTTTGCTGTAAAGATTGCCCCACGGGATATGTTCAACATGGAAGAACAATCTTGTATTGAGAATGTTGAAGCTTATGTGCAAGGTGAAACTGGAGATGGGCCATCAATGACATCAGAGGATGGAGATACTGATTGTGACATAGTTAGATTGGATATGGAAGGAATTACTGTTGCTAGTTCAACAACTAAAAAAGACCAATCCCGAATTTAGCAGGATGATGAAAGTGTATCTCAAAGTGATGATGATGACTGTTTTGAATGAGAAGATTACAAAATAGCATCCAATGTTTCTTTTTGTTTGTCATTAATAATTGACTTAAATAAGCCTTTTTTTGGCTCAATGTATCTCTTTAATTTTCTGTCTCAAATTGTGCTCGAGTTAGGTGTATCAATTTTGCATGTCTGACATTATTCTTATTCATATTTATCATTGTCTCTACTGTTGTTTATAATTATATTTGCTTAAATATCTGAGTTTCATTTTCAAATATTATTAATAAAATTGTTATGATGTTGTTCAATATTTTTCTAAATGTGGCCATTTTTATGTGACTTGATATACTCAAGATGAGAGAACAGTACAGTGACAACAACCATAACACGACAGCCGCAAGCAATGATAAGAACAACAACAACGACTCCTGTACGGTGACTGATTTGCCTAGAATTACTCGACATGCTTGTTGGCAATATTTGAACATGTCAACCTCAAATCGCTCCAAAAAAAATTTAGCTTCCCTTCCAACTGAAATTCATAATGATAGAGCAAATAAATTCAATAAAACTGCTGCTTGCTCTGCAAAAAATGCCCAATCAGCCACGTCTCCCCAAGACTCTAATATGGCAAAAAATGCCCAACCTTCTGATGGGCTAGGTAATCATTTCATTCATATCATTGTATTTATAGTGCTGCATTTAATCATATATAATTATGCATATATATATATATATATATATTATCCTTTATGAATGAATGCTTAGGTCAAAAACATCGAGCAAACAAATTCAATAAAACTGCTGCTAGCTCTGCCAAAAATGCCCAATCAGCCATGTCTCCCTAAGACTCTCAAACATGCACAACTGAAAAGGAGATGGGAACAAGGTTCCAAAATCAGCAAAATAAATAAAGTGGCGATAAATTTACAAGATCAAGAATTTCACAGCTACCCCGTGTGCCTAATGTCAATGCTTCCGTGTCTATTCATTCAAGAATTGTAGAGAATAGAGTTGCCAGTAACCAAAATAGCAATGTATTTGCTGATAACATGGACCAAAATAACATCTTTGATCACCATGTTGAGTCATTGAATGTTACAACAACACCTTCCGATGGGCTAGGTAATCATTTCATTCATATCATTGTATATATAATGTTGCATTTAATCATATATAATTATGGATATATATATATATATATATTATCCTTTATGAATGAATGATCAGGTCAAAAACATCGAGCACGTGGCCGAACACAATGTTTGAAAGTTTGGAAAAGAAAGCCCGACGATCCAATTCCCATTGAGAAAAATCAATTTGGACAACTAGTAGGTGAAAACCAAAGTCATTTATCAAGTTTTTTGAAAACCATTGCAAGAGATCCCAATCTTTGTCTACTAAACTATGAGGATTGGCGACAATTTCTAGCCAATAAAAAAGATTCTATATGGAATTTTGTGAAGGTATATTATTAAATTTTATTTTTAAATGGTTAAATGAAGCATCTAATTGATATCCTTTATGTCGGTAGAGTAAATTCACAATGGATTCAGATCTGAAGGAGTGGAAAATGAAGAGACTAGGAAAGAAATGGAAGGACCACAAGTGCGAGTTAAGGAGACTATATTTCGTAGAAGATAGTCCATACAAACAACAACTTGAACAAGTTGTTCCCCACATGGACAAGTCGCATTGGAAATTTCTTGTCGATTATTGGAGGAGTAATAAAGGAAAGGTAATATTATTTTTTCTATTTTTTGATACTTACAGTACCGCACAGATAATTACTATGCACAATACTGCAATGTTTTCCACAGAGGAAGTCTATAACTAACAAGACAAGCAGAAAATTTCAAAAGGTTAGCCACACAACAGGAACCAAGTCGTTTGCATGTCTGAAATATGATGTGAGTTAGTAATTTTTGTGATCCATTTAGATAATTTGATGGAATCTGTTAATTTGATGTTTACAATAACCTTGTTTTAATGATAAAGATGGAGAAGGAAATAGGCGGATAAGTGGATCCCATAATCTTTTTTGAGAAAACTCATCGTAAAAAAGATGGGAGCATAGTTGATGTTGAATCCGCCAAAATTTTGGTACAACACATAATATCCTATAGTATTATGTTACATTTACTAATTTCATAGAGGTATATATCTAGTATAAATTGCATCTCATATGATTTGTTGGATGTAGGAACAAATTTCTGAGGTAGGAGAAGAGCTACGAAGAAAACAACCTGATGTTACTTCAGATGAAATTTATAGGAATGTTATGGGAGAAGAGAGACCAGGATATGTTCGTGGTTATGGACTTGGACCATCACCTTCTGATATCTGGGGCAAGAACCGTAAATCCCGAGAAGCTGAAGAAGCACAAAGGAAGCATTTCCAGGATAAGCTTGACGAACAACGGTTGGAATTTGATGCAAAACTTCAACAACAAAATGATGAATTCAACCAAAAATTAGAGGAGTTACTTGCCGTAACTAGAGCAGGAAACAGTCAAGCACATCATGTTGGCACTGGCCAAGTATGAATACTTTTTATACAAGATGTGTCGTATCAATTATTTTCCATGTTGACTTTTATGGACTTATGACAAAAATAAAATAATTGTGCAGACAAAATTATCAATGCAAACTCCACTCCATATAAGACATTCATCATTTCAGAAGGGACAAGTATGTTTGTATTACTGTGAATTGCACTTCATTTTATGTTTATATAAATTTGTTATGTCAACTGTATTTTTTTTGTAGGATGTGTTTCTGTTGAGTTTTACAGATCCAGATTCTAGAATTGCATTTGGTCGAGTCTCTGAGGTTGACCCCATGAAAAGGGTGGGAGGTGCAATTTTAGGCTCATCATTTGTTGCTGTTTATGTAGAGGTTGCTTTGTTGGGCAATGATCCTCTATTTAGACCTTATGATCAATATCAATCTGTTGATGATGATGTTGGCAACGTCATAGCATGGCCAAAAACACATATGTTGCCAAGGTGAGCATAAAGTATTGCTTATACTGTTACATAATTGAAAACAAAAGTAGTATCTAAAGTCGTTTCCATTTGTTGCAGGACATGAAGTTTAAATTTAATTGCATTCTTGGATACTATCTAAAGAGAGGAGAGCTATAGTTGTTTTTATGTAATCCACTTTGTTATTTGTACATGCCGATCCAAAGTAATGGTGTTTCATGTCCATTGTCGTAGACAATGTTTCCAAATAACAATCCTATTTTGTTTTGTCCTACTTTTAATTTTGTTATGGAGAATCTTAGTATTATGGATGATACACACATTATGATTGGTTTGTGATTTTTAGCTATGAGCAGTGTTTTAGATTCTTTGTGGGTACGGATGAGGTGCGTTACTTGTACTAGTGCTGTTCTGTTTTCTTACTACGTTGTTTTTGAATGTTTTGTTTTTGGTACTAAGTATAATATAGCCTGGTGTTTTTGCATTTAGCAGAGGCACACTAAGTCATTGTCAGAATTTCATAGGTCTTCTCTGGTAATGTGGGTTCCTCCTTGTTCCCTTAATTTTTTCCTTTTTATATTGCTTATACTATGGTAATGATCCTATGCTAACTGCAGCTCTGTACTTGGAGATTAATTAAAGGCCAATCTCGAGAGCTGACAACCTCTGTATTGATGTCTTGTTTGACTGCCCAGGGCTCCCATGGGACACATCTATTCCTAATATAATAGTTGCACTTTGGAGATCTTTGGCATGGATGGAGGATGCTCAGCTGTGGTGAACTTCTCTGCGCAATGTGACACCCGTAGGCATATTCAGGATCTCATTCACTGTGGAAACATTAAGAGCGTTGTAAGTAAAATCTTTAATGTATTTCGTTTAAATTAGTTAAATGAAATACATAAATTTTTTTTACTGACAACGCACTTAATGTTTCCACAACGAATGAGATCCTGAATAAGCCTGCAGAGAAGTTCACCACAGCTGAGCATCCTCCATCCATGCCAAAGATCTCCTAAGAGCCAACTATTATACTAGGAATGGATGCGTCCCATGGTAGCCCTGGGCAGTCGGACAAGCCATCAATAGTTGATGTAAGTTTTGAATTTTGACTACTTAGCATATGTATGGGTTTTTGAATGCTTAAGAGATACAAGTTAACTAAAACCTAACCATAATTTAAGAGTTAGGTACATTTTTCACTTTTTCCTTTGTCATCCATGAAGTTAGTTTATTTTGGTGTCCTTCAGTGTCATTAAGCTAACACGAAATCATCATGCTATAGTATGCATTCTTGGATACTATCTAAAGAGAGGAGAGCTATAGTTGTTTTTATGTAATCCACTTTGGAATTGGAGGCTGATCTTTACCCCTTTGTGTTAAAGTTCTATCTTGATGCTGGAAAGGGACATGTATACATGTACATTTTTGTGAAGATCGAGTTGCATTTAATTTCAAAGACTCCTTTTGTTGAATGAATGTATGAATCTTTCCATGGGCATGACAGACATTCTATTGATGCTAAGTGTGCACAAAGATGGTATGCTACTAACTTATAATGATACATATCATACAAGTGAACCAGAAGTTACCATCATTATTTCTGCCCATGCTTTAGTGCTTCTATGCCCATCATTTGATTTTTAAAGATACTAAACTTATTTACATATCATTTCAATTTCCATTGGAGAATCTTAGAGTGGAGAAAAATGTGTTGAGTGCTCAATTAGAAGAGAAGGATGATCCGAATAGGGAAGGCTATTCAACATGTCACTTTGTAAGTGTAATTGTAATTTTTTATAAATTGCCTTCAAGTGACCACTCGAGCTGTTGTGATAGTTGAACAATCACATGTGTTTTTGCATATGCTAGATTTTGTTGGAGGTCCATCTGTCTATGAGGCTTGCACCATTAGGGGTGACAAGGCTTCCTCTGTATATAATATGAATTTTGCATGCTCTGTTTTGCATCTACTTTAAGCCAAATACGGCCAAAAGCCCTGCAGTTCTGCAGTTCTGAATTTCATCTATTGGGGAGTTTTTATATTGTTCTCTGTTGAATAAGCAAACATCACTCATAATTATTGAAGTTAGTTCTCTTATTGATTTGATAGAGATGGAATGTAAATTTATTTTTAATTTGATGAATAAGAAAACATGAACATTGGTTTGATAGAGATGGAATGTAAATTTCTTTTTAATTTGATGAACGAATGTACTATCCGTTAGTCTGTTGGTGGATTCGACATGGATGTTGCAGTTGCTCTGTATTAGCTAGGCCACTTGGTGGATTCAACCTGGATGTTGAGTACTGTTTCATATGTATTGACTATGGATATGTTTGGACCTATTGTTGATAATGCAGCAGGTAAATTATTTGCTTCTACAAGGATCATCACATTTGTTTCTACACATCTATTAATTGAGCATATGTGGTATATTTCTGTGTTAGTGGTGTGATTATCAATAGATTTGTACTGTTCAAGGATGGTTGTAGCGAGTGCAAATACCTCTTGATGATGTGAATGAAGCTCAAGAATGAGATTCATGGAAAATGGCCGAGCCCAATAGTTTGATCTATAGGTATGGATTTTTTTGTTTATTTCCTATACATGGTGCTAAAAGTGATAATCTTGAAATTTATAGTGGCGGTTTGATGTTGTAGGCTCTAATGGATTTGTAGGATGAAAATGAGCTAGTTCTTGAGAATGGCTGCTTGTTTATCTGTAATCTACCCTTTGCTTCCATGTAAGAATGAAATCTGGGGGGCTAACTACTATTGAGCTGCCTGATAAGCAAAAGTCATTCCAATCAGCAGAGGTATCTTCATGTGCTAGATCCCTTCTTTTTTGCTGCATTTCTAGTTGCTGGTTTTCCAGTTTATTTGTTATTCTAGATGTTGGTTTCCAACTGATTTGTTATTCTAGATGCTGGTTTATAGCTGATTTGTTATTTCTTTTTCTAAGTCAAGTGGCTATACATCGATCAATTTGTTATTCAGATTTGAATGTTCCAGCTGATGGTTATAATTTCCACTCTTCAGTGACCTTTAGCCGGATAGATCCTGAAGGAAAGTTGGTCATGGGCTTCAGTGTGCTTATCATAGGCACCATAGCATGTATGGCGTTATTTTGATGGTAAAATGAAGTGGTTGATACTTATTTTTGTTAATGCTCGCTTTGTATTTTGTAGAGGTGCATTATGAAGGGAGGCCATTGAGAAACTTGATTCATTCCTTTTCTAGGTCTACTTAATCTAGAACGAGAAGGTGCTTGCTGAATGAGCTGCTGAATGGGTTGTTGAATGGGCTGTTGAATCAACTGTGCATTCTGTAGACTTGAAGGTGTTCCCGTGCATGCCACCTCACCTCTACAAGCTGAGTTCATGGCTGTGGTCACTGCATCCAATATATGTACACACAGCAATATCAAGACGGCCATCATTCTTACTGACTCTAGCTCTTCGGTGAAGCTAGCAAGCCAGACAGTCTGCAACTCACCGAGTCTCCAAAACCTTTGGAGGAAATTCCTTGTCAACAAAGCTATCCTAGACATTTTAATGGTTATGTATGTCCCTAGGGACCTCAATAAGTCAGCTGATAAAATTGCAAAAACAACCTTATCCACTCGCACTTCCTTTTCTTCTTTCTGTAATAAGCCGACTTGGCTAGAGTATGAACTAGATGTGAATTTCTCTGCTTTTTGGCATGTTCTAGAGCACAGGATGAATAAATGATAAGCTCTAGGGTTCCCCAAAAAAGAAAATATGTCATTGGTGTTGTATTCAATATAAGGAGCAAGGTAAAATGTCCTCCCCATGTAATTGTCATTTGTTTATAAATAAAAAATATTCATAATTTCAAAAAACTGAGTTTGGTTGCAATTGGCATTCAATTAGAAAACCTGATAATGAGTTGAAAACTGAATGACTAAAGACATGAAAATGTAGTAATACAGATCTAGTAGTCATTAGTGGCTTTTTTTTATACGCTATTAAACTCAATAAGAACATTTTCATACACCAACATAATCCAAAATAGTGGCATTTGTATAAAAGCCAATTGATGAATAGTGGCTTTTTTATAAATGCCAAATGATGGTTTAGTGGCCTTTATGTGGCATTTATTCGAAGCCACTAAAGACAAACCTTTAGTGGCTTTTACAACTTAAGCCGCTATCTTCCTAGTGGCATTGGCGCTAGAGGCATTTTTTTAAATGTCAACAAATGCCGCTAAACCTGTTTATTGGCTTTTATTTTGTTTTTAGTGGCTTTTCTGAAAGGCCGCTAATGAGTATGTTTGATGTAGTGTATTGGTTACTTAATAAACCTTGATTGTGGAATTATGATAACGGTCCTTGCCATATTAGTTCACCTTAATTGGGGATATAAGGGGGAGGGGGTCCTTACATCTGGCCACCCAATGTCTCACACATATACTAAAGTGAAATAAATATCAGCTGCAGTCCAAGTACAAAGTTTACCTTGTCTTTTTTATAGATATGGTGCAAACACACATTTTTTTTCATCATTTCATATTTTAGGTTGATTCATCCTCAAAAGTGACTCTAACCATGAATACATTATAACTCAATGAATTTACTTTCATTTCATGAAATGAACAAAAAGTGCTTTTCTCATTATTTTTGAGTTCATGCGCAACTCCCTTTAAGGTTCTGATTCCAATCTTCATTACATAAGGTTCTTGTGTTTGTTATCTCTACATCTCATGCATTACCCTTATCCATTCCCTTAAGGTCTCTATTGTATAGGTACCTTTGGAGTTATCTCCTCTTGACACCAAGGGCCTAATGTACTTACGGAGTGTCCTTCCCATTGATCCCTATGGCCTCATGTACTTATGGAGGTGGTCGTTCTCCTAACCCCATGGGCCTCATGTACACATGGATGGCTTTCTCCTGACCCCATGAGTCTTATGTACTTATGGATATAATCACCCCCTAACATGCTGGATCTTATTACCTTTAAGCCTCCCCACTTGAGCCTAGGGTTGACTTAAGCTTCTACCCTTCCTAGGGCTTATTAAGATTACTTTAATTTGCCTCTCTTATTAACTACACCTTATTTGAGGACAATGGTCTCCACTTTCATTATATTTCTATGTCCTATGACTCATCCTGACCAAGGATAGTCTACGACATAGATTACTTTCATACGATTTCTTTTAATGTGTCAACTTTCATTACACATTTGACTTGATATTTCTTTAACTAATGTTTTAAAACTTAGTTATCTATGATCTAGGGAAGTAATCCAAAAACACACCTCTCTATTTATATTGGTGGAAGTAGGGATTACATACCTTAGGCACATCATTATTAAGTTTATTTCAATGTGCTTTATTTTCCATTACATATTTATCCTATGATTTCTCTTGCCAAAGTGTTACAATTTAATATCCTATAATTACTTTTTCAATTATTAAGGAAACCTTACTATGACTAGGTAGGGTAAGTGTTTCCATGACTTGTAATCTTCACCCACCTAATACTTCAGGCTTTAGGTCCTCTTAGAATGTCTAGACTTACTCCAACAAACACTTTTAGAGAACATCCTAACCCAGGGTGCCTTGTTGGATTTGATTAGGAGGTTAGGCTCTCTAGACAAAACATGATCCAACAAGTTTAGGCTATGCCTTCTTCATAGATTTTTTCCCATTCAAGGGGTGACCCACCATAGGACCGAACACCATCCCTAAAAGTGACTTGAGGGTTGATACACCCAGACTCTGCATCCAAAATAGAGGTAGATTTAGTCAGAATTTGATTTATAACCCGAAGCTCGTGGGACACCCACAACTCAATATGGGTTCTAAGCAGTGATACGGGGTCAAACACAAACATATGGTGATGTTTCGTCGCTAAGATTCAATTCTTATGTGGTTAATCCAGATGGGTTTCACAGGGGCCCATTCCTTGTTTACCAACTAATGGTGTAGAGCAAAAGTTTTCCAACCCCCAGGTTGTGATCCTTTCTAGACACCATTGTGTTTGAAAAAATGCCCTAATAATTTCCTTATGGCTCTATGGAATAACTGAAATCATTAATTATTATAAGTTATATGACAAGTCTGAGCTTAGATACCAATTTTTATGACCCCCTCCCCAGTTACCTACCATTGAATATAGATCTTCAGAACAAGGATCATAATCTAATTTTCTAGGATACAGACTTAAGAAATAAAAAACAATAATGAAAAATCCATTTCATAATCTGGAATGATGCAAATGGATGTTGATTTCTCCTTAAAAGAGTGTACATGCTTCTTGACATATAAAAAGACTATACAAAGAGAGATATTGTTTGAAGAAGATACTACACATACTATTTAACCAATCCTCTTGATGACAAGTACTTAATATTCTTCAGTGTATTCATATGAAACTCCAATGCTTCGTATAATAATCCTTCAATGTAAGCCAACTATCTATAATGGTGATAAACAAAAAATGGATCAATATATTACTATACTATGTCTGTTGATGCATACACAAGCGTGCATGCACATATATATTTAACATTAATATATTTGTATTTATGAACTTGTATTTTCATTTGAATATCCTAACTGATGTTTGTCATGACGCTTCAAGGGCATTCACTTCTATGTTCCAACATTGGACTCGTATGAACTGCCCCTTAACAGGTCTAACCATGGGTTCATAATATCTTAGTTTCTTTATATGATACACATAGGCATTATATATTGGAAATGAATTTAAGAAACACCCAAGAAGTTTATTAGACTATTCAATCATCAAGAATTCATCAGAAACCCTTAATAATATTGTGAATATTCATAAATAACCACATACCTTCAATGATGACATCATGTTAGTATGTACTTCAACTATGTGATTCAAGAAACCAAGCATACACAGATCTAAGAAAGCAACATAATTTAAAATACATACAACCCTAAAGTGTCTTGAACTCACTAGATGATGGAGTCCCTTGAATATTAAAAAAAATTGGCCATTCATTCATCCCGTGGCCGGGGGGTTTTGAACCTGAGACCTCTCGGTCTTACATCAGTACTTTTACCATCTGGGTGCCATCTCATTGGCGGAGTCCCTTGAATATTGACTTACAATATTCTTATAATCAACAACCAATCACTACGTAGGCCCCACTCAAGTGATGAGGGAGTTGGATGAAACCATCCATTTAGACCCTATGGATTATAGTCGTTGTGGACTCAAGATTTGGTAACCAATGAGAATTTTGATCTAGCAAAATGATTAGGGATCCAGTTCCCTCAATTGATGAAGGAGATGGATATGTTAATTGACAAGTCAACATATGGACAACTGTTGGACAACCTATTTAGGAAAATTGATGAAAGATTAGCTTTTTGACCAATGATACTTCTAGTGGAGGACTATTTAGACCTTTCACCTTTTCCTCAACTCTATATATACAATCCTCCTCACCACCTAGAAACCCATTTGACATAAGGATCTAGTGGTGGACAAGAGGAGACTTTAGGAGATCGATGTGGATCCTAGAAGGTTGATTTGAAGTCTGCTAGTCAATGAGAGCCATGATCAATAGCCATGTTTTCATCCTACTTGTCTATGCATGTTTAAGAACCATATGCTTTTGGTGATTCTAAGGGTTGTTAGCTTCTTTTCAAACCCTAAACCATGTAAGACCTCTCTGCTTAACTCTTTGTCTAACTATTCTTCTTTTCCTTTTATTCCATTGGCCAACACCATGGTGTTTCATGACTGAACCTTGACTGTGTATATAAAAGCTTTGCTATCTCTTTTTTTTCACTAGTGCTTGGTATAAGAAGATTTCTTAAAGATTTTGGAGGGTGAAGATCAAATCTATAGTTCTTATATTGTGGTTCGTTGTGTAGACTTTTTGTTCATATCCTTTGGGGTGAGTGAGAGAACCTTTGATACATTCCTTACATACTTTATACTGGCAAACCATAATCTTAGTGTATAATTATCTAAAATTCTAAAAAGACAATTTACTGGGGTTTCTTTTTTCCCCCTAAACAGTAAACCTTTATTGAATGCTGGAAGTTCCTGGGGTCTCCTGTCTAGTCTTGACATAATATATATGTGCCACAAATAGAGGACAGTGGTCCCATTTGACTACACTTTGATTGAGCTTAACTACTTGCTTAGCTAGCACATCTGCTAGTTTATTAGCTTCTCTAGGTATAAACACTATCATTATATTTGGTTTCCTCTCTTTGATGGACATAAAGCTATTTATGTAGGGTTTGTACTTGATTAGACACTAATTATGGTTGTTGAGCATCTGATCTGCCAGCTTGCTGTCGGTTTTGACCTCTACATCCTCTTGAAATTGCATGATCTCTCCTATTCCACACAACACTACCTACAACTTTGCCTCCAGTACATTCGACTTGCTAGATGATTGTCCTCCTCCAGTAACCGTAACTCCGTAGGTGTTCCTGAGGACATAGGTTGTTCCAGCCATCTACTTTTTTGGTAAAACTGCCGCATCTGTGTTCAGTTTCCATGTTGTATCTACTATTTGCTTCCAATTGACCATTTTTGTCTGCCTTGCTATTATACATTCACGGTTGAATGCCTTGGTGATCGCACTCTTTTGACTCTAGATTGCAATGAAAGTAGGCTGGACTAAAATCTCCTTATTGTTAACACGAGCTCATTTCTCCATTGCCATAGGTGATTCACCGTCACTACGAACCATATGGAATTTTATGGGGTCCTCCTAACAAACTTCAAGTTCCTTTCAATGGACTGGCTAAATGTGGCTCCAATATTAAGCTTGAACCCAGTTCTGAGTTCCAAGTAATTCCATATACAAATAGCAAAGGTGTAAGGACCCTGACCTCCGTTTTGGGCTTATCCTGTTTGCTTTGCCTAACCCTGGTGTTTAGTTGCTTGGTAATCACCTTTAGTGGTGATTAGGGTTTGTTTGTGCTTGCTGAGTGTTGGAGGTGCTACTTGCAATTTACCCAAGTCTAGGGTTGATGGGCAAGTTGTCACCTTGAGAACTGTTCTTCTCTCTCCTTGCTTCCAGTAGTGTTGAGAGGAAGGGTTGGGCTCGTTACTTGAGTTTCTTTGGGTTTGGATGAGCTTTATTGGGCCTTGTTTTGCTTTGCTTGAGCCTTGCCTAACCTTGTTGGACCTTGTGTTGGGCAAGAGTGCCTTGTATCAGCCATAAGTGTGTCGCCAGGGAGGCGTGTCAGGCATGGAGATGGGGTGAATCGGCCATGGACCCCTTTGACGCTTTGACCTCATTTGTGTCACCACTAGTGGACACTTGGTGCATGATGCTTGCATGTGGCAATGGCCTTAGACATGTGTATAAGGCGAGATAAGGAGGTGGCATTGCCCATGGACAAGTGTCCCTAGGTGGGAGACACCTTGCCTTGTCTTACCTTGGTTTCTCCTCCACCCTCTCCTATATATGTGTTCCCTTTCTCTTGCTAAGGATCCCTTTAGTTCCTTAGTTTCCCCTCTCCCTTGGTGCACGACACCTCTCCTTTGCAAACTAGTGGCTGATCCTCCTCCTTCTCCTTGGAGTCTTCTTCTTCCTTTAGTGGTGGCCGAACCCTAGAGTGCTTTGTTCTTCTTCTTGTGGTGGTGCTTGAGCTTGGAAGCTTTCTGCTAGGAGCTTGGAGCTTTCTTAAGGCGGGTTACATAACTCCTAACCCTAACCATACTACCTCCTTCTATAATGTATGTTTTCACATGATCATAATCGACCATGTATGTTCTAAGATAAGTTTCTTACTTAGTTGCACCTTTAGCCTTAGTGACCTTGTTGTTATGGTTGAGGTTTTGTACCTTTGTACCCTTGTTGGCCGAACCATGGTTTTAGAGTTCCTTATTGAGCAATGCCCCTCTTCTCTCCTTGGTTATAAGGAGTGAGTCTGAGCTCTAGTGATGTGGGAAATACCCCTCTCTCATTTAAGTTGATAGGTGAGTCTACATCCTAGTTGCTTGGGCAACACCCTCCTCTCACCATGGATTTGAGAGGTGAGCTTTGGATGACCTATGTTGAGGTGGATCCTTGTGGTTTCCCGATATGTGATAGAGGTTGTGCAAGACCCCTCTCTCTTGGTTGTTGAGAGGTCAGCCTATCTTCTTGATCAATTAGGGTTTGGTTCCCTTGTGCTTGAGGTTTATGATGATCTTGTTGGGTTGTATCTTGCACGATATGACTTTGGGATAGTGCTGCCCGTTTGTTTAGTTTTGAGTTGTACCCTTAGCCGTGGTGCCTAGATGGAGTTTGTTTGGTGGCCGATACCCTTGTGTGTTGGGCAATATGCCTTGTTGGGAGCCCTGCACGATACACCTATCTAAGGTTAGTTTGGTGCCCATTGCACCTTGGACGTTATAGAGCTCAGTGGGTTATCCTTGTATTGGGCGTCATGGTTGGTGATGGGGATGCCCGATATGGTGGTGTGTAGAAACCCTAGATGCAGCTCCGTTGGAGGCCGATATGAAGTGTTTCCCTTGACCGATAGGCTTCTTTGGAATGTTTTGGTATCGCCTGAGTTGTGAAAATGTTGGGCGATACCATGCTGTGCTGGGGTGTTATGTTCTGATAGTGAGAGCCTTGGGCGTGTGAGTGGAGTGGCTGCCCGATAGGGACCTTCACTCTAGATGGGCGATAGGGTTCAATCGACATGGATAGATAGCTGCTTCATGATTATCCTCTTGTACGATACCCTCTCTTAACTTAGCTGCACGTTGTGCCTTGTGCATCAGAGTTGCACGATATGTTTTGATCTCTGGATGCACGACACCCTTGGGTGGTGATCGATACCGTTTAGGGTTGGCCGATATGTGTTTATACATATAGTTAGGCCAGTATTCTTTTGTTAAGGGATGCCACCCTACCCGTTACAAGTTCTGGTGAGGGACGTGCTGCTCCTCACCCTTTTTGGTGAGGGCTGTGGAAGTTTTAGTAAGGGTTCTGATAACTTGGGTTGCATGTAGATGATGGTTCCATGTTAATAATGATATTACATGTGTTTATGATATACTTGAATCCTGTATATATATAATGATGAGTAAATGATAAGCTTGGGAGCTTATGCGTAGCTTCACATCATGACGTGACCCAGGTCTATGGTCACAGGTTGAAGGCATGAATGATAAAGCATATAATCATCAATGTTGCCCTATATGTGATAGCATGGTCTTCCTGTTAATCCATGATGGCTTCAATTATCTCTATGAATGTGTATACTCACCATGCAAGTATTTCATGCGGATGCATAGCCTGGTAAAGGGCTATGAGGTATATATGTTTGAATAACACTGCATTGATGGTCACTCTTGTTGATGAGATAACTTGCAACACCAGTTTGATGTGTTTAGGTCTGAGGACCTGAGTTTGGCTAAAGTGCCTAGTTGAGGTGTTATCCTCTGATGATGAAATCAGGGATTGTTATCCAAAATAATGAAATGCCTTAAGAGGCAATGGTTTCTTGTGATGAGGGATTGAGATCCTCAGATAATGTGATGGTGGTAATAATAATATAACTTAATGTTATGTATGTGTTACAACCTGGTTGCCTCAAGAATCCACTTAAAATATACTAACTAATTTCAGTGGAACATATCATGTAGTTAGCCCTGGCCATAGATCCATCATCGTCAGTAGCTGGTGATGGTGAAACAGATTCTCCTGCAGGTTAACCTGGAAGTGTATATTATTGAATATGTGTGGTTTCTCCTAACTGAAAATGAGGAGGTTAGAGTGCTACTTCGATTGTAGACTCAAGATTGGTTTAGGAGCATGGTGAACAAGCCCATGGCTCAGTGTGATAGAGCATGAATGCGTTCATGGCTCAGGGAGCATGGTGAACTGGCCCGTGGCTCAGATATACTAGCGCTGTGACCTGTACCAAGGCGGGCTAGAGAAAGGGTAGGCTACGGGAGCTGACCTTGTGGCTGAGGCCACTTAAGCATGGGACTGTGGTCCTGCTTGTGTAGATCTCATGCACTGACCACGAGGTGGGAGGTCGTGGAGTCCGACTCTTCCATTGACCTTATATGGCACCGGCTTGGGTTCTACAATAGAAGGTTGGATTTGAGCGGTACGGCTCACTTCCTCAGAGCATAATAAAACGTAATCCAGCCGAATAGTATATCTTGCCTAGAACAAAATACAGAACATTGTTTGAGGCCTTGCTTATATAATTGATCTAGTTGTACTATTAATTTGTGCGTATGACCCTTTATCTTGTGATAAGTTCTTATAAAGCTTATCTTGTCAATCATGTTCCATAAAGAACTACTTGGTTATATGCCTTCCGTACATCTTAATAAGCTTGATGGTATTAATAGCTTTGCTCAGTATGCTGCTCTTGTTATACTTATTCAGTTATTTGTTATTATCTGGTTTAACCTTTGAGGTTTTATAGTTTCGACGGGGAGTTATGTTTCTCGCTGGGACTGTGTGTCTCACCCTGTTGGTTTACAACCTTTTTAGGTGATCGTGCTAGATGTAGTGGTGGTCGCGGGGTTGCGGCTGAGCAGCAAGAAGAGTAGTAGAAGGCAAGAGATGGATACGCTACTATTTTGGTTGTTTTGTTGTAGAGTCCTAGAGTCATCCCTATACTCTCAGGTCCTCGAAGGCGTTTTGACGTTGTTTTATGATGTATAGCTGATGAACCTTTGTATATCTTGCTGCTGGCCAGAGGTGGCCCGTTATGTATGTATAAATAGGTGATGAACTCATGTGATGACACGACAGTTGATATTCTAAGCTGTGAACACGTATCAAGACTTGTAAATGTTTTTATAACCTATTTTCTTGCAGGATGAGGATCTAGATGTAATAGTTTCTTGGTTTATCTACTTCCCGAAATCGGTTTTAATTATCCCGTGTTTTTGGTAACAGGTGGTTTATGGTGTTTTCCGCATGTTTTCATGTGGCACCTCATTGTCTGTGTGATAGCGAGATGTGTCGCCACAAAAGGTATAGTCTTGAATAAGATGCAACAATGTCTCTTCCTCCATCCCACACCTAGGACATTGTGGGTCTATCGTGAAGCCCCACTGCTGTCTCACCTTGTTTGTCATTACTCCATTATGGAGCATCTTCCACAATTGTGTTTTGAGCCTTTGAGGACATGGTATTCTCCATATATCATTCCACCTCCCCTCGATTTTAATCATTGGCATCCCTATAAGCTTGTTATATACATGCTTAGTCCTGAATTCCCCTCTTTTTTCTGGTATATATTGCCATCCATCTAGGCATCCCCCAGGTTTTGGTGTTGGGGTGTTATATATTCCTTCTCTGGTCTCTGGGGAAAACTAGTGAGCAATGAAACTTGTGTCCCACCTATCATTGTGGACCATAGAGGCTACTTTCAGGTCTGCAATCTCTATTAGGACTGAATATCTATTCTGGACTTTCCTATGCCCTTCCACCCAGCAATCCTCCCAAACTGACACATCTATGATGGACACCGCTATCCTTCCCATATCTCGCATCATGTTATCTCTTCTCGCCAATATTAACCTCCATATGCGAGAGCCTGTCCTTTTCCCCTTATCTGTCAACCCCTCATATTTCTTTTTCATTGCCTCCACCCATGTGATCGGTTTCCTGGAGAAATAATCCCAGTCGTTCTGGTGGAACAGGGCTTCATTCCGTTGCTTATCCGCCCTGATCCCTAGACCTCCCCACCTTTTGGTCGCTACTAACTTCCCCCAGCTTGTAGGTGTGTAACTCCCTCTTGCTGTGGCATTCCCCCAAATAAACTGCCTCGTGATTTGATCAATTCTACTACATACATAAGCAGGTAAAGGGGCTATGTGCATGACGAAGGTTGGCATGGAATTAAGTACTGATTTTGCTAAAACAATCCTGGCGGCAAGTGACAGTGTGTGATGGGTCCATCTGTTGATTCTACTCTTAATTCCATTGATCGTACTCAGATACAGATGCTTGTCTACATGCTTTTGGATCAATGGGACTGCCAAATGTCTACCCAAGTCCTTTGTTTTCTTTATACTTAGGTACCTGCTAATCTTCCTTGCTAGCCATGTATCTGTGCTCGACAAGAAATACACTACTGATTTGGTTTTAGAAATCACTTTCCCTAAAGCTGCTTGGAACTTTGGGAGACATTCGCAGAGGGTCCTTGCTTATTTGATTGTTGCTTCTCCAAAAAGAAGAATGTCATATGTGAATAGTAAATGTGTCACAGTTGGGTCATTTCTTGTGATGTGTATCGCTTGCCAATTCTTGTCTTGTACTTTGTCTGTGATCAGTTGAGAGAGACGATCCAAACAGAGAATGAATATATAAGGGGAGAATGGGTCTCCTTTCCTGACTCCCCTTGTGGGCTTGAATGGTTGCAAGTTCTCCCCTTTCTAAGAGATTGAGATGGTCTCAGACGAGATTATATTCATTATAAGAATTATGAGTTGTGGAGGAATCACTGTATGTGATAGAGTGTCTTAAACAAAGTCCCAATTTAGTGTATCATATGCTTTTTCCATGTCCAGCTTTAATGCCATGAACCCTTTCAGTCCCTTCTTAATCCTCATCGTATGGAGTATCTCCTGAGTCATTACTATGTTATCCATTATTTGTTTACCTGGAACAAAGCTGGTCTGATATGGTGATATCCATTCTGGGAGATGAGGTTTAATACACTCCACAATCATCTTTGACATGAGCTTGAGACAGACGTTGTTCAGTGCTATAGGCCTCAGGTTATTGCAAGATTGCGGCAGGCTGACCTTTGGAATCAGGATGAGTGTTGAAGCCACCAAAGCTTCGGGGGGTGGTGTACCTACAAAACACTTTGAACAGGTTAGGAAGAGGGACTATTTTATGGTGTCCTAGTTATTTTAGAGAAACCTCATGTCAATTATGTCTGGTCCCGATGCCTTGATCGGGTTCATCATCACCAGGGTTGTGTGAATTTCAATTAACACTATGCTTCGCTCAAGGGCCTGTCATTCCTCGACGAACAATGAAGGGAACCTCCCTGGAAGCTCATCGGGTTTGACCGGTTGTGGTTGGGTGGTGAACAGGTTCTTGAAATGGGTTCAAATCAAGGTTTTTAGTTGGACCTCATCATATATCCAAGTCCTAGCTGCATCTTTCAACTTGTAGATATTGAGGCCTCATCTCCTTTTCTTGACAATAGCCTAAAAGTACTTAGTGTTGGAGTCCCCTAGAGTTAGCCAATCACATCTGGCTTTCTGGTGCCAATCCTCATCCTCCTTGTTCAACATATCTAGGTATTGGATTTGTAGCCAGCTAATCTGTTCTTACAAGGTCCTATCATAATGTATATTGAGGCTTTGTTGAAGTCACCCAATGCTCACCAACAGATTATCTTAAGTTCTTTGCTGCCTCCTTGTTTCCTCCGTTTCCCACTTTGCTACTATTTGCATAAAGGTTTGTGTAGTAGTCATGAAATCTTCTTACTTCTTCCACGACCGCAAAAGGTCAGGGAATGAGCTTCTCTTCTATCATATTGATTTCATTCTATTGAAGGTTCTCGTTGCTGTGTGGGTGATAGTGTGCCTCATGATCACTGGGTGATGACCTGAGGCTACCTTGGGAAGACACTCGGCTACGGTGTTAGTGTATATATCGATCCAATCCTGGTTAATCACCACCCTATTGAGCTTTTACTGCAAAACCCCTCTCTTGAACGTCATCTGTGGCCTGAACTGTTACGACCCCACAACCCGATAACCCCCAATCAAGGGAGACCGAGAGGTCGAAGCCGCACCCATGACTTCCAGATCAAAGGTTTGGCAATTAACCAAGAATAATTATCAAATTTTAACATACTAAACTGAAAAGCTGTAAGAAAATAAACTTTGCATACCGTTTTGAAATTTTGGATTTCTAGCTTCTATCCACTTAATGATTCTATGCTAACTAATCCTCCTTGTATTTTACTTCATGTATTTCACAATGTGACGATTTACTGTTTGTCCTTTTGGCTTGTACCTAAAACGCCGACAAATAAAACGTCGGTCAGCCGAAGCTGGTATGTGGGGGAAACAATAAACATGCAATTATGATAACCACATAATCATTCAATTAATCATTTAACAATCAAGATTACGTTTTAAATATAACATCTGTGATCCATGAGATCCCTAACCTCGGGGCTGTCCCTGTAGTGGACTTGGATACTACCTTCTTTATGATAGATCCCCATTAAACCCCTCATGATCCACCGAACTGGTGTACCAGTTTCTAGGGTTGAGTCACATGGTACTACTCGTGGGTAGACCACTCCTTAACTCATGGTATGCTGAAGAGTCTCATGAACTACACATGGTAGCCCAGTTTCTAACTCTCGGTAACCTAGACCTTTCTCTAGGAGTACCCCTTTTTCAGCCTTTTTAGAGCAACAGAGGTGGACAACGGATCTAGCCAGTTATATGCATACTTATGGTGATAATCATAGTCACTTTATAGTTGCATGAAATAAATAGACATTCAACATTTATTTTCAAGCAACCGATAAATCATTCAGAAATCGCCGTGAAAGTAAAGCGATTATTCATAAGCGTAACCACATACCTGATTTTATGAGTCATGCAGATTATTTAACATATACTTCAGGTATATACAATCAAACAAATCATCAGATCCAAGCAAGTAATTCAATCATCACATAATTCCTGAAAAGAATATGTACTCTATTTATTACACACTTTATCAAGAATCTACTTTATTAACTTGGATTCACTTTCTATGGTTTCTTGCATCCATTTTAGGGTTTCATTTTGCAATTAGGGTTTCCCTTCATCTTTTACCATATTAAACCCTAATTTTATGCCATTACTCAAAAACCCTAGTTATCTTATCTATTCTTCAGTATTAAGGTTATCTCAACAACATATAACCCTATTTCCACATTTAAAGGCACACTACTCATCAATTAATTTCATTAAACTTATTTTACATTAAGGCTACTATTGTTATTCCTTTTAATTCATGACAAGATCATTATGTGCATCTATCATTAATTCAAAGCTCATTAGGGTCTAATTAACATATGAACTCATTTTGTCATCATTTCTACCTTTTATTCATGAAAAGACCCTAATGACTACTTTTAGGGTATTTATCTAGAATTAAGGACTTTCATATACCAAAAACTTAGAACTATCATTTAACAACATATTTTCATGATATCTTCCCCTTTTTCTCTAAGTTAGGGTTTCTAAATGCATTATCATGTAATCTTGGTTTAAAACCTTAAAACATGCAATTTCTCATCTATATTAGATTTGAATCTAATATTATCATCCAACAAGTTATTATTGTTCAAACTAACCCATTAGGCATCATTGATTCAATCATTAACCTCATTTAGGGTTTTTAACCTAACTTTGATGCACTTTTCATTAACTTATATTACTTTTGCAATAAGGAGCGGAACCAATATTTGATAATATTTTTAATGGATTCCTCTCGTTCGCTTGATAAATTTTCATATATTATTCGCATTTATCCGAGCTACGGTTTATTAGATATGAAATTAACAAGATTTTACTTACTTGGCCAATCGGGAGTTGCCACGTCATCACAGTGCATGCGACGTTGCAGATTTGGAAATATAACGGAATTATCGTTATACCCTTACTTAAGTTAGCCATTGCTTTGTACCCTGAAGGGCATATCCTTCAAACGCGCAGAACTTCTTCTTCAACCTTGGCAACACGGTGGCCGCCGCCCTAGCCGCCGAACGCAGGCCTAAGCACGACTCTTGCTCCCGACTCTGGACCTAAACCTCACCGGAAAAGCTTCCATTGCCTTCGCCGATCTCATGCGCACGCGGGGTGCTAATAAACCCCAGCCAAGATGGCCAGTTTCTCATCCATTTAGGCCATACGCTGGAGGTCATCCCTGCAGCCTAGTTGCTTCTGCTGCACAAGATCCAGAGCACGATCTTGAGGGCTAGGTTCCTCCTTGGGGCCGTGGTACTCCAGGCATCAATCAGAACCCTCTGATTCCCTTTCTTTGCGTCATGTTCACGGTGGTTTGTGGGGTTAGGGTTTGAAGACAAAAATAGAGAAGAGGGAGGGAGAAGGGAGAGAAAGATACGTGGAACCCTTATGACCTCGACCCTGGGCTCGAGCCCTTTAAATAGGGGTGAGAAACGAGGCCCTGGGTCAGCTTATACACGAATCAAGGAGTCCTTTTCAAAAAGGGAAACCAATCCCCCCCATGAGAGTAAACTTCTCTCTCTCTCTTATCATTTTGATATTCTCTTTCCTTTAACTATTAGGAATTTGAAATTCCTCTCCTTCACTCTCTTTATTTGCCTTTTAATCTATTGGCCATGAATATATATATATATATATATATATATATATATATCTCCTTAGGAAAATACTTCCCTTTATCAAAATTACATAATTAATGGATTATATATTCCCATTATCTCTTTATTTTATAATTATGGTATTTTATCTTCCTTTTCCTTTATTGGGGCTCCTTGGATCCCAAGATACTCAATTATTTCGAAATTCTCTTTATTGGATACTTATTATCCTTCTAGATGCATCATTATGCATTATTTCACATTGTCTTGTTTATTTCTCATTAAAACATCTCTTTTTGAGGATTTCTTTTTATTTCTCTTTTATTTTCCTTATTGTAATTCCTTTTACTATTAGCAACCTCATGGATACGAAATTTCCCCAAGAAATCTCATTTATGCCTCTTTCCATTCATTTTCCACATTATATCATTATTTTCCAATTTCTTTCTTCATAAGGAAACACTTAATTAATCGTTTCTTTTCTTATTGCTTTCTTTTTGCAACCTTGGACCCCTTGGTACCCAAGGAACCCAAAAGGCACGAAATCCTCTTTGGATTTGCCTTCTAGAGGTTTCTACATATTTCTTTTCTTAAAAATTCAATTATCCATTTAGTAATTGAATTTCCTCGTTATTTTGGCCCAATAGCCAATAAAGCCCACAAAGCAATCAATCAAGGCTATTGTGAATGGAATCCATTTATTCAAAACAAATCATATCATTATTTGTTCAATTATCTTTAATATGAGAAATTACATTTCTCACCGAAAGAACCCAAATTTGGGGTTATAACATGAACATTGTAAGATACTGGAGCCCAACTTGTTGCAAAGCATCGCCAAGCTCCCTGCAACTACTGATGCTCATATTATCACTTCCAATCATCTTGAATGGGTGCATAATTGTGTTGAAGTCCCCGAGCACAACCCATGACTTTGAAGAGCTCTGCGCATGTGTGTGGAGATGGTTCCATAACCACCGTTGTTTTAGTTGTCTGGTGCTTGCATACACAAAATTGACTGAGAGTTGTTTACTATACAATGTATGAGTTGTTATGCACCGCTAGGACCTCCACTCTTCCTATCCGTCTCTTCCACATTGCCCAAATTCCTCCTGAGAAACCCTCAACTTCTACTTTATGCAATGCTTCAAAACCCAACCTTCTGGTGATGCTATCAACTTGGTCTCCACTTGTACGAGGCTAGACGATCCCAAACATATCTATCTCATACTTCCCAACATAGCCCCTTATTGTATTTTGGGCATCTAGGGAACATACGCCTTGTATGTTGCAGGCTGCATAAATCATGGAACAAAAGGATGAGGTTGTGTGTTGCCTATGTCCATATCCTCCCGATGCTTATGTTGTGTGTTTTGATTTCCAATCCTCTTTCTGTTTCCTACAAATGAGGCATCTGTGTACTCCATAGCCACAGCTTGGCCACCTATCTTCCTATTTCTGAGATGGATGCTGACCCCCATCTCTCTAGAACTCCCTGACTAAGTGTTGGTCTTCCTTGCAATCTAGTGCTTGATGAAGATGCACCTAGAGTTGAAAACCCAAAATTTACATTGGGGATTTTGGATAAGTATGATGTAGATACTAAATTTATATTCTTCCTAATCTTATAACTATTACCTTATGATAAATATGTACTCATTTTAACATGAACATGCTAAAATCCGAAATGTAAGTGGAAATTTCCTTAAAATGGCATATTTATGGGTTTTGATGCCATTTGAAGGGACGTCGACCTACATGATATTTCTTGTTGTTTAGAAATTATAATATAATGAAAACAAGTCCTCTCCCTAACTAGTTCTTCTGAAATTTTGTTATAATCATACATGCTATATCAAAGTAGCTCATGTATGCATAAAATGATCTTTTTATGTCTATTCATAGAAATTATAATATAATGCAACATCCACATACAATTGAATTTTAATATGGAAATTTCCATGGTTGAGTGTTATAGTAATATAATGTGGATTCCAGAATTTCTTGTGGCATGATGTTCAAGTGTTGGACTCGAATAAACATTTGTGAAGGATTGAGCCATGTGGTGGTCTGATATGAATACTTAACCTTTCTATGGTCAAAGATGGTTAGATGCACCCTGATTTGGGTAGTTGGATATTTTATGCAATATGCTTTATATCTTCTAGAGTTATGAAGAATGAATTCATTTTGAAGAAGCATTTCTATATTTTGTATTAAAATTGATTGATGCAACCTAAAAATTTGTCATTGGCTCAATGAAACAAGTGTCACCCTAATCATGTAGTTCCATGTGACTATATAAATATGTCAATGGAAATTCTTTAAATAGTGATTCAAGTAATCTTTGAAGCAATTTTGGATTGTGTGAAGGAGCTCAGAGCTATATACAATTGAGTATATGTGGGTCTGGGGAGGCTTTTTCTCTATGAATCAATTTCAAGGAGATTGAGTACGAATGTGTCTATAACTTGGATTATACATGATAGAGAGTAGTTGAGGCCATAATTCAATTTTAAGGTTATTATACCCTAGTTTTGGTGTCCGATGTAATGAAGATGGACGAAGTTTCATGGGATGTATATTATGAGCCTACTTGTAGGTTCATTTGTTGTGCCACTACAATTTTCACTCGTACTTACCAAGGGAATGAGATGTATATGAGCCTAGTAATCATAAGATCTTATGTTGATATTGTAGGTATAGTATGCCCAGAGAGCCAACCATATGATGATTGCAATGAGGCAAGTGATACTTGATTTGATAATAATAAAGGTGATTTATGTCTATATGTTTTAACTAATTTGAGATAATAGTATAACATGTTATATGTGTAGAGAATGACAATACTCAATGACTTATGTCTTTAGGTTAAGGACCTGGACAATGAGATCATACAAATGTTAAGAATATACATTCTTGTTATGTCCCTAATCTGTTGTTATTGTGGAAATAACCATATACATCAATAACACAAAAGACTAGAGTGTGTGTTTGTTGATGATAGAATCTCATCAGTCATGATATATGATATCAAACCAAGCACATAGATACATGTTAGAGAACAGTGTATCAGACAGACCCACCATAAGAGTGATGCATGGAAACCACACATGGTTAGTCATGATCATCTCTTATTGTATTAGTGGTGACTGTGGTTCTTAGACCTAAAATCACTACACTCATCACATGTGATTAGGTACAGTTTGACACCATCAAACATAGTCCTCAAACATGGGTTGTTATAATGGTGATGATTGGGTGACTTTGACACATGGGGACTTGACTGTGAGTGATAGATATGGAATTTGTCCCTCCTAAGGGAGTGTGATATCCTAGCCACTTGAGGAGTGAGACTGAGAAATGCATGGCTATGCACATGTAAGTCAATATGTGATATTGAGCTTACATATATCTCAAACAGTCTACTCTGAATCATGAAACATGGATTGAACATTTGTAGAGGATGACACGTCCATGCCTCGATTTCAATTCAGATATTAGCAATAGAGGAACTAAATATTCATTGTAACACCAATAATAGATTATAGGTTGAAAGTTATTCTCCAACTTTCCTCTTCACTTGGGTAGCACCGATGTGCGACTAGGCACCAGTCTTTGCTTGTGATGTCATGAGTTAGTTATGGACATTCACTGCTAATGTGAAAGAACCTATAGGGTCACACACATAGGATTAACCTGGAAGAGTATATTATCGATGAATGATGTTTAGATTGATTACTAAAGTGTCTAGGTACTCAATAAAAAATTCAAGAAATAGACTTGATTCAAAATCATCAAGTTCAAGTGTTGAACCAACTGATTAGACTATCAAATTGATTGAGAACTGCATTGACTGGGTTCTGCACAACCTGGACTACCAACCAACCGGTTCACTAGGTGAACTGATCGGCTCATGGTCAGTGAGACGACTGGTTCACACTAGTGAACCGATCAGTTCACATGGACCAAATGAGCATGTGTTTGGTTTCCCAATTCATGAGAAAAGATTCTCATTTCACTTGTTCAATTCGATTGGGACAAGAATTAATATTTGCATTAATTAGAAACGAACAAGGAAAGTCAATTGTGGGCAAATTTGGGATGTGGAATGACTGGTTTACTGGTTGAACCGATCGACTCACCTACCCAAATGACCGGTTTAGTTATGAACCAATCGGATCACCTGCTCAAACGACCAGTTCAGTTATGAAATGATAGGTTTGCCTGCCGCAGTGCAATCAATTTGTGGAAAATCTGGACCCTTCTACTCCCGCACAGACTGGGAACCCTAACCCTTCCCTCTACTATAAATAGAGGGGTACAGGGGGCTTCTCATAACACACAACTCAGAACATCAATTGCTCTACAAAGTTTTCGTCCTCTCTAGTTGTGGTAATTGAGAGAACCTAATCAAGTTCTACCTGTCTAGGGAGGAACAACGAGGGAAAGACAACTGCAGAAAAGGAATTGGTGGTTGGAGAGTGTGCAGGTGACTAATATGTCGAAAGAAGGGGACAACTCCTTCTAGTATGTCCTTCAAGAGGATTAGAGTTCCGAGTGGTCCATGTAGACTATCTCTAGAGGCAAGATATTTCTATCACTCAGGATGACGACTGTCAACCACAGTCTGGGTCATGACCAGGAGCTGCATAGATGTCGTCGAAGACTAGGCGGTTGAAGGACGCACTAGTTGCGAGGTATTTTTGCTGAGCAAGCCTCATGACTAGGTATATCTTGCTAAACCATCTTTACTATTGCATAGTTGTTTATGTGATCTGCTGGTTATGGGTTTGTGGTTAGATAAAAAAATTCTTTCCACTGCGTGTTCTGTCTCACAAAACCCAACAGTGGTATCAGAGCCACATCGATCTACTATTTTAGGATTAATTGGTATGATCGGATTTTGGTTTTTTGCGATTTATTTATTGCATGCAATGTGAATACTTTAACATGATAATGTGCATATATGATTAAACACCACAAATCCCTATATACATATATGATATGGGTATATATATGCCATCGATACATGTCGTCCTAAAACCGTTTTGATGGTGGACGTGTAGCGTGGTTATGGCCTATAAACTGCTATGTGTGTGCTTGGTTGGTTGTGGTTGTTTGCATCTCAGTTTGTGTACCAATTCCTTTATTCTATTCCAGATGTAACTCGAGATAACTTGAGCCTTCTCTTCTACCTTTTCTCCCCCCGAATGTAACTCAGAGTTTCCCAAAGAGATATGTACAAGTAGGATAGTTTTATTTCCTATTATGTCAAAGACTGGTGGGTGCCCAAACAAGTAGATGATGGCCTGATGAGGAGCACGACGACCTGACAAACTGACCGTCTGGAGGAGCCAGACGATCCGTTGGTGACAACCAACTGACCAGCCAGGAGGTGAGCCGATCAGTCATAGGATGAGTTGATCAACCAGGAACAAACCAAGGACAAACCTTCATCAGCTATAGGTTGTTGCATATGATGTAGACCAAGATGACAATAATTCCTTGTGGCTCAATGAATTATAATAGGATGACTATAATCATCGCTTTATCGATTCACATGTTTTCTTGTGGGATATAACATGTATATGATACATACTATATATGTGTTGATTGGATATGCATATGTATATCTATACCAAACCCCTCAATATAATTTTAAATCTTAGATGCTTTTCATAAGAAGCACACATGAAAAGCTTGATCGATAAGTGTGGGCATCCCAAGGGTGGTGCACTGTCCATCACATGTAAGTGTGATGGTAGTTGTGTAGGCCCGCCAAGTGGGGTACACTCTTATCATGTTGGCTTTTGGGTCATGCTTAACTAAGTGGTCTTAATGAGATTAAGCACTTAGAGGCATGCATATGACTATGGCAAAGAGTTGTTCATATCATCTATCCAAGAATTGCATAAGATGCAATTGGTAAATGTTACTTTGATGACCCGAAATTAACTAAAGCTATCACCAGTAACTAATTGCAGAATAACCATAAACAGATGATTAAAAAAATCACTAAAAATTAAAACCATTTTTGCAAAGAGATCCTCTTCCAGGAAACTCATATTGAAAGAACCAAAATTGTATACATATCATGGTTCACATTGTACATACACTGTATCATATCATCTTGAGGACAACATATAACAATTGCTTTGCCAAAACCTATACATAAGCAATCATGAAACCTTGAGGCATACATGCCAATATCTCAGTCGTTCATAAAACCATTACGTACTGACTCTAAGGACCTGAGAGTATAGAGATGACACATAGGACTTCTATCTACAAGACACAACAGACTATACACTCAACTTGAGCTGTTACAACTACCCCTATTGCTGTTGTTCTCCCTTTGTTCTACAATCTCTACCCCCTCGTGCACGTCCATCTAAAAAAATGTGGATCCCATGGGGTGAGACAATTGTTGAGTCATGGCATATAGCCATACTCTGAGCCACAGGCCAGTTCACCATTCTCATTACTGAGTCTACGACTGTAGTTGCACTCGAGCTAGGATATGACATATAACCAATCCCCAAGATTGTATACATAAGGGGATTGACTCACATATGGCCATCCAAGATCACGCCCCCACATATTAAAAAATATGCGCTCCAGGTAATCCCATGGGAAAAACACATTTCACCATTTCAGTAAATTCTGATGCTGATGGATATATGCCAAGGGAAACTACATTTTATGGTTCCAATGATATATTAAGTGCGTTACAACATTCTTTTAGCATCAAAAAATTTATAAGCATCAATCATAAACAAATGCTACAAAGAAAGGTGTAATACATCTATCAAGTACTTTTCTAATATTTGGAACACATTTAGATACATAACACTCAGGATCTTAGACCCTTCTCATATTACTGGGGATTCTTATCCCTTAATCATTATCATCATCATGATTATATGATCTGGGTATTCATCCCTTAGTTCATCATTGAACAATGTCACCTCTTATTAGGTAACCATTACCTCTAGGTCATCAAACCTAGGTATATAAGTATTTCACATGGCTCACAATGACCATTTAAACATCTTATCATCTCTCACTAGGAAACAACTATTCACATGGCTCACAAGGCCCATTAAACATCTTGTCACCTCTCAGTATGAAACAACTATTCACATGGCTCACAAGGCTCATTACACATCTTGTCACCTATCACTAGGCAATAACTATTCACATGGCTCACAAGGCTCATTAAACATTTTGTCACCTCTCACTAGGAAAAACATATCTTTTAGCTCATCAGACCACATAAACATTATACTTGTTATACAAGTAGTTAACATGTCTCACAAGGCTTATGCAATAAGAGAAATACAACCTTCCCATTATTAGGGTTAGGGTTTCCCTTTATATCCGAATATGGTTTCAAGTTCATATTATCAATCCAAACCCTAATTCATTGCTCCACTCATCTAGGAGCATACACTGATATCATAAGTATTCAATCATACTTATTTATTCTCATCATTTATCATTAAATGATTATGAACATAAAGTATGAGTTTCTGTCTCATCCTCACTAGGATATTGATTACATCATACTTTATTAACTTGGCTTAACCCTTTCTCTAGGTATGTTAGCCTACATGTATCAATGTGCATTAAACTCATTACATCTTAATGTAACAATTGACATGACACACTTCATGTGTTACTCATCCATGTATATTGGATTTGAGGTGCATCAAGGTGTATCAATCTTGAGGTGCTGGATGCGATATTTATCATGCCTTGGTGTATCACTTCCCTCATCACTTTTAACTTACTTAAGTTCATTAACTTATCTTGTATTAGGGTATTTCCCATCCTAATACTTTATGCACTAACTCATCACATTTATCCTGTATTTTATTGGCCATAAGTCACACACTTGAATTACCCAACTATCATCAAGTGATATGGACTCATCTTGGGTTAAGAAATTGTTGATATAGGGTTGACCATTATGAACCACTTTAGCTATTTCACCTATCAAGGTATTAGCCACACCATTACTTGGTGTTTCACTCATCACTCCTAAGAGTGTTTTTCCCTCTCCTTTACAAGGTGTATCAGGTTGAATCATCTATGTCAAGTTGAACGCATGTATTGGGTTAGGAGTATATCGGGCTAGGCATAATCATATCCCTCATACTCTTACCCCTCAAGGTATCATCCTTACCAATCATATGGTGTATCACCTTCACCATACATGGGTATAACATCCTCACCTCACTTGAAGATATTGGCCACACCATAGTTTAGTGTATTGACCATCACATGTTCTAGGGAATTAACCACCTTACCACTTTTGTCATCTAGTGTATTGAGTTACCCACCATATCGTTTTAGAGGTGTGTGCTCAACACCATATCGGTTTAGGGTTTGTAAACTTTCACTAGTAGGTGAAAGGAGAGGTATATATACTTGGGGTTCATGAGAGAGAGTTTATAAGAGGTGTCATCACCTTATACTACTAGGTGACACGTTGCCATGCATGGTTGACACGTTTCCATGCATGCACTCACATTTATCTTGACATGAAAAATACTTGAGGATAATCTAGATATGATATTTAGGCCATCCTTTATCTTGTTAGATAAGATATGTCATCTTTATCTCACAAATTATGCAAACCGATACAACGTTTTGCAAGGAGCATGTAACTCATCATGGATCACCTCCTTGAGGTGCTTAGACCATCATGTCCTATAACAAGAGTTCCAAAACTGATATGGGATCCCCTATATGGATCCTTGGCCGATAGGCACTCCCATATCAAGTCTACAACTCGATATAACACAAATAAGGGCTTCAACTATACATCACTTCTTGGTCTTTTCATCACCAAGAGTACCATCACTCAAATATGATTCAAACATGGTGTCTCCTTCTTTCTCTCTCCTCTAAAGGATACATAGAGGGATTAGAAACACTCTTGAGGTGGTAATTTGCATATCAACCCTACATTTTGGGTAAATTACAATTTGTACCAAAATTGGTACACAAGGCACTAGCATTATTCAAACAAGCTCAAACATAGATTTTTAGGCTTTCCACAAGCCACCACTTAGCATAATTCTCTATCTTATGATTCTAAAGTACTTAAGGCATGCTCAACATGTGACAATTTGCAATATAACTCCTTATGTTGGGTAAATTGCACTTTGGACCAAATTAAAGGAACATTGCTCAAACAATATTCAAATAGGACCAAACTTGAAACATAAGTGTGTCACATGATAACAAAACACCTTAGAAGATTATCTTAAAATCATAAGAAAATTATTTAAGCCAAACAAATAGGGTTATCCCTAAACCCAAGTTAGGGATGTTACAATTACCTACCTTAATAATTGATTATGGACACTGGTGTTGGTCGGGTAATAACTCAATTGTTTTGGATCTTGGTTGACTAGAAGGTTGTATGCTGTAATCTTCTGAATTGATGGCGAGAGTTATAAATTTGATCAAAATAGTGGGAGTGATAGTTAATCAAAGAACTAATTAATATAGTCAAATTTATCAAATAAAAAATGTTTTGAAATGTTGCAAAATTCTTTTGTAGAATCCAAATGACAAACACATATATATTATCGTTGCGATCAGTTCATAAACGGGATAAACTTTAAATCTGGTTTGGGACCTTTGAGAAGTGTCCTCAATAGTGAGTGTTATCTCTAAAGTCCTGGAAAGACCAGATGCAGTAGAACCACTTCAAATGTGCCTAAGGTTAAAATTGGATGCTTAGTTGAAGTATGCCAATGATGCCTAAGACATGAAGAACCTTATGTTGAGCTATATGAGCTATGAGTTGCATAAATAGCTTGAAGCATGGACATTCTTGAGATGGTTATACATCTTAAGAATCATGTAAAGCGTGAAAGGTATAATTTCTTTTTTGGATAAGGTAAAATATTACTAATTAAAGAAAAGTATAGGTGAGCCTATACTATATAGAGGGAGGTTAACTACAAAACCCCATTGTAGTCAAACAACAAGGTCAAGACCAAGAGAGATTAACTACAAAAAAACCCACTGTAATTTGACAACTTCGTCAATACCCTTATAAATCTCGAGTCTGACCTTACAAACCGTGGCTATCCTCTCATTGAGATCGTCAAAACAAGCCACTCTATCAACCTCATCACCCCCATGATGTCTTCTATTCCTTTCCTACCAGATGAGATAGATGATGGCGGCCATCCCCGTTTCCCTGAACGGCAACATGTTCTTGTTCCTGGTAGTTAGGGACATGATCCAAGAAACCCCTTCGGCCAACGAAAGAGGTGGAAACCCTCCCCACCGGCTTTTCAAGGACCAGCGAGTCCAAACATATCTGGAGAAAGAACAAGAGAAGAAAAGATGACATGTGATTCCTCCATGGACTTACAGAGAAGGCAGAGGGGGCTCACCTCCATCCCCCACCTGATCAATCTATCAACAGTGGGAAGACGACCCAGAATCACTCTATATAAGTAATAGCTCCACTTAGGCAAATGGAGCTTGTTCCAGAGAAGCTTTGCCCACAGTACCTTAGGTCCAAGATACTTGAGAATCCAAGGTTTCTCTGCTATTCTCGTACACACAACATTTTCATCAAATAGGTAGTTGCTCCTCACTTTTGGCCACCCCTATTTCATTCTCTGCCAGGTAAGCGAGCACCCATATTCTCCTTCAGCACTCTCATGATTTTTGTACCACCGCTTCATCCACTTGGACCCAATGGATTTAGTATCCATCAAAATCCTATCAATTCTTTTGAGTGTGGAGCCTTCCTCCAAATCTCTAGTATCCTACAAACCTAGACCTCCCTGCTTCAGGTCCCTGGCAATCGTGTCCCATGCTACACCATGGGCCTTACCGCCCCACAAGAACTCACTAATGAGGCTCTGAATTTTATTTGTAATGAACAAGGGTAGCTCATTTGATTACACCAAAAATGTAATTTGGACATCAAGACATACTTGCACAGCACCAGACGCCCCACGAAGGACATTGAGATCCTAGCCCACTTGTAAATGGCTGTCCGAAGATCATCTACAAGCTTCCCAAAGTCTTTACCTCTTCCCCTACCTCCCGATAAAGGGATTCCAAGGTATTTCGTGGGGAAGTGCCCTCGGCTCATACCAGCTGCAGCTCTGAGCCTACCACGTCTGTTGTCACAAGAGCGGGAGAGGTACACCTTAGACTTGATGGTGCTGATGTAAAGACCAGTGAGCTTCCCAAACTTTTCCATAATGATTCTCACCCTCCGTAGGTTTTTGCAATGTCCGACTATAAAAACCATAACATCTTCAGCGAACACCAGATGAGAGATGGAAGACGTATTTTTGAGTTTGAAAACCTTGATTGTTCCTTCTTCTTCCTCCTTGTTAATGATGTGAGAGAGGCCTTCCATAATGATTGGAAACATCAAGGGTGATAAAGGGTCTCCCTGACGAAGACCATTATATGCAATGAAAAGACTATGGGGAACCGCGTTCACCAAAACTGAGAAGGAAGTCCTCTCGACACATTGTTTGATCAAATTAGTCCATCTACAAGAAAAACCCATAGCATTCATGATCTTCCATAGAGCAAAATTTTTGGGTGGATTGGCCGAGTTTCAATGACATTGTTATTAAAGCTTGGGAGGAAAGAGTGGTTGGTAATCCTATCTACTGTGTGATGGAGAAATTGAGAAGAACTAATGCTGGCCTCAAAGATTGGTCGAAAGGCCTTGTAAACATGAGAAATCTGGTGATAAAAGCAGAAGAGGAGTATTGGGTGGCGGCTCTCGTACTGAGAACCCACCCCACTGAAACAGATAAAATCAAGGAGGAGCAGAAAGGAACTAGACTTTCACATTTGGAGAATGTGGAGGAACTCTATCATTGGCTGAGGAGCAGATTGAAGTGGATTTTTTTTTAAATTAAGACAGGGGTCACTTTTATTCATCCCACACCCCTCTTATGGGCTAAATCACAGCAAAATTACATCTCCTACACTTATAACTCGGGTATCATCCCAAGATCCCTCAAGGACAACCCTTACATCATGAAAAATAAAAACAAAGACAACCAAAACAAGGGACTCCGAAATCAAGCATTTTCCTCTCCAACTTCTGTTCTCTTGAGTATCACATAGGGAGTATCTCTTTTTTCCAACAATGCCATGCCTCTAATCCTCATCGGCATATTGGATACATCTGACGAAACTACCATCTCATTCAATCAACATCCCCACCTACCTAACTCACGAGGAATCGAGTTGATAGCCTTGTGAACTAGGGCTCCCGAAATCATAGAGGATGTTAACTCATCTCGCAGCTCTCTAACAAAAGAAGTTATCCGCCATGGCTCTTTACCACCATTCCAAAGAATCTCAAGTGTAAGAAAATCATCTACTTCTATACACGAGATGTTCAAGGCATGGTCACCCGCTAGCTTCAGACCTATGGCGCATGCTTGCATGTATGCAAGAAGGTAATCCTAGCTCCTTATCCAGGCTCTGAACACAAGACAAATATTGGCACTGTGGTTGCGCATGATACCAGCTGCCCACCTTCTATGTGTACCGTGGGAGTCCCTATCCCTACCAACCGTGATGTTTAGCTTGAGATTATGTATATCCGGCTTCTCCCATCGCAACAAAATCAGTTGGTTCATCATTGACTTTGGTTCGTTCAAGCCCACCATCTTCATTCTGTCATATATATCGTTGTTTATAGTGATAGGGAACGCTGTTCTTTTCAACTGATGATTAAGGATTCTAAGGATATGGTCCCATTCATGGTTTAACGGCTTCCTCGTACCATCATACTTAGCTCCACATCTAATGCGCCATATACTGTGGGGGATTAAAATCGCCATATTACCTGTCAGCCATTCAGATAAACCTTTCGCCTTTGTCATCTTGCACATGTTCAGAAGGGATCTCATATCATTAGGTGGCTCCATTTCAAGCAGATCTTTAAACTTCTGCCAGAAGAAAGCAGCGGTCTGGCCTTTAAACAACATGTGATCTATATCTTCCTCCTGGGGGTTATCGCAACAATAGCATATAGAAGCAAGGGATATACCACATCTAAATTTAATGTTATCATCAGTGGGTGTAGCTCGTCTGGATAATTTCCAGATAAATGCCGCCTCCTTGGGATATCCGGCCTGCCATACCATCCCTAGCCCATCTGGGCCTTCCCTACCACCCTGCATCAGCACCCTTTTCACAGAACTCATAGAAAATCTACCACTCCTCTCAGGACTCCATACCAGCATGTTGTCTACGTTGGCTATCCAAATGCCAGCATCACGTATCATCTTCATACCTTCATCATCCACGACCACCCTGAGAGAATCCCAGTCCCAACCATGTCCATCCAGCCAAAAGTCCCTGACCGTAAACATGTGTCTTCTATCGCTGGGGACTAACGCGTGATCCGCAATGCGAGATTCACACCACCAAGAATCTCAGAAGGACAAATATCCATCCCCAACCACCCATCGACATAACAGAAAAATACGAGGGAACATATCCCACATTCTTTTCCAGAAAGGTGAAGGTAATAAACCTCTTCTCAAGGTACCAGGATACATATTGTCTCGGCCACCAACCAAGTTTGCATACTTAGCCCTACAGAAAGAAGCCCAAATGGAGTCCTTCGTCAGCACCTCCCAACATGCTTTTGCAACAAAGGCTTCATTGACCGTCTGTAAAGAGCGAAACCCTAGACGTCCAAGTGAAAAAGGCCTAGCAACTCTGTGCCATGCAACCCACGCCTTCCTGTGGTTATCCTCCCTATCCCTCCACAGAAATTTGGATAGCTTGTTCTCAATTCACATCATGATCCCAGCAGGGATTCCCACCGCAACCTCCATATACACTGGGATAGAAGTCAAGACGTGTGCAATCAGCAATCGTCTCCCTACAAAAGATAGTAGTTTGTATTTCCACATAGCAAACTTGTTATTTATCTTGCCCATCAGGAACTCAAAATCAGCGAGCCTTATCGCTCCTTTCTTGATTGGTATGCCAAGATACGTCATTGAGTTCATGGCAGAAACCACCCCCATGGATGCGGCTATATCTTGAACTAAAACCAGATCCTTGCCTCCTACCACGCATGTGGATTTGAGCTTATTTATTCTCTGCCTGGTTGCCTTTTCGTATGCATCAAAGGTGCTGCAGACCTTGTCCATTGATCTCTGGTCAACGGAGAAGAAGACTACAATATCATCCGCATATAGAAGAATGATCGGGGGGACAGCCACTCCTTTCACCTGAAACCTAGAAATGGCCCCTTCCTCATAGAGTTTTAAGAATCTTCTACATAGCATCTCCTCAAAGAGAATGAAAAGAAATGGAGAAATTGCACTTCCCTGCTTCAAGCCTCTACTCATCGGAAAGAAACCAGCCGTTTCCTCCCCTAGCGTCACCGTTGCCCATGAATTTGAGAAGAAGCTCAGGCATAAGTTTATCACTTCTTCTGTAAAACTAAATTTCTCCAGAAGTCTTCTCAGAATAGACCATACCACCCTATCGTAAGCCCTTGACATATCATACTTTAGAATCACATTAGGATTTTCTCGCCCTTTGTTAATGTCATGCATAAGCTCCTTAGCTAGCCGGATGTGGTGAGATATATCTGTGCCTTTAACAAAAGCCCCTTGGTTCTTGGATATCAGGCGCGACATAATAGGAGTAAATCTCTCACTGAGTACTCTTGCAAGTATGCGCAGGGTGACATTCTCTATGGATATGGGCCTAAAATCATCCGGTATTCTACTGGGATTATCATTCTTTGGAATAAGTAGGATTCTACAACAGAAAAGACCCCTGAAACAAGTTTGACCGCTGAAGAAACCCTTCGTCAAATCCATGAAGTCACTTTTAATAATAGGCCATGCAGCTATGAAAAAAGGAAGAGTAAAACCGTCCGGTCCTGGGGCTGCCACTGAATCCATCATCATCATCATCACCTTTTGAATCTCTTCTTCCTTCGGAGGTGCCACCAGAGTGAAATTTTCATCAAGAGAAACCATCTCCGGGATCGCATCCATGAATTCCAACAACTCATTTTCATCTGTATCTATTGCTTCATTGTAAAAGTTTTGGTAATGATCAGCTGCCATCTCTTCCATTTGTTTAGGGTCCGTAATTGTAATGCCATCCTACAGAACCATTTTATTAATCCTTCTCCGCTTTCTTTTAGATTTAACAATAGCATGGTAAAACTTGGTGTTTCTCTCCCCATCTTGAAGCCAATCTATACGAGCTTTCTCCTTCCATACCATTTCCTCCTGGTCCAACAAGAATTGTAAATCACCTTCTGCCTCTCGTAGGTTGAGCTCATTGACAGAAGTCATATTTTCATCAAACGCAGCTTGCGTCGTAAAGACCACATCTTCCAAGTCAAGGATGCGTTGTCTGTTGGCAACTAAAGTAACCTTGCTCCACCTATGAAGAGCCACACGAACCCTTTTAAGTTTAAGGTAGAAAACTACTGAAGGGTGACGGTCACTGGTTCATGCCATGCTTGTTCAATTATCTTCATGCATTCCTCATGTTCGAGCCATGTCTTCATAAACAAGAAGTGAGCCTGCTTTTTATCCATTGTCATAGCACCGGGGATCGACACAATGGGGCAGTGATCAGATACTCTCGCTCGGGACAAATGAATAGATCTCGACGCTGACCTCTTCCTCATCCATGCACCATTGACAAGAACCCTATCAATCCTCTGCCACATTGTTGGAGTGAGAATTTGTTTGTTCACCCAAGTAAATTGACTCCCCTCAAAAGGAACTTCATCAAGAGCTGCATCTGATATCCAAGAATTAAAGTCCAACATGTCCTGAAAACCAGGTTGGTTTCCCCCTCTTCGTTCCCTAGGACGTCTCACCACATTGAAATCCCCAGCTATTAACCGTCCTTCATCCCCTATACGATCAGCCAACATCAAGAGTTCATTCCATAATGCTCTTCTTTCTGTAATGTCACAGCTGGCATAGATTGCCGTAACAAATACTTTGGACCCATCATTTGCTTCTAGGTTCATCGTTAAATGTTTCTTTTGACTTCTAAACAGACTAGGATTCATACTTTTGTCAACATAGAACCATATTTTCCCTTCATCTCCTTGGTTATCGGCTGCCCAATCGAGTCTCACAATGTCCAATAGTTCTATCGCTTGTTCAGCATGAAGAAACGGTTCAAATAAACATACCACACCTGGTTTGTATCTGCTACAGATTCTACTGAGAACCCTCCTCGTGGGATTATTGGAAGCACCTCTAATATTGCAGAACAAAGATGAACAATCCATAATCATAAAGAAAGGCAGCAGAAATCCTCACCAGTCCAGCCGTATCAATGACTGTATCCTCCTTCTTGTTCCGACCAGCAAAAATCATAATTATCCCTGTCCCAAACCGGTTGTCTTCTTCTTGAGGCACCCCTTCTGTGGAAACGGGGCTAAGCTGTATATCTCCCATATCTCGAATGGCTCCTCCCTTCTCTTCTTCTGCTCTCATTGTATCTATCTTCCTCCAAGAATATAAAGTCCTCCAGGCGTATGTTAGATAGGTACCTTCTACTCCCCTCTCTATCAATCACCATTCTGCCATGTGGTCTGGATCGATGTCGCACTGGAGAAGGACTTCTTTGCTGCGGTCTATCCTTAGGTATAGATGGTCCCATATTCACAGGCACCATGGCAGACGTCTCTGGTCTAGACTCCGGTAGCTTGAGCACTTCCATGGGAATTCCAGATTCAACGCCGTTTTCAGTGAGATGAGGATTACCTGCACCCACCGGACCTCTAGCCAGCATCCTGAAATGGATTGATGTTCTTCTTTGCCCGTATGTCAGTGAGACGAACTGTGGGATGTCTTCACTGAACGCCTCCACCATGATAACTAGACCAGACATATCATCTTTCTCCTTCTGCCAGTCAGAAATATGCACAAGCTTTCCAAATGTCGAAACTATCTTTGATAGTGTGTCATCATCCCTGCATGTAAGAGGTAAATCAGCTATCCAAAACCAAAAGGCCTCCTTGCTATGGTGTCGTTCACCTTATACAATATGTCTCAGCTCCATTTTGCACCCACAGAACTCCGGTATACCCTTCACCACCATCTCTTTGGCCTCCTGTTCACATGAAAAGAAGGCGATAGCTTTTATATCCGCAAACCTGTATAAGTCTGCTACGCATGGCCTGGTATGATGCAAGAATGGACCAATCTCCTTCCAACCTACTCCGTATGGCCATGATATCTCTACCGCCCTCCCTAAGGCAGATATCTTGCTTCTTCTCATCTCATCATCCAAACCAACATCAACTGAGATTCTCTTTGGGGTATGTAATGGAGCACTCCTCGCCGAGACGCTCGTCGGTAGCGGAGGGAAAGAAGTTCTAGAGAATACATCTGGCGGTCTGGGATGCCCAACTGCTTGCTGATTGCACCTCACGGCAAGGTGTCCCGGTCTTCTACACTTATAACAAACTTTGCTCCTTGTGCACTGCGATTGCCAATGGCCCCACCCCATGCACCTAAAGCATGTATCATGTGGTATGCCGTACAGAGGAATTCTTCTTGGCGCGTACTGCGGACCAATTCTAGGCGAAGGCCTTGTGTCTCCCATCATCTCCGTGTCCGTCACTGTCTGCGACGTGCGATCTCCCCCAGTCGGCGGTGTCGTCGGGCCGCCTGCATGCTGGTTCGCGTCTGTCGTCACAGGGTTTTCCGCCCTCGCTGATCCAGAACCATCAAGATTCCCGCCGTTCTGGTCTTTCTCCTCATAAACCCCAGGCGACGGGTTAGGGTGTTCCTCCTCGCCGTTATCCAAAACAGCCCTAATATCCGGTAATATCTCCTCCGTTGGTACGTTAGACGCCACCAAGTTTGACCTCCTTTCCACAACATCCTAATGTGCATTGGCTCCGCGCATGCTCTGTCGGGTTACTCTATGTATGAGAGGCGACGACAACATCTTTGACCGGAACGCAGCGATAATGGGATGGCAGCCCCCGGCTGGCGGGGTGCCAAGCCGGAGCGTATGGTGGTGGCGCCGCCAAAAGCACGATCGCCCTAGGAATCAGAACCGATCGCCTCCCGATCGCCTCCCCCCCCCATTTCAATCGATTAGGGTTTAGAGGGTTGAGGTCGATTGAACCACCACATTAACGAGTGTATTCTCCCAAGTAGCATGGTAACAGACGATATGAATAGAAATTTGTGTGGCCCATTATCAGAACAGGAGATAAAGGATGCAATGTTTAGTATTGGCCCTTCCGAAGTTCCGGGGTCGGATGAATTCAACGGCTGGTTCTTTTAGGCTACCTGGGAGATCATCAAGCATGATGTTTTTTGTGCTATACGATGGTTCATGGTTGGAGGCAAGATGGTCAAACAAGTCAACCACACCTTTATTAGACTCATTCCTAAGACGAACCTTCCGACGTCGATTGATGACTATCGTCCCATAGCCTATTGCTCAACCTTCTATAAGATCATATGCAAAGTCCTATTGAACAGACTCAAGAGGACTCTACCGTCTGTCATCTCTCCTAACCATCTTGTGTTTATTCGGGGCAGGTCTATAGCTGATGGGGCACTTCTTGCTTCTGAGTTCCTCAGCTCCTTCAACCAAGCAAAGTCTACTAAGAAAGCCTGCTTTAAATTAGATATCAGTGAAAGGTATAATTTCTTCAAAGCGATATATGAGTATAATCAGACAGATGGAGATCAAGTATAATCTCATATGCTTAATATGATTGTGCACATAGATCAACTGTGATTTCTTATAGGTCAAGAGTTGACCAAACATATGATTCTACAAATTGTTGTGTGAATCATATAGCTAGTTTATCAAATGTTGAGAATCTTGGCCAAACCATTGTCTGAAGTGCTTGGCATATTGATGCCAAAGCATGAATGAAGAAAGGACAAAAACGATGATAATTATCAGCAAAGTGAAGCAAGTTCAAGAAGTGTTCTGAAACCAAGCTTAGGTCCAAGTCTTCATCACTCAAGATATGGAGATGAGTAATATGGAAAGGGAAATAACCTCTTTATAGAGGACCTAAGAAGAAGTAATCTAGAAACTATGCGGAGCAAGAGTTGCTACCATTACAGTTACAATATGACATTCACAGGCATATAATAGAACTAGTGAATTACTATTATACATCTGCCATCAATGAAATTGTCATACATCTTGTATGGACAAGAGTGTAATGAACTGATGTTTCATTTCAAAAAAATTATCTTTGATGGCAATGCCTATATCTCATCAACTATACTTGATAGTTAAAGAGACAAATGTGTGTGACACATGTAATGAATGGCATGATAACTCAAACTTGAATGCTTATAGCATAGTCATCTATAGTGCATAAATGAGAATTGCGTTTCTAGATATCCATATGATGGTTATCTAGACTCATTTTAGTTATTGAACCAATAGATACATCCTAATCTCATTCATTGTGCAATATGACAAAGGTTCTTCACTAGATGAAGTGGGAGAATGATTATTCTATTAAGGATTATACATATTGATGTATATATACCTTTTAGAATAAATGCTAAAGGTAATCAATAGTACTTCAATATATTTACTAATGACCTCTATAGATATGGTAGTTTGTATTTAATAAATACAAACATGAATCTCTTGAAGTTTTCAAGGAGATCATAAATGAAGTACATAACAAACTTGGTATAAGTATTAAAATTCAATATGATCGATATGGAAATACTTTGAACCAAGAGTTTAAGAACCTTATGGAAGATCATGACAATGTATCATGATGGATCCACCTAAAACGCAATGATAGTGTATCATGAGAAGTGTATCAGAAAGAAGGAATCACACCTTCATAAGTTAGAGTGTGATTACTAGCTAAACTTCAAAGTTCCTTTTGGGCACAAGCTTAACACTAAAACAATGCACCATCTGATTTAGTTCAAAAGACACCATATGAGATATGGAATGGGAAGTGTCCCAATATGTCTTTATAAATATTAGGATTGAAAGCCTAAATAAGAAAATTGTTTCTTAGAAGGTTTTGTCCACAAATTGAATAAATGTTATTTTGTGGAATACTACTTTGATATCCAAATCCAACAACAAAGGTGTTTTGGATGGCTGCATTCCTAAAGAAGAACCTAGTTCTAAAGGAATCATTGGGAGAGAAAAGTAAAACTCGAAAGGTTCGAGACAAAGAAGAAAAACATTGAACTTAAAGAGGTACAATGGGAATAAAGAGAATAACAAAATGTTGTGGAATCTCAAAGTTCCTTAAGTAACACACATAACTCATGGTTCTGGTAGATCACACCTAGATCTTGAATGATATATGATATCTTATGGACAAGAAGGTGGTGAGTTGATCATATGTTGAGTCAACAATCTACCTAGAAGCTAATGAGAGCCAGAAATTGAGATATTACTTGAAGCCATGAAATCCAAGAAGGACTCCATGTACATCAACAAAGTATGACCTTGGTTGATCCACCTGAAGGGGTAAAACCAAAGGGTACTTTTGAGTCTTCCAGAAGAAGACTAACATGGAGGGTAATTTGGTTGCAAAGATTTTCAAACAAGTTCAAGGTGTTGAACATGATGAAATCTTTTCAGCAGTTACCAAGGATAAATCCATCAAGATAATGCTTTCTATTGTAGCTTAATGGAAATAAAGTCCATGAAGATGCATAGATCAATCTTTGGATTGAAGCAAGAACCTCAGAACGTTTTTTTTGGTAACCCAGGAGACTCGTAAGGCTTGCACCAAGCCCAACATGGGGAGATCAACCCCATCCCGTAAGGAGTGTAGCCCATTAAGTCGCGTAGAGGCCAACTGCGCTACGGGAGAAACAATTTCGAATAGCACCACCAGGGGGATTTGAACCCGAGACCCTTCATGAGGGGCACCTCAGAATTGGGATCTTCTATTTGACAAGGTAGTCAAAGAGTTTCACTTGAGTCAAAATAAAGAAGTAATATGTGATTACAAGAATTTAGTGGGATCATATGTATATTCCACATATTGATGGGGAATAACATCCTTATACTACAAATATTAAAACCTGGCAACAAATTGCATTCTAAAGTCCTATGTGATAGGAATCAAGATCTATAGAGATAGATCAAGAGGGCATCTTGACCTAAGAAAGAGAACATACATCAGTAAGATGCTGAAAGGGTTTAACACGATGAGAGAAAACCTGTCCATGTTACATGGAGTTAGTCTCTCAAGAGCCAAGCATCCCAATTCTTATGAAGAATAAGGAACACTTAAATAGATGCCATATACATTCACAATTGGATCTATCACGTTTTAACTCATCTTGTCATCTTGTATGTATTGGACATGACAAGAAAATATGAACTAATTATCTTGTATGTATTGGACATGACAAGAATATGCAAACTCATCATCTTGTATGTATTGGACATGACAAGAAGATATGGAATCTTGTTATTTCATATGTATTGGACATGACGAATGGATATCTGTCAAGATCCAGTAAGAGTTATTAGAATACCATGAAGGACATATTTATGCACTTGTGAAGTACTAAAAGAATTAGTTCTTTGATTATGGCAATAAGTAAGAGTTGGGTGTAAAGATTTACACCGATGCAAGCTTCTGAAATGACAAAATTGTGTTTGACCTTGGAATAAGAATTGTTAGTTGGAAATATTCCAAACATAAGAAAAATGATTAATTCTACAATAAGAAGATGAGTACCTTAGTGTTACAAACATTGTAAAGGATACTATATGGATCTAGAAGTTCATATGGATGAACTTATGGGAGGTTCCGACCATTGGCGACTCAGTAGTAATATTGTGATACCAATGGACCTACTAGTTAGGCAAATGAATTTCAGATAGCATACTATGAAACTTCCATCTCATACGAGTTGTCGTACAACAAGGGGATGTGAAACATGCAATATAACCACTTGAAGCAAATGTTGCTTACCCGCTATAAAAGCACATGTGCAGCAGAAACATGATGACATGTTAAGATCACTTGGAATATGATTCGTGGGTGATTGGCTCTAAGTGCAAGTGGGAGTCTATTGGTATAGTATGCCCAGAGAGCCAATCATATGATGATTGCAATGAGGGAAGTGATATTTAATTTGATAATAATAATGGCAATTTCCATCTATATGTTTTAACTATTTTGAGATAATAGTACAACATGTTAGATGTCTAGAGAATGACAATACTCAATGACTTATGTCTTTAGGTTAAGGACTTGACCAATGAGATCATACAAATATTAAGAGTATACATTCTTGTTATGTCCCTAGTCAGTTTTTATTGTGGAAATAACCATAGACATCAATAACACAAGAGACTAGAGTGTATGTTGGTTGATGACAAAATCTCATCAATTATGATATATGATATGAAACCAAGCACATAGATACATGTTAGGGAATAGTGTATCAGACAGACCCACCGTAAGAGTGATGCATGGAAACTACACATGGTTAGTCAAGATCATATCTTATTGTATTGGTAGTGACTATGGTTCTTAGACCTGAAATCACTACACTCATCACATCTGGTTGGGTACACTTTGACATCATCAAACACAGTCCTGAAACATGGGTTGTTATAATGGTGATGATTGGGTGACTTTGACACATGGGAACTTGACTATGAGTGATACATATGTAAATTATCCCTCCTAAGGGAGTGTGATATCATGTCCACTTGAGGAGTGAGATTGAGAAATGCATGGCCATTCACATGTAAGTCAATATATGATATTGAGCTTACATATATCTTAGATAGTCTACTCTGAATCAAGAAACATGGATTGAACGTTTGCAGAGGATGACAAGTCCATCCCTCGAGTTAAATTTAGATATTAGTGACAAATGAACTATACATTCACTGTAAAACCAATAACAGATTGTAGGTTGAAAGTTGTTCTCCAACTTTCCTCTTCACTTAGGTAGCACTAATGTGTGACTAGGCACCACTCTTTGCTTGTGATGTCATAAGTTAGTTATGGACATTCAATGCAACGTGAAATGGAACCTATAGGGTCACACACATAGGATTAACTTGGACGAGGAGTTTATCCATGAATGATGTTTATATTGATTACTAAAGTGTTTAGGTACTCAATTAAACATTCAATCAATAGACTTGACTCAAAATCATTAAGTTCAAGTGTTGAACCAACTGATTAGAGTGTCAGATTGATTGAGAACTGCATAGACTGAGTTCTGCACAACCTGGACCACCAACCGACTGGTTCACTAGGTGAATCGATCGTCTCATGGTCAATGAGACGACCGGTTTACACTGATGAATGATCGGTTCACATGGACCAAACGAGCATGTGTTTAGTTTCCCAGTTTATGAGAAAAGATCCTCATTTCACTTGTTTAATTTAATTGGGACAAGAATTAATCTTTGCATTAATTAAAAACAAACAAGGAAAGTCAATTATGGGCAAATCTGGGAAGTGAAACGGCCGGTTCACTGGATGAACCGATCGACTCACCTATCCAACCGACCAGTTTAGTTATGAACCAATCGGCTCACTTGCCCAAATGACCTGTTCAATTATGAAACGATTGGTTCGCCTACTGTAGTGCAATTAGTTCGTGGAAAATCCGTATCCTTTTACTCCCGCACAGACTAAGAACCCTGACCCTGCCCTCTACTATAAATAGAGTACTACATGGGGCTTATTAGAACACACAACTCCGAATATTCATGCTCTACAAAGTTGTTGTCCTCTCTGGTTGTGGTAACCAAGAGAGCCCAAGCAAGTTCTACCCGTCCTGGGAGGAACAACGAGGGAAAGACAACTACAGAAAAGTGATTGGTGGTGGGAGAGTGTGTTGGTGACTAGTACACTGATCGAAGGGGACAACTCCTTCTAGTCTTTCCTTTAGGATGACTATAGTTCTCGGTGGTTCGCGTAGACTATCTATAGAGGCGGGAGAATTCTGCCGCTCAGGAGGACAACTGCAACCACAGTTTGGGTCAAAACCAGGAGCTGCACAGACACCGTCGAAGACTTGGTGGTTGAAGGCCACTCTAGTTGTGAGGTATTGTCTCTGAACAAGCCTCAGGATGAGGTATATCTCGCTAAACCATCTTTCCTCTTACATAGTTGTTGATGCGATCTACTGGTTAAGGGTTTGTGGTTAAAATATAATTTTTATTTTTGCTACCTGTTCTGTCCCATAAAACCCAATAGATATTGTTGTAAAATTATAATGGTTAGATGGTAGTTTGGGTGCTATTCCTCCAGCTACCCAAACATTAATAATTAAGTACATCAACTCTGTAGTATATTTATTTATGGATTATTGGAAAAATAGATTGTATCTTATAGTAATATTTTATTCCTGCAAGTATTATTTGTTGAACAATAATCATAATATGTAATTTTCAATGAATATTTATCTATATCAATATTTTCACATATATATATCATGTATAGACTTTCTACTTATTTATCTAACTATCTTAACTAATCTACTTATATATTCTACTTGAAAGAAATAAATATTATCAATATTTATATCATATCACTAAGATAGGGGTCTTGCCTCGTGGTTCTCCACATCTTTTAGACGACCAACAACGGAACCCAACCTTTGGTAGAGAGGAGCCTCTATTTGGGGTTTAGTTGAGCTTGGAGGTTGGTAGTGGTTCTTGGTAGAGTTTTTAGAGTCATCCGTATACTTTCAAGTCCGGGCAAGGAGATTTATATCAAATGTATATGCAAGTCAAGTTTTTGGCTTGGTTTCCTTATATAGTTTTTTGTACTATTATTGTTATATCCTCAATGATAGTAAAATTAAATTAAATAAATAAAGGATTGAATTAATAAGTAAGTTCTTTATTGGTGTTATTAAGGGAATAATAATGTTGTTCTATGTGACATGGGTAGAACTCATGGCCCATGTAAAGGCCCATAAGATTATTTGCTTTGCAAATAGGTTCTAATAGCACAAGTTAAGAAAATAATAGATTTTATCAATAATTAATAATGACCTTGTGGTATGACAATTGAAATATAAGACAATTGCATAGTTTCTAAAAAAATAAGGTGTATGGTGATTTAGATAATTAAAGGATAATTATCTAGCTAGTAGGCAACACATGTTTTGAGACATCAATTAGTATTGTTTTGATATAACTTTTGATAAACTTGAAAATTATAAAGAAAAGAAGATAGTTCTAAAAATTGGGAGAAAAAAGACTTTCAATGAGATATTGATAATTAATATAAGAAAATAAAAGATGTCTGAATGAATCCCACATTGTTAAATATACATTGGGATAACATTAATGGGTTCCTACATTTGATTTAAGGAATATATCAAAGAAAGGAATAACGAGACTCAAGTTATCCAGTATGAGCCATAAAATGATATGCTTTCCTTTATTGATGCAAAAGTTGATATTAATTAGTGGACCTATGTGCCTCCATAGTGGAAATATTTTAAATACTCTATTCTGGACAACTATACTTCCATAAGTTTTGGTAGTAACCATGGGAAAAAGGAAGAGTTTAGTAAAAAGGTAATACATAGATTAAATATATAATTGTGAGGGAACAAAGAAGTTGGAAAGTATTTGTTATTAGAAAGGAAACCCAGACCCCTCTCTTGGAGGACGTTCTCTCACTTCCTCCCTTCCCTCTTGGTGGTAATCTTTAGGGTTATGTTGTGATAGTTGTATATATATGGACCAGAGTCCTCATGTCTTTGGGAGGTTCCCAAGTTCTATAAATGCTGGAAGCCCTACAACTGGGTCATGTCCATCCTGTTACCCCCTTGTGCCTAGTAGGATGTGCCAATAGGGCAAACAGTCGAAGGGAGTTCTATTGTTCCTAGAGAAGGGCCAAGGTGACATGACATATCCTTCTTCGGTTCATTCCTCCTACTAGAAAACTAGCCGCATCCCCATCCCAACCGCCTATAACGGACCTATGAATGCACCGAATGACCTGAATAAAGCCTCTCTTGGCTCCATGCACTTCTTTCGGTCTTCTCTCCCCTTTCTACCCAATGCCACTGGTTTACCTTTCACTTCCTGGTGACACAGGAACCCAACAAGGTCGCTGGATGGCTCTAGGCCTTCATTGCATAGAGGAAGACCTCCCCTGGTAGTGTTGAGGAGGTGCGATGACACGATTTTACCGTGCGTATAACGCAAGTGCACGCGTCAATGTAGTATAGGCCCTTGTGAGTCCCGAGTCGAACTCAGGGACACTAAATTATCAGTAGACTACTACTAACTACTCGCAATCATCTAGACCAATAAAAAGGTTATGAGAGTTGTTGTGAAATAAAAGAAAATTAAAATAAAACAAAGCAATCGATTAAGTGTTTAAGTTAATCAATTCAATTGGAGATCTTTAGGATTGCGGCTTCACCATGGGTTTTCATTGTATGAATTTCCATATAGTTACTCATGTTCATCTCTCAATCTGGGTAGTGGCCTATAGTCAAAATTGTCCACTGTCGTGGTACAATTCACTACCTAAGTCTAGGTCGGGTCCACCGTCGTAGTAACCTATACCCTAAACTAGGTGCATTAGAATCAACCTCTGGGTTTCCACCATTAACCTTACATCACCTTATTCAAGGGATTTGTTAGTTAATGTGAATTTTGTCTCTTTTCAACCATTAATTCTTCTTTCAAAGTAATTAAAGGCATTAGATTATCATTATGGTGATCAAGCATAACAATATAATTGAGAAAACGAAATCATACCATGGATTTAAGAGACAAATTATGAATTACCATGATATAAATATCATACAATGCTTCCCCGGGCTACTCCTGGTCCTAAAGATAAAGGGGATTAGCCCCGCATGTTCATCTCAGAGCAAGACATGGTTGAACAAAGGGGAAATATGGAGAAAAACGTGGATAAAGTAATGAAACCCATGAACGGAGAAGATCCAATCGTTCCTCAGTGTAGAATGCACAATCTATAGCCTTTCATCGGTGGAAAACGTCTTCTTCGGCCTCCGGAATGGCTGGGGCATGCTTCTGGGCTCCGTTCTTCTCTCCACACCTTCTCGGGATGTGTGCAATGACTAATGATGTGATACCCTATTCTTAGCCGCCGTCATTAGGTATTATCACCGAGTTGGGTTGCAAAAATATCACAACTGTTAGATTAGAGTCAATCTAAAGCAAACTCTGATCTGACGGTGTTGTTACCATCGACGCGGGTCGATGGTATCGACCCCTCACGATATCAGCAAACCTTCTTTCTTTTCTGTTGTTCTGCCTGCTGCTGACTCGATACCATCGACGCGGGTCGATGGTATCGACACCCTTAGGTGTCAGTTTTATCCCTTTTCCGTCACTGAAGATGAAAGCCTCGATAGTATCGACTGGCTGGTCGCCAACAACCTGATGGTAACTCGCTACCATCAACTTCCCAATCGATGGTATCGACTCTGTGCTGCTCCTTGCGGCTGCCTGCTTGTGGCTGTGTCGATAGTATCGACTGATGTCGATGGTATCGACAACTGCAGATATGTGTTTTTCCTAAAATTGCAAAACAAAACCACATCAGCCGAGATAAAACCTATTATTTTAATCATTTATTCTCAAAACAATAAAATAAGAGAGATTTGACACTGAAAAGGATCATAGACTAAAGTAAGTGAATTATGCAATATTAACCACCAAAATGACCAATAAACGCATAAATCACAAGTAAAACAAGTCTATAAATGCGACTCAAAATCATCACATCAAACTCCCCTAAGCCTAAACATTGCTCATCCACGAGCAACAAAACTCTAGAATAGAATTGCGAGGGTCAACTAAAAAAACAAATTATCACAACAGACTGCACCATATGATCCCCGCCAGACATTCACATTCCATCCCTTACTAACCACATAATGATAATTACCCTAAAGGCGACAATAATCATCCATAAAAGATATCTACCTCAAAATTGATGAACACTATCACATAAGGCAGTTAACATAATAAAATCCTCCAGTCCAGACACGGTGCATCTTGTGATCTCCTATCTACGTTGCTCGCCCTAACTACCATCTACATGGAAGCAGCTCTCCTGGTCTTAATGAGTGAATAGAAAATCACGGGGGCCTACCAATTCGAGCTACGGGTGGATGGAATGGGTGTCTTGTGGAAGAAATGGAAGCATTATATGGTTTTAACATGCACAAGAATAATAATGACCTAAATGATGCATATGCAAATGAAAATGCCCTAATGCCTACATTTGGGTGGAATGATGTATGCACTATCCTTCCATCTCCAGGTGAGATGGAATATCAAACAAACTACACCATGTGCTTATTCTTCTTAGGATGCAAGTGAGAACATGTTCCTTTCTCCCTCTCATTCTTACTTACTTCTCAATATTTTTTTCTTTTGTTTTTCTTCTCTTTTTTTCAAAATTTTTCAAGCCCTTATTTTCATAGATGACAATGAATTATTTGTCGGGCTCACTTCTTGTTACATAACTTATACACTTGAAGCATTCAGAAGGTATGGAACAAGTTCATCACCTTTAATGTTTCAGAAGACATAAGATGCATGATGTACTATATGCACAAAAATGTGAATACAGCTACAAAGTGATTGTTATGCAACTAAATGACACACACCTAAAGACAATGTGCATGTATAACTACTCTATCTTTTTTTTTCTTTCCATGCAAAAATATGTGAAAATAGTTGCAATGCAAGACCTATCTACATGGGATGCAATCAAAGAGATGAAAACCGTAGTGTACTTCCAATTCTTATGGTGAAGAATGAAAACAATGGGGTGGATAGATCACAAGATTAATTGACTGAACCTTTGGAAAATATTATGTGTACCTCCTTACTGACCTGTGTAGTAATGAAGAGGTTTCTCTCTCTTATTTCAAATTAAGGTCTAATTATCAGTTGGTTAGTTTAGGCTCAAACAACCAGTTCCGTCCACTTTTCATGAATCATAAGAATGTACAGTTGTGATTTCCTATTTTAGAGGTGACAAACCCAATTATTTTCTTAAGTTATGTGCTCAAAGTTAAACAACACAAGCTTGCAAAAGCAATAAAATTTTCAAATTTGCCCCTGATTCCCATGTACAAGCAACAAGATGACACAAGACATAAGACATCCACAATTACACTAGATAGAGTGTGTATCCTAAAAACAAACTAATAACTAAAAGAAATAAATGACAAAAGACAAAGCAATAGAAACTAAAAACTAGTAAAAATAAAGGATAGAAACTGTTCCAACTCCCCCCCTAAGCTTGAATCTGACTATGGTCTCATAGTAAAAAACAACCTTAAAAGGTGGAACAATGATACTGATCATTCTACAGGTGGAGGCGGGTACTGCAGGGCTATGGGGTCCCATGATGGGTACTGCCCCTGGAAACTCAGATCGTACTGGGGAATTGGTGGAGGTTGTGGATACCCCCCAAAATAATTTTAGCTCCAGTAATTGTCGTAGAAGGTCTGCTGCTGCATCTCCATCTTGTGCAACTTGTCGGGGATGTTTTGTTGGTTTTCGAGAAGGAGGCGCTCATTCTTGAAAATGGCCCTCTAGTTATCTAACAGCCAGTTCGTTGTATCCTGAATACCGGCGTATGAAGCTGTATGCTGCAGTTGGGTTTGTCGGATCTCTTGTAGCATTGTATACATCCCCTACATTGAATAGACATCCTCTCCTTGATTAGAGGGATGCGGTGGCAGAGGCTGCGAAGAAGATGATGCACCCATATGCATGCATGGATGCTTCCGCGGTGCTACTCGTGCACGAAGAGGAGTGAAAGCCTCCTCTTACTCTTCATGCTCGTCACCTTCATCATTGTTGTCATCATCACCACCGTCTTCATCAGAGTCATCGATGGCGATGACAGGCCATCAGAAATGCTGAGCTCCCTCAATGTTGAAGATGCGGTCTGGAAGTGCACATTCTTGATATGCGTGATTGACATGGAAATGTGCATACACCAAGCCATCATGGACTAGGAGGAGGTTGGAGCGGTGCAGATGATGGAGGTTGACCTTGCTCCTGCTGGAAAGGGGAGTAAGCTGGGAAAAATCCAAACCAAGGTAGAGGGCCAATGGTGTGATCAACCCTCCAAAGTGGATAGGAGCCTTCCGCGTACTCCTCTTCACGGCCAACACGCATGTCAAGAAGAACGCGCCCCAGTTGCACTCCTCGTGCTTCAGTAGTTTGTACAGAAAGAACAAATCCGTCTCTTGGAATTTGCTGAGAGATAAGTCGCCATGAGCGAAGAGCGTGCGGTGCATAATTTGCACAAACGAATGCTCGAAGTCAGTAACTGTAGCATTGTGGTAACTGATGGATTTGCCCGAAGGCACAGTCACTAGCTGGGCAAAGATGTCATCATAGTCTGTTCGGTTGTCTGGCCTTCGGTGCTGGTAGTCGTCATGATACCAATTATAAACAGAATTGAACTGGGCGAGAGTGAGGGTGTAATTGTTGTTGTAGAGTCTGAATGACACCCGCCCTTTCTTCCACTCTCTGTCGGTGGTGATCAAATCATTGGGCACCACATTGATGTCTAATGATGCCATGAACTCTGCCATGAGTTCCTTGTAAGTCGGCCACTCGCCGAAGAATTGTTGGCCTTCGGCATGGTACTCCAACTCGTCGGGCCTCCTGGTCGTATGTCTCGCCTTCCCCTTCAAGACGTAGGTGAGATTGTCATTGAACCCTAGGTCACAGATCATTGTCCGATTCACATAGCGGGTGGGCTCAATCTTCCTCTTGAGAAACTCCTCGTAAACCTTCCGGATCTCTGGGGAAGGGTGGAAAATCCTCAGACGAGGAATCGACGCGGGTGGTGGAGGAATGAATTCATGGATCTCCATTGGGGCCGCGGGTGAAGAAGATGCACCGGCTGTACACACCATTGTCACTGAGAAAGTGGAACAGAAGATGGAGCTCGGTGAAGACAATATCGAAGAAGACAATCTCTACTCGGTGAAGACTCGGTGAAGATTACGCTCCTTGGTTGCTCGTAGCCGTGCTCCAGTCGCACAACAATGCGCAAGGCGCAAGTGGATGCAAAAGGCTCTGAAGGTGTGAATCAATTTGACAACAAAACCTCTCTTTTATAACTGCGGCCGTCGCTGATGTGGACCCGTCGATACCATCGATGCAGGTCGATGGTATCAACACTGGTAGCACAATCCATTCTTCCTCTAGTATCGACGGTTGTCGATAGCCTGATGTGGGGGCCCGGATTGATGATGCGACGATACCATCGACAGTTGTCGATGGTATCGACCCATCCCACAGATCAATTCTCTTGATGTAGCGATCGCCGTTGATTCCTTCTCGCGGATTGGTGACATGTTGTGTCGATACCATCAATGCAAGTTGATAGTATCGACTCTTCTTAGGGAAAACACCCTCACGAGGCCTGACCGCTGCTTTCTGTCTGTAATCGGGTTGATACCATCGACAGGCCCATCGATGGTATCGACTTCACTGAGACAAATTTCGTCTGAATATCTTCAGGGATCTCGTGATTATCGACAACCATGTCGATACTATCGACCCCGTTCTGGCGATGCGCTGATGGTAGGTTGATGCCATCGACGAGGCCTTCGATAGTATCAACTCAGAGAGATGTTTGCAGCCGCCTAACTGTGCCCCTGTCGATACCATCGACACAATGGTCGATGGTATCAACCCTGCCTTAGGCCTGCACACTAAACAAACGATCACTGTATCATTTTTACACTAAAAACAAAACAAAATCAAACTCACTTTCAAATGTGAAAGAAACTAAACGAAACTACCAATGGCTAGGTTGCCTCCCAACAAGTGCCCTTATTTAACGTCTTAGGCTAGGCGAAATCAAGCTCCTCACACATCCGTAAGTGCAATGAGTTTGACCTCATGCACTTTCCTCGTGTAATCCTTACCGAAGTATAACTTCAATCACTGTCCATTAACTAAAAATGTTGTCTCGCCATCACGCACCGTGATTGTTCCATGTGGTCGGACCTCCTCTACAGTGAAAGGTCCACTCAATCGGGATTTCAATTTCCCGGGATGCATTTTCAACCTTGAGTTGAATAAGAGCACACAATCTCCCTTCTTGAAGACACACATCTGAATGTGTCGATCGTGAATCAGCTTTGTTTGCTTCTTGTAAATCCGCGATCTTTCATATGAATTCATCCTCAGCTCGTCGATTTCATTTAGCTCTAACAATCATTTCTTCCCTGCCTCATCATAGGTCAAATTTAGCTTCCTTAGCGCCCAGTGCGCCTTATGCTCCAATTCCACTGGCAAATGGCAAGCCCACCCATAAGCCAACCTAAAAGGCGTAGTGCCTATAGGTGTCTTAAACGCCATCCTGTACGCCCATAAAGCGTCCAGTAGCAGAGTACTCCAGTTCTTATGTGTCGAAGCCACTGTGCGCTCTAAGATTTTCTTAATCTCTATATTGGAGACTTCGACTTGCTCCTGTGTCTACGGGTGGTACGGGGTACCAATGTTGTGCCTTACCCCGTACTTTCTCAACAATGCAATGAACTTCTGATTTCTGAAATGGGTACCTCCATCACTGATAATCATCCTTGGTATGCCAAATATGTAGAAAATATAGTCCATGAAAAACCTGCACAATACAACAACATCATTAGTCCTAGTGGGTATTGCCTCTACCCACTTCAATACATAATCAACACCTAATAAAATGTACAAGTTAGAGTTTGAGGACACAAAGGGTCCCATAAAATCAATACCCCACAAATCAAACACCTCGATCTCTTGAAATACATTGAGGGGCATCTCTTGTCGCTTTGAAATGTTACCTGCTCGTTGGCAGGAATCGCATCGCCGCACATAATCATATGCGTCCCGGAACAATGTAGGCCAGTAAAGGCCGCTCTCAAGTACCTTGGCTATAGTTCTAGAACTTGCATGATGGCCACTAGTCGGTAACATATGGCAATGATGAAGTACACTTTCATACTCAGCTTCCGGTACACACCTACGCAAAACTCCATCCCTGCATTGCTTCAACAAAATGGGGTCATCCCAGAAATAATATCGCAAAGAATGGAAAATTTTCTTTTTCTCTTGATATGTCCAATCATCTGGGATAATTTTGCAGGCAAGATAATTGACAATATAAGAAAACCATGGATCTTTAGATTTTACAGAAAGAAGTTGTTCATAAGGGAACGTCTTGGTAATGGGTATATTTATGTCCTTCTCATCTTCCTGTTCTAACCTAGACAATTGGTCTGCAACCACATTTTCTATTCCCGCCTTATCTTTAATTTCAATGTCAAATTCTTGTTACAGTAAGATCCACCTAATCAATCTAGGTTTGGCATCTTTCTTTTCCATCAAGTACTTTATGGTGGCATGGTCCGTCCATACCATGACTTTAGATCCTACTAGATATTGTCGGAATTTTTCAAAAGCAAAAACAATGACAAGAAGCTCTTTTTCAGTAGCCGTGTAATTGAGTTGTGCTTCATTTAAAGTTTTGGATGCATAGAAAATCACAACGGGTTTGTTGTCCACAAGTTGTCCTAAAACTACCCCAATTGCAAAATCCGAAGCATCGCAGATCAATTCAAATGGCTTTGTCCAGTCCGGTGTTTGCACAACCGGTGCAGAAATTAATTTCTCTTTAAGCACATTAAATGCATGTAAACATTTTTCATTAAAATCAAAGACTGCATCTTTCTCCAGCAGCTCAGATAATGGTTTAGCGATTTTTGAAAAATCTTTGATAAAGCGGCGGTAAAATACTACGTGACCGAGAAAGCTCCGTACCCCTTTAACCGAGTTCTGTGGGGGTCGTTTGGAAATAACCTCAATTTTAACCGGATCTACCTCCAACCCTTTTCTAGACACTTTATGTCCAAGCACAATCCCTTCACTAACCATCATATGACATTTCTCCCAATTGAGAACTAAGTGCGTGTCCTCACATCGTTGTAAAACTTTATCCAGATTATATAAACATTTATCGAAAGACGCACCATAGATGGAGAAATCGTCCATAAAGACTTCCAAATAGCGCTCAACCATATCGGAGAAAATGGGAAGCATGCAACACTGAAAGGTTGCTGGTGCATTACACAAACCAAAGGGCATACGACGGTATGCAAATGTTCCATAAGGACAAGTGAAGGTGGACTTCTCTTGGTCCTTAGGATCAATGGAAATCTAATTGTAGCCTGAATAACCATCTAAAAACAAAAATGAGATCGACCTGCTAATCGCTCTAAAATTTGATCAATGAATGGAAGCGGAAAATGATCCTTCAACGTAGCAGCATTCAATCTATGGAAATCTATACACACACGCCACCCGGTTACCAGGCGGGTCGTGACCGGCTCGTTCAACAGATTATGAGTAACAGTAATTCCCCCCTTTTTAGGGACTACCTATGTAGGACTCACCCACATCGAGTTAGATATAGAATAGATGATACCTGCAGAAAGGAGCTTGATCACCTCCTTCTTTACGACCTCCATGATGCTTGGATTTAGTCGGTGTTGTGGCTGAATTACAGGTTTGGCTCCCTCCTCAAGACGGATCTTGTGCTGGCACAGTGTAGGGGAGATCCCGTTGATGTCCGCAACCGACCACCCGAAAGCACCTCGATGGTTCTTTAGCACGATCAGCAGTTGATCCTCCTCCTCGACACTCAGATATGCTGAGATAATCACTGGTAGCTTTTCACCCTCGGCTAGAAATGCATATTTCAAGTGAGGCGGCAGTGGTGTCAAGTCTAACTCTGGCGGAACGATCAAGGATGACTGAAGCGGTGGTGGGAGTTCTCCAATATCTTCATAGTACCTAGCATAAAAGCACTGAAGCACCTGAAGCATCTTGACACGCTCTTGTAGTGACTTGCTTCTCATCCAGTCATGCGTTATATTAACTAGGTAGGCTTCAAGAGTTAGTTCTGGATATGCATTGAAGACATAACTTGCTATGGCCTCATCTTCAGTAGAAGGAGGGATGTCCTCCTCTTCATCATTGGGAAAACCCACAACCTTGGTAAGAGAAACGACTTTGGTTTGTTCCATAATGTCTATAGCCAGTGTGCCCTTCTCCGCCTTAGTCATTACATGAGCCATATCTAGAAACGGCTTCCCTAGACAAAGAGAAATATTCTGATCAAAGTGCATCACCATGCAACATTGCTCCTTTGTTTTTGATTGTGTTGTGCTTGAGAGCATGACCATTTCAAACCGATCATCATCGATATCTAGGGTCAAACATCCTCTTCCCATCTCAAGTATCATATCTGCAGTGGATTGGAAGGGTCGCCCAAGGAGTAACTCATTTCCTTGCTCGTCTTGCATTTCCATTACAACAAAGTCTGCTGGAAATACAAACTGATCAACTTTCACCAACACGTCCTCACAAATGTCGTATGGCTTCACCAAAAAATTGTCTGCTAACTGAATTGTCATATTTCTCAGCCTTGATTCTTTCAGTCCCAGCTTCTTGAATGTAGAGAGAGACATCAGATTTATACTTGCCCCTGAATCACACAGTGCTTCGTTGAATTTCACTTTACCAATGTAACATGAAATGTTGAAGCAGCCTGGATCCTGCCTTTTAGGTGGCAATGCACCCATAATGAAAGCACTCACCTATTCCTTAAAAACCACGACCTCGATATATGGGATTTTCCTCTTCTTTGTGATTATGTCTTTCAGAAACTTGCCGTAAGAGTGAATATGCTCTATTTCCTCTAACAATGGAATGTTGACAGAAAGCTTCCTAAAGCTATCTATGAACTTCTTGAACTGAACATCCACTTTCATGGATTTCATGCTATTTGGATATGGGACCGAGATAGTCTGTTCCCTTTGATGTGGCAGCACATATGGTGTCTTCTTCAATGTCTCCTCCTCAGCAATGAGGGGTTCTATTGTGACATCCTCTACCACATCTTCTATCGGCTCTGTGATTGAATCAAAACCTCCTCTACGACCTCACCTGTGGTTTCTGACTGGGGTTTTCTTGGTTCATCGGCCCTGGGGTTTAAAATCTTCTTACCGCTCCGTAGCAGAATTGCCTTAGCTTGTTGGTTTCCTACTGGAATGTTTGTATTTCTGGGAAAACCTCACTGCACTAGATTTTTCAGATTTGCTATCTCTGCTGCCATCTGCGCCAAAGATCTCTCTATTATCCTCATCTGAGCCCCGTGACTTTGTAAGGTCTGTCCAAATTGATTCATAAATTCTCCTTGTTGCTTAATCTGCTGGCCAAACGTGCTCATCAATTCTTGATTTTGTTTGATTACTTGGTTGAGCAACTCATTGCTCTTATCCTCCTCCGCCGTTTGGGGTTTTGCGTCAGGGTCCTGTAAGAAATTATTTGGGTCCTTCCATGAAAATGTCTTGTCTTTCCTCCAAGAATAGTCGTTGTTTCTGTACCCCTGCTGTTGGCGCATGAATTTTACTTGAGCTTCGTCGTCAGATTCCTCGTCTTCTTTTGCAAGCAGTTTGTTTGCTAGAAGGTCCATCTTCTTATTTATCTCTTTGATGGCCTTTGACTCACCTGCAGCCTGAACATGTTCTACTGCGTCTCTGTCGCCCCAAGATTGCTTTTTGGCCATGTTCTTTAAAATTTCCCAACACCTTGTGCCTGTGTTGTTTAAGAAGAAACCTGAACTTACTGAATCTAGGTTACTTCTATCATGCTCGAAAAGAGCAAAATAGAAGATTTTGACCTGCTTCTCCTTGTCAAGCCCATGATGCGGGCACCTCCTTAGCATGATCTGAAACCGTTCCCCGGTCTCAGAATAAGTCTCCCCTTCCTTCTAGCTGAAATTATGGATCTTCCGGACCAAATCATTGGTCTTTTCAGGCGGAAAGAATCTCTTGAAGAACACCTAAACCATATGATCCCATGATTCCACATGCTCATCATCAAGATTATGTAGCCATTCTCGTGCATTTCCCGCCAGAGAGTTCGGGAACAACTTCAAGTACAATGTCTCCTGGGGAAACCTATCTATCTTGATCATGTCACAGTTCTCCATGAACTGGCTAATGTGAGTCACTAGATCTTCATTTTTAAGACCGTGAAATGCATTTGATTTGACCAAAATTATTAGTCCTGGATCGATCTTATAGTTGGGAATGTTGATAGCCTGCATCTTGATCGGCCCTATAGATGCAGATGCAGAAGATGCCTTGATCTTCTCCCAGTTTGTCTATTCCTCAGCCATGGCTTCTGGATCAGAGTCTGAATCTATATCTTCAGGTCGGTGTTGAATGCGGTCCTCCTCGTCGTCTGGTCCCAACAGTGGAACCTCTGGTGATAACTGCGTGTAGTCTGTACTACGCGTCCTCACCATGCACAAGTACCTACAAAATAATAATTTAGGTTCAGTACCGTGCTTGACGATTTCTAAATATGAAAGATAAATGATGAATTTCAAAAATGATAATAAAATAGTAAAATAAAAATGTGGCCTAGAGTGGCCGCTTGCAGCACTCGTAGTGCCGACAATTTGCCGTGTCCCCGACAACAGCGCCAAAAACTTGAAACGATTTTACCGTGCGTATAACGCAAGTGCACACATCAATGTAGTATAGGCCCTTGTGAGGCCCGAGTCAAACTCAGGGACACTAAATTATCGGTAGACTACTACTAACTACTCGCAATCAGCTAGACCAATAAAAAGGTTATGAGAGTTGTTGTTAAATAAAAGAAAATTGAAATAAAACAAAGCAATTGATTAAGTGTTTAAGTTAATCAATTCAATTGGAGATCTTTAGGATTGCGGCTTCACCACTGGTTTTCATTGTATGAATTTCCATATAGTTACTCAGGTTCATCTCCCAATCCGGGTAGTGGCCTGTAGTCAGAATTGTCCACTGTCATGGTACAATTCACTACCTAAGTCTAGGTCGGTTCCACCGTCATAGTAACCTATACCGTAAACTAGGTGCATTAGAATCGACCTCTGGGTTTCCACCATTAACCTTACATCACCTTGTTCAAGTGATTTGTTAATTAATGTGATTTTTGTCTCTTTTCAACCATTAATTCTTCTTTCAAAGTAATTAAAGGCATTAGATTATCATTATGGTGATCAAGCATAACAATATAATTGAGAAAACGAAATCATACCACGGATTTAAGAGACAAATTATGAATTACTATGATAAAAATGTCATACAATGCTTCCCCGGACTACTCCCGGTCCTAAAGATAAAGGGGATTAGCCCCGCATGTTCATCTCAGAGCAAGACATGGTTTAAGAAAGGGGAAACATGGAGAAAAATGTGGATAAAGTATTGAAACCCCTGAACGAAGAAGATCCAATCATTCCTCAGCATAGAGTGCGCGATGTACAACCTTTCAGCAGTGGAAAACGTCTTCTTCGGCCTCCGGAATGGCTGGGGCGTGCTTTTGGGCTCCATTCTTCTCTCCACACCTTCTCAGGACATGAGCATCGGCTAATGACGTGATACCCTGCTCTTGGCCGCCGTCATTAGGTATTATCACCGAGTTGGGTTGCAAAAATATCACAACCGTTGAATTAGAGCCGATCTAAAGAAAAATCTGATCCGACGGTGTCGATACCATCGACGCGGGTCGATGGTATCGACCCCTCGCAATATCCACAAACCTTCTTTCTTTTCTGTTGTTCCGCCTACTGCTGACTCGATACCATCGATGCGGGTCGATGGTATCGACACCCTTAGGTGTCATTTTTAACCCTTTTCCATTGTTGAAGCTGAAAGCGTCGATAGTATCGACTTTGAGGTCGATAGTATCGACTGGCTGGTTGCTAGAAACCTGATGGTAACTCGCTACCATCGACTTTTCAGTCGATGGTATCAACTCTGCACTGCTCCTTGCAGCTGCCTGCCTATGGCTGTGTCGATAGTATCGACTGTTGTCGATGGTATCGACAGTTGCAGATATGTGTTTTTCCTGAAATTGCAAAACAAAACCACATCAGCCCAGATAAAATCTATTATTGTAATCATTTATGCTCAAAACAATAAAATAAGAGAGATTTGACACTGAGAAGGATCATAGACTAAAGTAAGTGAATTATGCAATATTAACCACCAAAATGACCAATAAACACATAAATCGCAAGTACAATAAGTCTATAAATGCGACTCAAAATCATCGCATCATGCGCCGCTAAGGGGGAGGCCTACAGGTTAGGGCAGTGCCCATTCACGACCAATTCCTCATAGGGGGCATAAGAATGGAGCAAGAGGCAGAGACTAGCCTTTGGACCCTGTTCTGTCAGTTAGGAGATAGCACGAGGGAAATAGAGAGGGTGCTTCTGAGAAGAAAGAATGGAGGGAAAAACATATGGTCTTCAGCTATGGCTGATCTGGATAGGAGCCTGATCGTATCTTTAGGAGGTGGGGTGGGCACAAGAACGGCTGGCGCGATGGCCAAGGTCCGTAGTTATACTAAGGCTTGTTCACAAGAAAGAAAGAGATGAAGAGGCTAAGGACAATTATGTCCTCTCATGTATGTACAAGATGCAAGGGCAAAGTAGGACTTTTGCAATTCCCTGGCCGACCCAACTACAAAAGAGGGAACATAGTAAGTTGGCTGGTGTGTGATTGGCCTAATTATCTCTATTTTTTGCAAAAATCATAACTAATTATAGGTAACTCAAATGAGGACAATTTATATACAAAAATTTATCAGCAAAATGATAGGAACTGAAATAAAATATATATTTGAGACCTAAATATGACCATAATACCAAAAGTAGGGCAGATATGTGTTGAAGTGGTAAATAAAGAATAAAAACCCTACGTTTGTACTTTGACATAACTGAATGCATTGAATGCTCTTAGTTCATGTTGTAGTCTCATGTTGTTGAATCTAATGATAATATAAGACAATTTTGATAAGTAATAAGGTTTCTAAGTGAATAATCACATACATGATGATAATTAGGGCTAACAAAGTGGATATCTATACATGTGGATAAATAGGGTTATGAAACCAAGATCATATCTTGTAATGTTGATTAATGAAGTTAATGTGATCTAAGTATTCATAATAATAGGATGTGGTAGATTTGATGATCATGACAACACCAAGTATAAATTAGGGTTCTTAAGTCATTAAAACAATAATCATGGGAATTAGAGTTTCAAAGCATGACTTTAATCATATTTCGATAACAAGGAACCCTAAAACCTAGAATAGGACCAAGTAGGGTTTAATATGATTAATGAGATGGTGACACTTTAGGATTTACATACATGCATATTAACTATTGAATTCCTTGGATCTGTTGATGGGACTGTTTGAATATTCTTGAAGTATAATCACATAATCTACATGGCTCACCATCGAGGTATGTGCTTACGCTTAGTTTCCCGCATTAGTTTTCTGGTGTTTACCGAGTGTTTCTTGAAGATTGAACAACTAAATTGTTGGATGTTTATTTACATCTTGTTTAGTTATAATTTCACTATGAGTATCACATAAATAAAGAATATGTGAATAAAATGACAGTTCTTATTTGTAAGTAATTATTGAATATATGTTGTTATGTACTTGCACTCTTTTGCATGCACCTCATGTACATAGTATAACTTGTTATACTGATCCGTGCGTTTGTTTCATGATGTTTTAGGCACATGCTAGATAATGTGATATCAAGATATGATAGACATATGAAATTACTTGTAAGGAGGATTAGATAGATACTTCTTCTCATATAGTTCTCATTTGTACAATTCTGATGATGGAAAGTTAAATAAGTTCTAGAGGAACAACTTGTAAATAATGTTTTTGAATGAATAGAAATTATTTTCTATTGATTATTATTTGTTTAAAATATGGATCCTTGGGAATATTTTAGGTAATGGCTCTCATATTTTGGTCCTTCCTTAATTGGGGGATGCTAAAAAGTGAGGTCGTTATAGTTACTATGATAGGCATGCCATTTGTATATAGATTGTTATTGATGTCACTAAAGACTTATGTAATGTTACATGTGGTTATTTGAATGAAAGGTTTGCACTTTTGTATAATTATCTCATACAGTTATGTTCATAACGTTTAATCTCTATCTTTCACACCTACTTGTTAATGTTGTTGATTAGTTTAATTTAAGGTTTCGTTTTGAGTCACATCACTTTTTTGTGATAGGTTATTTCACAATACCTATAATCTCTAGTTTATGTCTCAACCCAATCCCATATGTCATCGAGTCAATCATTGTTAGGACATTTCTACGTTGATTTATTATCTCATATAAAAATAGACATAAAAGTGAAACAAGCCATTTATAATCAAATAAATTACAAAGTATCCCATTACAATCATCATATGTTCTCTTTACGCATACAACCAACATAATCACCCAAGCCAAAATGTCATAGAAGAATATAAAACTGTAAATCATTATACAAGATAAATCAATGTCATGAAAAAGGAGACTAAAGCATCACATAAGATTTGATCTAAACTTGATGTCAAGAAGAGATATAGGAATCTAGTAGGATAAGAATATTTTGGATGCAAGTAAGATTCAAGGATACAACACTCCTATAGTGGAATTAATAAGCACGACGTTGAGAGTGGTTGTAGAAAGAACACTAAATCTCAACTTTTGGATAACTGGTAGGTCTAGCAAATCTTCTCTAGAGTGATTGGTGGTTGGAATGCATATGCTAGTCCATTTCTACTGACATGATTGTAAGGGTGATGGAGTTGGTATTCAAACTCGTGTTCCTTATATATGAATTTTGGGATTGTGTTCTTACAGATTTGTTCGCTCTTAGTAAATAATGAATTGTAGATTTAAATATTAATAATCTTGACAATAGGCTTTTATGTTCATCACAAATAATCACTACAACAAAAAAGTCCATTAGTGGCCTTTTAGAAATGCCACAAAAAAAATAAATGCCACTAAACATGTTTAGTGGCATTTGTTGACACTTTAAAAAATGCCTCTAGTACCAATGCCACTAGAAAGATAGTGGCATAAGTTGTAAATGCCACTAAATGTTTGTATTTAGTGGCTTCCGATAAATGCCAAATAAAGGCCACTAAAAATCATTTGACATTTATAAGAAAGCCACTATCCATCAATTGGCTTGTATACAAATGCCACTATTTTGTATTATGTTGTTGTATGAAATGGTTCTTATTGAGTGTAATGGATTTTAAAAAAAGCACTAATGACATACTAGTTTTGTATTACTACATTTTCATTGTTTTTAGTCATTCAATTTTAAATTCATTATTAGGTTTTCTAGTTGAAGGCCAATTGCAGCCGAACTCAAAATTTCAAAAGTATGAATATTTTTTATTTATAATCAAATGACAATTACATGGGGAGGACATTTTTCCTTGCCCCTTAGATTGAATACAACACCAATGATATACTTTCATACAACATTTTTCTATTTAGTACAATAACTTCTACATCATTGGATTTGTCTCTTCCCTGATATGACTATCTACTTTTCAGCATGCCGACTTCAGAGCTCCTTCAGGAAATAGCTTTACCTTGCGGTGGAATCCCTGAATGACCTCCGAGAACCACTGGATAACATGTGATGCACTGCTGTAGCTGGAGTATTCGTAATCAATAACCATGATAGAATAGGAATTGAAGCTTCTAGAAGATTATGCGTTGTTTCAGTTGTTAAAAACCTACATCACTAGAAAATGATTCAAACTCATGTTAGGTACACCTGAATTTTCACATGCATGCAATAAAATGAGTAGTAGGGAAAAGTTGGTGTTTATTGTCTGGATTTTAGCATACATGCAATAAAATGAGTAATCTTAATAAGTAGTTGTACCTGAAGACTAGCATTAACAATAGATTCAAGACCATTGTGGAAACAAAAATAGATAGCAACTTGCATGGGTTCTGATTGAAGGAACTTGTCTTCAACAGAACAAACAAAATATACCACCATACTTGTGGCCTAGATGACATCTTCCACATCTTCAAATGCCTCTTTCCAGTGGTTTCCCCTCAGCCACCCAACCTCCACCTGCAAGCCAGCTTGTCAGTTTAGGAACCATGTTACCTTCTTCCTAGTCAATTGCGCCTCAAGGGTTGTTGTCTACTTTGCATAGTTTAGTACATGTACAAGGAGCACTGGCTAACACCAATCAACAACAATTACCTAGATTAAGTATAGCACAGTTGCTTCAAAAACCCATTCAGCAAGCACCTTCCCAGATGGCGCTTCAGCAGTAGGGACAAGTATAACAATCAGGCTTGCAACCTTCTCAACCATCAAATTTCCAGCTTCATTAGTAGCTACAGCTAAATAATTCATTGAGCTTGAGTCAGCAGTAGTTCCAATTATTTCAACTGGTGCAATTTTAGTGACCTATATTTGGATGAACTGGAAAAGATTAGTCCTAGAGACAAAACAATACAAAAAAGAGACATCCCATATTATCTTTTGCAATTTTTTTAGTCACAATTGGATATCATATTGGATGGAAGATATATCCATTATCATCCTACAAAGATATCACCTGGAACATAATGCTTACAAACCCCATTTTTCTTCAATATTATCTTGCAATGCCCTTTCTTACAAGTTCCTGAACTGCAAGGAAAGTTTGTAGCTACTGAGAACTTCTTTTAGACTTCAAAGGTTAAATTTTTCACTGGCTCTATTTTTATCTAAGATCATGTATAAAAAAGAAATAATACTATCTTCTACAAAGCATTTTAAATAAGAGGCAAATGCCACAATTGCAACACAATGACTATAGTCTGGTTTTTCTTTATAATCCTGGGAAAGAAAATACATAGTTGAATTTTGTTAACAATAAAGAGAGACTGGAGATGCCATTTGAAACAAACTATATCAAAAAGGAACTTGGAAAAAAAGGATAATGTTTAGGTAAAAGATGATAGTGATTGTATAGATTTGATGTACTTGGATAGGCAGTTAGATAGTTGTAAAATAATCTCTCGATCAACTAAGAACTTTGGACCCCGAGTAAGGAAGAGGGGTGTGTACTATTATTCCAGGCCTCTCAATGAATTTCCTTCATACTTCATTTGCACCTCTTGAACAGTTCGTCTGACAGTAGCACATTCCCAAGCACAAAATAGGTATATAAGCATTGAGCCAAACAACCCACCAACAAAGACCTCAGGAATTGCTATGTCAACCTTTAGAACAAAAATTACAACATATAAATATAAGTAGTACGATGATACATAGAGAAGATACTACTAACAAAGATTAATAGTAGAAAATAATCATGATAAATTTTCATAATTAAGGTGCAAAACATGTTTATAAGGGACACAAGAAAAAGTAGATACTTCATCCATGTAAGCACTGAAAAGAAGAAATGAAGCCAGTGCTACAGATACAATTGCAAACCCTTTCATTGTTGCCTTTGTTATATTACCAACAACATCTAGCAAAATTGTTGTCTCTAATACTTTCAGGCTGCACATAACAAGTATGAATTGTGTTAGCTAGTAGTAACTGAAATTACTGTCAGAGATGGGAGCACCAAAGAGACCAGAAATGTAATAGAGTCAAACACATTTATTTGTTTGGGAGATCAAAAGTTAAGAGAGTTCAAGAACATAAACAATGCTAGAAACTCCTGTAGGAATCTAAAATAATGTAACTACCTTCGTGACATATCTAGCTTAAACAAACATGCCTGACCAGTGACCAGTAAAAAACCATGTCTAGACATACTCAATTAGTCAATGAAGTTTACTTCATGAAACTTAATATTAATGACACTGCATAATGTTTCAAATTGTATTAGGCTGTTCAATAGATTTACCTATTGACTCATCTCAGCAATGCCACCTGCATTATCAGTAATAGTTCCAAACATATCCATAGGAAATACATATGCAGCAGTACTCAACATCCCCATGGTTGCAACAGTAGTCCCAAAAAGACCACCTGTGGGATTTCTAGTTTCATCTACTAGGCTAGAAGTGTGCCCCAACCAAAAGGCAGAGATGATAGATACACTAATCACCAAAACTGGAAGAGCTAGAGATTCTAAACCTAAACTGACTCCAACAATTATATTTTTCCCATGGCTAGTAGAACTTAAAAGTGCCAAAGTTCAAACTGGCTCGTGCTTGTAATCATTATAGTACTTGGTGATCCAGACAAAAACATAAGCTGTATTGATCCCAACTAAACCATAGAGTGTGAAGTGCAACCATGCTGAAGGTGCTTGTTCAGTGTAAAGCAGCCACTGAGTAGACTACAAGAAGTTACTATATAAGTAAATGGCAAAAAAAGTTACAAGAAACATATGAAAATGATTGGAAGTTTCAAATATTAAAAAGAAAAAAAATTAAAATGACCAATGTGTTTTGAAAGATAAATTCCACTTATAAGAATGCCCACTTAGGCAAAGCATGTGTAATTCACCCAGAATGAAAATGAATTTCCATATCTACTTATTTAGGTTTTAGTTTGAAGTAGAATCAAGAACTCACACCAAGATATCCTTGTAAGCATTTAAAAAGATACTAAAGTGTTAATAATTTTTCCCAAAGTAGAGAGGCAATTCTGGTAAATAACTGAAAGTTTATAGAAATTTTTAGATGTTACATCTTAAATGTTAACAAGTACAATTTTCACAAATTTTAAATTCGAAGTCAACTATGAAACAACATCTTATAGCAGATACCAAATCTACATCTTCGATTCCAATTCCATGCAATTCTACATCTTACAAAAAGGTAATATTCTTTGGATCAAGTAAACATACGAACTTTAATGCCAGGATCACATGTACCCCTGATAGAGAGTATTCCAATTGATGATATCACCAAATCAAAGGAATGGATGGACAATGGAAACACGATAAAACCAATAGGATCTATAGATAATTTATAAAATACTTTTAACCCTACAATTATAGTAAGATCTCTTCACCACTATTTAGAGGAAAACCACTGATTTTCGATTATCTATATAATAAAAAATAGTATGATTTTAAGACACATACTAATCTCTTCATATGTGAGCCTACCAAACAAAAGAATTTAGGATAATTGCAGGATATCTTAGAGCACTCCTCCTTATACATGTCAACAAAATAAGGGGAATGTTCATTATCTACAAGAACTGAAGCTAAAGTTGACTTTTCATAAATTTAGGATCTGGGACTCAAAAACTTTCTGATATGCGTCACTTTGATTAAAAATTTTGTATGTTTTATTTTCAATTTTCAGGCGACAGTGGAAACTGTAACAATGTAACAAACCTACAACTAATGATAGCATGCTATTCACATAGTTTAAAATGTGAATTTTGATGCCGTTTCCGATGGTCTAGAAATAGAAATCCACATAATTTTGGTTCAATGGAAATTTCAACGATTTTGATGATCAAATAAAGGAATTAAGTCATGAAATTTTACATGATGATCTACATACATAAAAATACTTAACTATGCAATAATATCATATCTAGGGGTAGGGTAGGGGTTCCTAGACCCAACATGTGAGTGAAAATATACATATTGTTTCGATCAGGATTGCAATCATGAAATGTGCACATACATACATTCTTATGAAATAGCATATTATTCTTATATTTTGGATTCATTTATGTGAGGGGCAGTCTCCCACATTTTTTAAAGGTTTTTTTAGATTTTTTAAGGTTTTTAACGAAATTGCTCATCGAAAATTTCGTCAATTGGGGAAGTCAATTTCCATGTGCGGTAGTGGTTGAAAGTGAATTTTGAGCATGATTGCTCATCATGGCTGCATAGTATAACTTAAATTTGTGAATTGTTGATATTATCATGATAGATCAAGCTTACAAAATAATTTCTTAGACCTATAACAACTGTGTGCATTGATCTTGTTATTCACAAGTACCATAATGCCAACACAATACCCACTCAATGCAGGCACACAGGCAAGCATGTGCACCACTATAATAAAAAAGTATTTCTAAGAGATTGTCCCACAAGGATCTACAAGCCACCACATTACATTTAGCATAAATAGATGTGATATACTTACCCAATTTTTCAAAAAAAATAAAAAATAAATAAATAGATGTGATCATGAAAGATGCACCTTGAAGATCCACTATACTAACAGTGATACAATGTTGATGAACATGAAATACTATAGGCAACATGTAAGGATAAAAATAGTTAAACTTTACTGAGTAAGTAGTGTCATTCTCGTAATTTTCTTTGGTGCAACAAGTGGCATAATACAAATCACCTGCAACAGCCATGTTGAATCCACCAACACCAAGTTTTACTGAAACAGAAAACTTGTTTAGATAGGAGCTATGGTGATGTGGTGGTGGTTGGGCTGGCACATGCTTCATTTGGTGGGAGTGGGGTAGGCATGTTGAGAACCAAGGTGGAGTGGAGGTGGGAATGTAATGAAGAAACAAAGTGTTCACATTGGGGATGCTCGAATGATAATGAAAGCAGTAGTACTGGAAAGAGGTAATGGCTGGGTCATGGATTGAGATAATGGTGATTTGGTTGGGTGGAGATGATGTAATAGTTATTGCAATATGAATGTTATTGTTGTTGGCGTGGATGTAGGAGGTGTGTAGAAGTGGTCTGTAACATGTTGTATGACTATTTTGGTAGCAACTATATAGCATGGTTGGGCCATAGTGGATTGGTATACAGCTACGAATATGGTTTTAGATGGTGGGTAACCTGTAATGGAGGTGGACTTGTGGCTGCAATGCTACATCTCTACTGATGAAAAATACATTGGTACCATTGATATTGGTTGGATGATGGACTGCTATCAAAGTGGCTCAACATGATGATGTTTATATGCATGTTAAAGTTGTCATTAGTGAAAAATGTATTAAAAATAGTGGCTTTATACATTGTGACCGATGGAGATTGTTTTTGTTGGGTTTTAGGGGAGACAGACAAGGCAGCGGAAACAAAAACTTTCTTCTCCCAAACCCAGAATAAAGGAATCGCGTCAACGTCTATACAGTAGGAAGGATGGTTTGTAGAGGTGTACCTTGTCTCGAGGCTTGCTCGGCGACGTTACCTCACAACTTGTGCGGTCTTCACCTCTGGTCTTGGATGGTGTCTATGCAGCTCCTGGTCTTACCGGGACTATCAGGATTGACAGCTGTCCTCCAAGCGGCAGAAGTCTCCTGCCTCTAAAGTAGTCCACATGGACCACCTCGAACTCCGATCTCCTTGTCCCACAAGGAATCGGAAGGAGTCACACCCTCCTATCAGTATACTAGTCACCAACACACTCTCCTATAACCAGTTGCTTTTCTACAATTGTCTTTCCCTTGTTGTGCCTCCCTTATTAGGTAGCACTTGCTCGGGCTCGCTCAGTTACCAAAACCAGAGAGAATGACAACTTTGCAGAACAACTCGTGTTCTGAGTTGTTGTTTTTGAGAAGCCCCCACTACCCCTATATATATAGGAGGGTCATGGGACAAGGTTCTCTACCACGGGCAATGCGGGATTCAACAAGAGAAGAAGGGTTTGAGATTTTCCACAAAACAACCAACTGCGCCACCTGAACCGATCGTTTCAAGCATGAACTGATCGGTTGGGGACCTCAACCGATCGGTTCACACCTGAACCAATCATTTGGGACACCTGAGCCGATCAGTTCATGGTCCTGGTTCAACTCAAATTGACTTTCATATTTGTTTCCGATTAATCAAATATTAATCCTTGTCCTAATCAAATTTGTACAAGTTAAACAAATTGTGTTTCCAAAATAGTCTTCTGACTTTCCAAATGATCTCAGTTGGTCACATGAGACGACCTGTTCAACAATTGAACCGATCATTTCATTACATATGAGCCGATCGACTCACTAGTTAAGCCGATCGATTCACCAACCTGAGACGATCAATTCATCTCATGAGCCGATTGGTTGGGGCAGCAAACTACGCAAAATCAGTCAATCACAGTTTCAATCAATTCGATACTCTAATCAATCGGTCCTACACCTTGAAAACTATGATGCTGAGCTATCAAATGATTGAGAGTCTAATTGAACTACTAAACTCCTTTAGTAATCAATCTAAACATCATTTGTGGATAAACTCCTCTTCCAGGTTAAATCCTATGTGTGTGACCCTGCATGTCCATTTCACGTTGGTAGTGAAAGTCCATAACACTTATGAATTCACAAGCAAAGAGTGGTGCCTAGTCGCACATCAATGCTACCCAATTGAAATAGAAAGTTGGAGAATAACTTTCAATCCTACAATCTGTGAATGGTTGTACAGTGAATGTATAATTCCTTTGTCATTGATATCCCAAATGAACTCAAGGCATGGAACAATCATCCTGTCAACATTCATTCACTTTCTTGATCTCATAGTAGATTGGAGAAGTTATGTATGACATCAATATCACATATTGATTCACACATGTGTGCATTCCTATCTCAATACTACTCATCAAGTGGCCATGGATATCAAACTCCCTCAGGAAGGACAAATCCCATATCTATCACTCACCCCTCAAAACCCCCATGTGTCAAAGCCACCCAATCATCACCTTTATAACAACCCATTTTTTAGGACTACGTTTGATGATGTCAAAGTGTACCCAACGACATGTGTTGAGTGTAGTGATTTCAGTTCAAAGAATCGCATTCACCACCATCACTGTGAGAACTGACTGTGACTACCATATCATGGTTCCATGTGTCAAACGCAGGGTGGGTCTGTCCGGTACACTTGTTCTCTAACAAGTACCTTTGTGTTCGGTTTAATATCTCCATATCATGACTAATGAGAGGCTGTCATCAACCAACACCACAATCTAGTCTTGTGTGTCATTGTTGTCTATCTACCTTCCATAGTGACATCCGACTAGGGACATAATAAAAATGTACAAACTCTTAGCATCCATATGATGTCATCGTTCAGGTCTTGAACCTGAAGGCATACGTCATTGAGTATTTTCATTCTCTTGACATTCAATTTGTTCTATCATTATTTCATATGACTGAACCAAAAAGAATTGGAAGCTTGCCTTTGATGTTTATCAAATCAATCTTAATGTATCTCACCAATCATCCCATGATTGGCTCTCAGGGCACACATACTAATAGACTCCCACTTGCACTGTGAGCCAATAACCCTTGAATCATATTCATAGTGATCTTCAAACATGTCCCACATGTTACTACGCTCTGGTGCTAACATAGTGAGTTATGGCAACAACTTGCCAAAGTCAATATTAACTACATGTCTCTTATCTCTTCATTGTACGTCATACATATGAGATGGAGTTGTCGTAATACGCGATCTAGTATTCCTTTATCCACATTGCATGACCAAGCGCTACTAACTTGTCATCAATGACCGGAATATCTATAAGTTCATCTCTATGAACTCCTAGATCCATATAGTATCCACTGCTGTTCTCTAACACACAGATACTCATCCTTTCCTTTTAAAACAACTTAAATGGAATATTTCCATTTATCAACAAACATTCACTTTTATATATATCCCATATATATTTTGTGATTAATTTTCTGTCCTTTTCGAAAGTTCACATCAATGTAACTCTTTACAGTGAACCCTTCCTTATTTCCATAGAATGAGTACTTATCAAGTATTTATCAAGTTCTTATGGTATTCCAGTAACCTTTACTGGAACTAGACAGACATCCACTCCTCATGTCCCACATACGAGTTATCAGGATGAGCACATCATATTGTCAGGTCCTACATACAAGATGATGAATGTATTTGATTCTTGCTATGCCCATACATGCAAGATAATGGGATGATCACATACATGATAGATCCATATCTATTCTTAGTGTTCCCATTCTTTGTAAGAATTGGACACTTAGCCTTGGGATACTAACTCCTTGTAACATGGACAAGTTTTCTCCCACTAAATCTGTGCATACTGAACCCTTCATCATAGATTGCCAATGTATGCTTTTCTATTTTCAAGTTAAGAGGTTTTTGAGAACTATTTCTATAGATCTCTATTCCTATCACATAGGAAATGTCTCTTTCTTCATTAAAGATAATTTCCACTTTGGATTTCCATTTCAGAACATTCCATTTCACATCAACATGTGGAATGTGAATACACTCCCACTAAATCACTGATCTCTCTTTATCTTTGGCATATCAGTCAAACCTTTTGACTATATTAATAAAGTAAAGATCCAACTCTGAGTTGCTTGTACCCAATCAATCACATTGATTAGTCCATTGTAACTAATAGACTTCATTTGCATTAATGGATTCATAAACCTTATAGGTTGTATCACGTACACATCCTTGTTTTATTCCTTATAGGAATGCGGTTGTAGTATCCATATGCCAAATCTCTCAGTCATTAAGTTGCAATTAACAAGCATCTTCCTTCTCAAAATGTTATCCATGTGTCTTAACGCTTAAGACTCATTCACACTTTTGGATTTCATCCCAATGGGTGCTACCATCAAGGTCATACCTTATGGTTCACATGGAAGTCATTTAGGATGTAATGGTCACAAACCATAACTCAAAATCTGGTTCCTCATATTTATCTAGATAGTTGACTCATCACATAGATAATCGAGGTATATCTGTCAAGGATATAAGAAGTCACAACCCTTTGTGATTCTTGATGTCCTTTATTAGTGTAGGGTATTCTTTATTTAAGAAGAATTTAGTTATTTGATAATCATCCTCTAACTCCTTAGAGTATGACTCCTTTTGATTTAGACATCACCATGCCTTAATCAAGAGCTCACTATGATACATTATCATAATCACTCATAAGGATCTCAAACACTTGGTTTAAGTATTTTAGTCATTGATCTCATCAAGAATTAACACTTTACCAAATTCGTACGTCATCTATGATATTCTTGAACACTTCAAGATATTCATATTGATATTTCTCTAAACACCATTTGAGGTATTAGCATTAACTCTAATAGGTATGTAAAAACATCACATGTATTATACCTAATAGGATAATCATTCTCCCACTACCTTAGTGAAGATTGATTAATCATGTCCAAGAGATTCATGTCTCTTACTGGTTCTCTAACCAAAAGAGTCTAGACTTATCCATCATATGGAAACTAGAAATGAATTTTTGTTATGCTAATTTGATTGTTTGGGTTATCAATAACTTTTAGGTATCATTTTATCTTATGCATACCAAGTACCACAAGATAAACAAGGCATTGCCACAAAGATTGAAACATCAACTTTATTAATTGCTACCATTGTCATACAATATGCAAAAAATAATGTGTTTCTATCCATTGGCATATATGAAATAGTAGTTCATAATTTTATTACATGCCTTTATGGCTGAAAATAAACTAAAGTACTCCTATTTATGGTGGCAACACTTACCCCATGTATTGGGTGCTTTACACTTTATAACTTGGTATCATATACCTAAAAAGTGTTACAAGTTTATTTCATGACACCTTCAGGTGGAGACGTATGTCACCTCCTTCTTCTTTAGTTCTTATAGATAGAGTGGTCAATTCCTTTTCCAATGTCCTGACTTTTGACAATGGTGGCAATTGCCTCTCTTAGTCATGCCTCCCTTGGCCTTGAGAGTTGAAGATGACTTGGACTGTTGGCTAGCATCCGAACCTTTCTTAGCTTTGCCCTTGCCCTTGCACTTAGACTTGCCTTTCTTTCTACTGATCATCATCACAGACTTAGGCTTGTCCTTCTTCATCTGTGCCTTGACTGTCCTCAACATGCCCAACAACTCTGTCAATGGCTTGTCAAAGTTGTTCATGTTGTAGTTCATCACAAATTGACTATAGGATTCTGGCAAGGATTGCAGTATCACGTCAGTAGCCAACTCTTGACTCAGGGGGAATTCCAGTCTCGTCAGGTTCTCCACATACCCAATCATCTTGAGCATGTCAGGACCAACTGGATCTCCTTCTGTCATGACACACTTGAACAACACCCTTGAGACATCATATCTCTCTTACCGTGTTTGATCTTCATACATGTTCTTGAGATGCTGAATAATCTCAATGACACCCATGTTCTCATGTTGTCTCTGCAACTCATGGTTCATGGAGCACAACATCAAGCACTTTGCATCAATGGCATCATCAGAATGCTTCTTATAAGCATCCCTTTCTGACTTTGGTGCGGTAGGAGCAGGTTCCTCTGGAATTGGAGTATCCAGGACATAGAGCTTTCACTCTTGAGTGAGAACAATTCTCAAGGTCCTAAACCAGTCAAGGAAGTTTGTCCCATTCATCTTGTCCTTTTCTAGGACCGATCGCAATGAAAAGTGATTGTTGTTTGTTGTCATTTGTACTACAAAAGGAAATATATGCAATTTAGTCCAAAACTCAATTTTGAATTATTTGAAAGGTTGCGATATAATTAGGACTTTAATTAATTATTGCTCCAACTATATTTGTTCAAATTGATAGCCCTCACCATCAATTTAGAAAATTGCAGTGTACAATTTTCTAGTGGGTCAAGATCCATATTTCATCAAGTCATGAGTCAGCTTTGGTTGATCGCCCACAATTTTGACTATTTAGGTAGGCCATCATGCCAATTTCATCATATGAAACTCTTGATGAGTGAACATGTGCAACACCTTGTCATGAACATTCCGTGCCTCTGGGCTTAGACACTCTAAGAATCATCAATTAAGTCTAACCCAAAAGCCGACACGATAAACATGAACCGTCCTTTGGCAGAACCTACATGTTTACCCTTCACACTTCCACAAGATAGACGACGCACCACGCTTTGGCGTAACCTATGCTTGGTTGATCAAGATTTTCATGTGTGCCGCTAATGGAAGGCGTAAAAGACTTAATATTTAGATGAGGGATTTGGTTTTATAGGTACATATACATATCCAATCACCACAATACATAATACGTATCATATACATGCTATAACCCACAAAAAACATGATAAACAATAAAAGCGATGATTATGGCTATCCAAATGTGATTCCTCGAGCCAAGAGTAATCACGATCACCTAGGTCCACATCACATGCAATATGTACAAGATGAAGTGCTATAGCCATATGAATTGATCAACTCATCACATGAATGACCTGCTCGTCCTGGCCGGTCATCTAGGTGCCACCAGCCGATCGGCTGGCTCCTCCAACCGATCGTTTCTCTTAGTCATCATGCATCTCCTTATGGTCACCACCCAATCATCTCGCTCCTCGAACCAGTCGTATGGATCACCAACTGATCAGTTCACTCCTTGAACTGATCATCTCACTTGTCGTCAGGTTGTCTGCCGTTCTTTGACATAATAGGAAATAAAAGATCTATCCTATTTTACATTTGAATTGGGAAACCCCGAGTTACATTCAAGGGGAGCAAAGGTAGGAAAGAAAACTCGAGTTATCTTGAGTTACATTAGGAATAAGGAGATAGGGAATTGGTGCACAGATTGAGATGCAAGAAACCACATCCAACCAAGCACACACATAAGGTGTTTTGGCCATAACCACACTATACATCCACCACAAAACTCGTTTAAGGGATACACGTATCGAGTGCATTCATATTACATATCATATATGTATATTGGGATTTGTGGATTTAGGATTGGACATGCACAAAGCCAATTTTTATTTGCATTGTATGCAATAAATAAAGGCGACAAACCAAAATCGATCACATCGATAATCCTAAAGTATAGAGTAGTTGATGTGGCTCTAGTACTACTGTTGGGTTTTAGGGGAGATAGAGAAGGCAATGGAAACAAAAAATTTCTTCTCCCAAACCCAGAATAAAGGAATCGCGTCAACGTCTATATAGTAGGAAGGATGGTTTGTAGAGGCGTACCTTGTCCAGAGGCTTGCTCGGCGACGTTACCTCACAACTTGCGTGGTCTTCGCCTCCGGTCTTGGACGGTGTCTATGCAGCTCCTGGTCTTACCGGGACTGTCGGGATTGACAGCTGTCCTCCGAGCGGTAGAAGTCTCCCACCTCTGAAGTAGTCTACACAGACCACCTGGAACTCCGATCTCCTTGTCCCAAAAGGAATCAGAAGGAGTCACACCCTCCTATCGGGGTACTAGTCACCAACACACTCTCCTGTAACCAGTTGCTTTTCTGTAGTTATCTTTCCCTTGTTGTGCCTCCCTTATCAGGTAGCACTTGCTCAGGCTCTCTCGATTACCAAAACCAAGGAGAATGACAACTTTACAGAGAAACTGGTGTTATGAGTTGTTGTTTCTGAGAAGCCTCCACTACACCTATATATATACGAGGGTCATGGGATAGGGTTCTCTACCCTGGGCAATCTGGGATTAAACAGGAGTAGAAGGGTTCAAGATTTTCCACAAAACAACCAACTGCGCCACATGAACTGATCATTTCAAGCATGAACCAATCGGTTGGGGACCTTAGCTGATCGGTTCACACCTGAACCGATCGTTTGGGACACCTGAGCAGATCAGTTCATTGCTGAGCCGATCGGTTCACTGCTGAGCCGATCAGTTCATGGTCCTGGTCCAACTCAAATTGAAACGTCTATTTCGAGAAAATAAGATTAACTAATGCGGAAGCGTTCACTAAGCATCGGATTACTAGAAATCACTAAAAATTTTAAACTTTTTACAAAGAGATCCTTTAAAGGTAAAGCTTTCTCATAAAGCAACATGATAAGTTGTTTACAACTGATCCATCAGTAAAACTCTGTAAGGAAAGATACAAAAGTCTCTAAGGACTGGACCAAAAATTCGAAAGCACTAACTATTACTCCGAGGACCTGAGAGTACAGAGACGACATATAGGACTCTAACACTATCTACACATGACATAGCAGCCAATGCCTCCACCTGAAGCTTCACTACTGTCCTTGGTACTGCTGATGCTGCCCTTCACCTATTGAAGGATTTCTGCCTCCTCGCCCACGTCCACCTAAAGGTTGAAATCTACGGGGTGAGACAATTATAAAAATCGTCCCAGCGAGAGATACAACTCTTCTCCAGAAGCATAATTATTGCAGCATAAGAGAAAAAAAGTACACAAAGAAGTTATGTATATTTGAGAGTAGTTAAAACAATGTTTAACAGATTAAACTATTCTTTCTACTAAAAGCAATGCAACTATAAATTGATAAAATCACATGTCACTTATCACATCACTAACTCCCTTCAGACTTGGATCATATATCCATTGTCTGGCATTATTATTTGGGAAAGGATGGCCTGTAGCCATACTCCTTCTCCCAAAGTGTTAGGATTCCAACTTCACAACATATCTGCATAACTTGTACATATGATATCAGACTTAACATTACTTATGTAATACAAGGGTTATTTACATTCATAACCCATTAATCTGTAGTTAAGCTTTTCATAGGATTATTCCGTAATAGAATTTAACATAGAAACACTTTGGTTTAGGTCATACCTCATATTTTTAATATTGGGATATCAATCCCTAACCATCTTATTAATATGAAATCCGGAATGTGGGAGTTCAAACCCCTGGACTAATCATAGCATTTGTTACCAAGTAACATCTCATTTTATCTAGTTATCTAAATAATATGACCTTTGAAGATCAACAAATCATATTACTTGTGGCTCATTCAACCTATCAAGCTCATATGTTATCACTTACCAGATAACATGACATTTAGTTATACTCTTGAATTATAGGTAACAAGTGTTCTTAATGCAATTAGCATTATAAATCTTACCTGGATCTGATCACCTCTATATGAAACCTGTCAAGCTTAACTTTTATCAGTTATTCCATATAATCCCACATACTCTAAAGTATGTGATCCAGGAGTTCCCTTTGTAAAACCTATTTCACTATTATTTAAATTCTGACAATGATGGATCTATGATCAGGGCTCTACATGGTATGATTATACTTGATTATTAGGTACATATCAGTATTCTTTTAGCATCATACATGTTTCCAAACATTCAAGTACTAAACATGGCTATAACAGAAGAATACTAAATGTACAAGTATAACTCATATCAGTTATCAACTGGATATCAATTCTTAATCATCTTATCACTATGATTCAAGAACATGGGTGCTCACACCCTTATATCATCATAACACTTGCTATCAAGTGCCATATCAGCATCAAGTCATCTATTAGCATGACCTTGATTTAAGCAATGTATATACTTTTCACATATCATTACTCTAAAAGCTTATAATTGTTTTCAAGGAATATGACATCATAACTCATACCTGGCTATGATTACCTCATAATATCAACCTGTATGAATTATACAAATAAGGACATGCATATATAACAATGTCAGCACAATACCAAAACTTCTCAATTTCTATATAGGACACCACGACTGTGCCACCTTGCACGGTCGTGCAAAGTAAGGCTACCACGGCCGTGCACCTTGCACGGTCGTGCAAGCTAAGGCTACCACGGCCGTGCTCCCTTGCACGGTCGTGCTACAGCAGATCATTACATGATTCATATTTCTATCTATCTATATATATATGTATTCTAATTTCTCATTCTTTCAAGTTGATTAGGTCACATCGACCCTCCAATCAAGTACATACTACCATGGTTAACATAGTGTATCAAGCTATTAATCCTATAAACAATTAAGAATTCTCCCTTTAATTGGTTCTTAATCACTTAGGTATTATTAGGGTTTCAACCTTCACACCTTCATTGATTATCATTACTAATCATTATTGGATCAATAGAACATTCATCATCTTAATTCTCAAAGATTCAATCACATTGGACCTCCACTTCATAAGGTATCCAATTGAATTAGGGTTTCCAATGTTGATTCCTTCAATCTTTGAATTCATGGAACCAATCATCAATTGGACCTATACTCATACCTTAATTGAGTTTAATAGGTCAACCTTCAACTGATTTGTCCCTCACTTGACCCTCAATTGACCATCAATTAGGGTTTAACTCAATTGAATTAGGGATTGGAATCAATAACCCTTCAACATATTTCAATATGGGACTAATTAATTTGAACCTATTGAACCATCATTACATTGGGACATGACCTGACCCCAAACGGTCTTGAGGTCGTTTGGATGACCTCCAAATGGTCTTAAGACCGTTTGCCCATCATATCATCAAAATCTAAGTCAACCAATTAAGGTTTGGATCATTAGATTGATCACCAAAACAACAATTGATTACATTCCAACTTAGTATCATTGTATCATCAATTGCTTAACCATACTCACCCCTAGACCTCCAAACGGTCTTGGGTGACCTCCAAACGGTCTTGAGACCGTTTGGCTCACCCAACCCTTGGATTCTAGTGAAAAATCATTAGGGTTTGAGCTATTGAGTTGATCATCAAATCAGCAATTGATTGCTTTGTAATTGTGTACCTTTGGACCTTCAATTGGTCAACTATACTTGACCCCAGACATCCAAACGGTCTTGGGTGACCTCCAAACGGTCTTGAGACCATTTGGGTGATCCCCAAATGGTCTTGAGTCCGTTTGGGTCAATCAACCCAAAACAATCAACTCAATTCAATGCAAATCCAACACTTAGCCGATTAGGTTTCACACCACATCTTTGGATCTTCAAACACCTATCCATACTTGACCCTAGACCTTCAAACGGTCTTGGGTGACCCCCAAACGGTCTTGAGACCGTTTGGGCAAGAAAACCCAAAAAGTCAAATCAATCAAGTTGAACGTCAGCACTTAATCCAATTAGGGTTTACATAATTAATTAGCCTTCAACTCACGATTCCTTTGGAGTTAATCCCTCAACTGTGGAGGGTCATTAACCAACATGATTATGCACAGGAATCCCAAACAGTCAATGCTTGGTCAACTCACTCAAATGGTTTGAAACCGTTTGCCCAAAAAGTTCAAGTTAATCAGATTGGAAAATCAGCACTTAATCCAATTAGGTTACCTAATTGTTTAGCCTTTAACTCATGATTCCTTGGGAGTTAACCTATAAATTTTGGTGGGTTATTAGACCAAATAATTAGGAACAGAAATCCCAAACGGTCCACGCTTGTTCAACGCACTCAAACGGTTTGAGACCGTTTACCCAAGAAGTTCAAGTTAAACAGATTGGAAAAACAGCACTTAATTCAATTTGATTTGCCTAACTGATTGGCCTTTAACCTACGATTACTTTGGAGTTAACCCCTCACATTTGGTGGATCATTAGCCTACATAATTATGAACAGAAATCCCAAACGGTCCACGCTTGGTCAACGCCCTCAAACAGTCTTGGAGACCGTTTTCTCCAACCGACCATGTGAAACCGTTTGCCCCTCAAACGGTTTTGCAAAACCCCCAAACGGTTTTGCAAACCGTTTGGCCAAGGGTGCAAGACCGTTTGCTAAAGTGACATAGGTATTCACGCCCCCCTTCTTCTACATCCAGATCCAGGTCTGTTCCTCATGGTTTTAGATGCAAGAAAGCAAGGAAGGATGGGGGAAAGAAGAACAAGCTACTTTTGCAAGTACAAAGATATGCATAAGAAAGAAAAAGGTTTAGAGTTATAAAACCTGCCTTAAGGTCGTTCCTTGAGATCCAAGCTTCCAAGCTTCCAGTATTTAATGGTGTCTTGAGATCCACAGGTCGGACAAGGGTGTTTCTCCAAGGAAAGGTTGGGAAAAGATGGCTAGAAAGAAGAAACAAGTAAGGAAGACCATAAAACCAACCTTGCACCATGAATTCCTCCATGCATTCGAGCAAGATGATGATGAAAGATTACCTAGAACTGCTTGGACATTCTCCTCTTCCCCAGAGCTCTGTCCTAAGTCGGTCTAAGCAAGGGGATAAGAAAGGAAGTGAAGGAAACGATCCTTGCTAAGTGAGAAAAGGTGTATATATACTTTAGGTGAAATTTCAACATAAGGACAACTTGTTTCTCCATTTCTCCTCTAGGTCCTTCCCTTATTATAAACCACGTTTCTCCCTTCCATACTTAAGCAAAACTCATATTAAACCCAAGGTCTAAAGGTGAAGAAAGCCAACTTCTTACTAAGTTGCACATATAGAAGGGTTATTAGACTTATAACTTGATCATTTAATTTATAAGGGTTATCATTCATATTTAATTATTCCATTGAAGTGACCTCTTCATCATTCTTACTCTTAATGATGCCAAGAGTCATAAAAGATACTGTAGAAGGTGTATTTTACAAGTTGCACCCCATATTTTGGGTAAATTGCACTTTACACCAAAACTAGAGTTTTAAGTACAAGGATTGCTCCACAAGCTGCATCTTGGTGCCCAAGCTTGGAGAATCCACCATACTTTATCATATTCATTCTTATTATGTCTCAACACCAAAGGAACATCTTAACATGTGCAATTTGTAAGTTAACCCCTTTTAATTGGATAATTTGCACATAGGTCCCTGTATTACAAAACAATATTACAACATTGTTCAAAAGGGACAGAAATGGAAATGTATGTTCCTTAGGAGATTTAATTACATACCAAAAGATAATCACAATTATCTAATTACATAATTAAGAAAAACACCTAGGGTTAGTTCATAACCCAGGTCAGGGATGTTACACAAATTGACTTTCATATTTTCTTCTGATTAATCAAATATTAATCCTTGTCCAAATTGAATTTGTATAAGTGAAACAAATTGTATTTGCAAAATATTCTTCTGACTTTCTAAATGATCTCAGTTGGTCACATGAGATGACCTGTTCAACAATTGAACTGGTCATTTCATTACATATGAGCCGAATGACTCACGAGTTGAGCCGATCGGTTCAGAAACCTGAGCCGATCGGTTCATCTCATGAGCCGATCGGTTGGGGTAGCATACTTTGCAAAATTAGTTAATCACAGTTTCAATCAATCTGATACTCTAATCAATCGGTCCAACACCTTGAACACTATGATACTGAGCTATCAATTGATTGAGTGTCTAATTGAACTACTAAACTCCTTTAGTAATCAATCTAAACATCATTTGTGGATAAACTCCTTTTCCAGGTTAAATCCTATGTGTGTGACCCTACAGGTTCATTTCACGTTGGCAGTGAAAGTCCATAACACTTATGACTTAACAAGCAAAGAGCGGTGCCTAGTCGCACATCAGTGCTACCCAAGAGAAATAGAAAGTTGGAGAACAACTTTCAATCCTACAATCTGTGAATGGTGTTACAACGAATGTATAATTCCTTTGTCACTGATATCCTGAATGAACTCATGGCATGGAACAGTCATCCTGTCAATGTTCATTCACTTTCTTGATCTCAGAGTAGATTGGAGGAGATATGTATGACATCAATATCACATATTGATTCACACATGCGTGCATGCCTATCTAAATCCTACTCATCATGCGGACATGGATATCAAACTCCCTCAGGAGGGACAAATCCCATATCTATCAGTCACCCCTCAAAAGCCCCATGTGTCAAAGCCACCCAATCATCACCTTTATAACAACCCATGTTTTAGGACTGTGTTTGATGATGTCAAAGTGTACCCAATGACATATGTTGAGTATAGTGATTTCAGGTGAAAGAATCACATTCACCACCATCACTATGAGAACTGACTGTGACTACCATATCATGGTTCCATGTGTCAAACTCACGGTGGGTCTGTCCGATACACTTGTTCTCTAACAAGTACCTATGTGTTTGGTTTGATATCTCCATATCATGACTAATGAGATTTTGTCATCAACCAACACCACAATATAGTCTTGTGTGTCATTGCTGTCTATCTACCTTCTACAATGACATCCGACTAGGGACATATTAATAATGTACAAACTCTTAGCATCTGTATGATCTCATCGTTCAGGTCCTGAACCTGAAGGCATACGTCATTGAGTACTGTCATTCTCTAGATATTCAATCTGTTCTATCATTATCTCATATGTCTAAACCAGAAAGAATTGGAAGCTTGCTTTTGATGTTTATCAAATCAATCTTAATGTATCCCACCAATCATCCCATGATTGGCTCTCAGGGCACACATACCAACAATTGTTTCATTCCACCATAACACAAGATCAAACTAATGCTCATCAATTTAAGCCTCCACCAACTTTTCCTGCCTTTTTTAGTTTTTCTACCTCTCTCATTGTCCATATTAAAGTGTGAAAAGCCAACGTGATCACTAAATGATTTTTTTAACTAAAAACCTACAAAAAGGTAATATTCTTTGGATCAAGTAAACATCCAAACTTTAATTTCTGCATTTTCTTATGAAAATACCGTTATGCAAGTGGTTACATATTTGCATGTCTTTTGATTTAAGCATTTTTATGAAGTCATTCAAATTAAAGAACATCTTTAAATTAAATCACAAGACCCATAGAGGTACAATGTAGCTACTATGAACCTAAAACAAATAAAATCCATCTGATATTGAATAGATGGTTTCTTTGGATTAAAAAGATGATAATGTGTACCTACAATAATAGAGGTATATTTACCAATCGTTTTTGGATGAAGCGGAAATCTAATTCCCATACCCTCCAAATCCTTCCTTTCATTCAAGTTGCCTTACTTTTATCCTTCAAACCTAGCAATGTTCCAACAATACTCTCACATATATTCTTCTCAATGTGCATGACATCGAGATTGTACCTAACAATGTTAGATTTCCAATATGGTAGCTCAAGAAATATGCTTTTCCTATCCCAATTGTCTGTTGAATCTTTACCACTTGGCCTTTTCTTACCCATTACAGTTCTTCCGTCCTCCAATTGTGACAACATTTGAGCTCCAAAAGGAGGTTTAGGTGGACTCCTAAATTCTTGCTCATCGTCAATTGCCTTTGCTTCTTTTCGGAATCTGTGGCTAGCTGGAAAAAACCTACGATGTCCTCTGTAGCAAACTTTATGGCTATGTGAAAACCAATGTGAGATAGTATCTTTATTATAATAAGAACATGCTTTATAGCCTTTAGTAATCCAACCAGATAGATGTGCATATCCTGGAAAATCACTAATAGTACATAATAAAGAAGCACACATAAAAAAGAATTCCTTGGTTCTAGAGACATATGTATGTACACCAATATCCCATAGTTCTTTCAACTCATCAATCAATGGACGCAAGTGCACATCTATATTTTCTGGTGAAGTTGGTCCAAGAATGAGTAGGGACAACATAAAGTATGGTTGCTTCATGCACAACCAAATAGGTTTATATGGAATAATCACAACAAGCCATGTACTATAAGAAGTGCTCATTGTTCCAAAAGGATTAAATTTGTCAGTTGCAAGTCCCAGTCGAATATTTCTAGCGTCTGTAGAAAATTTTGGATGCATCACATCAAATGTTTTCCATGCAGGTAAATCTATCGGGTGTCTTAACTTGTCATCTTTTTCATATTCTTCTGCATGCCACCTCATTAAGGAAGAGGTTTTTGATGACATGAACAATCACACTAGGCATGGTATAAGTGGAAAGTGTTTGAGCACCTTGATAAGTATTCTCTTGGTTTTTTTAGCAAGCTCCTCATCATTATCTGGGCTTGTAATCATTTTCGATCTTGATGCTCCACATGTATCACATACGTCTTTACCATCAGAGTCCTTCCAAAACAGCATGCAACCATTTGGACAAACATGAATCTTCACATAATGTAAGCCCATCTCCTTGATCGTCTTTTTTAGCTCATACAAGGAATTAGATAACTGTTCTCCTTCTGGAAGCATTTTCTTAAAGAACGTACAAAACATAGATGATGCTTTCTTACTCAATCCACTAAGACAAACTAGGTGATAGAATTCTAGGATGCAAGAAAGTTTGCTAAATTTCTTACACCCTGGATATAATTATGTCTCAAAATCCTTTAACAAGATATAAAATTTGTCAGCATTGGAATGTTGATCACTAGCTCACTCTACTCCTTCCATATTTCTGTCTTCATTGAAACTTGGAAAAGCATCGTGCAACATATCTTGTAAATTTTCAGCATTTAGGCAATCACCCTGATCAATTGGAGCATCCATTTGAACATCAACATCTTCACCATGAAAATCCTAAGAAATATAGCTTGATAAGAAGCCATGCCACAATAGATGACTCAATGTAGTCTTTCTGGTGACTTGGTATACATTAGCACACTTTCTACAAGGGCATACAATCTTGTCTCCAATCACTGAATGTTCAAAAGTGAAATCCAAAAATTTTGATACTCCACATAAGTATTTACTACTCGTTCGCTCATCCTCTGCTATCCAAGACTTCTCCATTCTATAAAAATAGTAAAACATATAACATATATGAGTAAGTATGTCATATCAATAAAGACTATACAATATGAGAAAATACTAGTACAATCATGCAAATGAAGTACACGTGAGCCTATCCGACTAGGTGGGGGCCCATGCATTTTTTGAAATACTTATAATAAGGATAAAAGAACATACTTATAATAAGGATAAAAGAAAACTTATAATGAAATTTATCACTAATTTGTAACATAATAGGATATGCATATTTCTTTTTGTTGTTGGGTTTCGAAGGTGTCATTCGATAGGATGGTTTTGTGAATTTGGAGCATTCTTGGGAACACATACTTCATTTATTGCTTGAGGACACCCCAAATAACTTCCGATCTCTAATTTATTCTATTTATATTGATGGAACATCTTCAACTATCATCATTATGGACATGTGCTTGAATTTTACGAACTACAACATATTTTATTTTCTTTATCATCGTACTTCTTTTACCAGAAATCATATGTAAACATTTATTAGCATTCATGTAGCAACTTGCAGTTCCATTCATTAATCTCTTTTTATATCCACACACAGGGGTGTACCCCTAAACAATAACTAAACAAAGGGGTTGGTGTACACCTAAACATGCGCATAATTAGAATATATACAAGTCTAGATAGATAGACAACTTAATACTACACCAACATGGTCCTACGTCAGTAACTGTGAGGCCTTTTCAGTGTGGTGATCTTCTCCTAAAGTTCAAAAAAAAAGTAGCTATGAGGATTGATTACTTTAAGGCAAAAAGTGTAAACTCAAAACAAGACAAGAGAATTATATTTGTTAATTGGACCTACCATGGTCTTTTTGATGATGATGTTGTGTCGCATAGCTCCTAACTATATTTAGATGAATCTGAAATGATTGGTATCTCATCATCAAATTTGTATGATTTGGATATCTCCGTCGAGTTCTCATACCGCTATAGATGATCGGGGGTTTTGTTATTGATGTTGGTTATCCAAACATTGATGGTATTATGGCCAACTGGATGGAGAAAAAGCTTGTCGCTATGAACCACTAGCATCTTTCTAATCCAATCACGCCAACTGGATTTTGATACAAGATTTCCCACCAAATCATACTCAACCTCGATAACATGTGAAGAACTACCAAAATTTAGGGTCACTTCACCAGGCCTGTAGCATCTTCTGTTTAGAAAATGCCAATGTTCAGATATGGTTAGTTGGTTTAAGGAACGATCATCTAGGATGATGTTCAATTGTTCTTCATCAGGGAACATTAACATTGGCATAGAGGCCCAATTCATAGTGACTGTTGTGGGTGGACATAGATTGAAAAATATAAGTACTAACAATTATAAGTATATATAACGATGTTATATATTTTCAAAAAAATTAGTATAACATCAGTTAACCTTTCTTTGCTTTTCATAACCAGCTTTATTGTGGTGGACATGATAGATTGAAAAGAAATCTAAGAGAGGAGATCATGTCCTATATCTTTGTAATTGGTCCAATGTTTACTAATCCTTCATTGTTGTGTGATTACCAGTTGGTAATGAAGATCTATTTCCAACCACTCATCTTATTTAGTCCCACCCAAATTGATGGGATTTCATATTGTTAGTTATCATAACCATGTTTTCAACATCTAAACCCAAGAAGTTGCCATCACAATCTACATTGATGGACAGCCTATTAGTAAGAGTTAGACCACTAAAGAAAGTGGTGATTGGGTACCCATCACCAAACCCATGGTACTGATGCAGAACTCTGTTCACACAAATACATTGAAATGAAGATTGTCCTATACTGGAAGCTACTCCAATTGCATCCTATTCCAACTCAATATAAGTATGCTGAAATTTCAGCACATGCCAATGAATTCAAGAGCAATTTTATGAGGTTTGCTCCATCACAGGTACTCTAGTCAAACATGTACAACTCAATAAAATGATAAGCACAACATACAACTTTGCATAATCTTCAGAGATACTGTGAAATTGAAGGAATGGTTTATCTTTTATTTGACAAATTGTGTCTTGAAATAAGACACATAATCAAATGAATGATACTGATGTGGAACTCTATTCACACAAATACATTAAAATGAAGATGGTTCTACACTGAGAACATCTCCATTTGCATCCTATTCCAACTCAAGATAAGTAAGATGCAATTTCAGAACACTCCAACAAATTTAGGAACAAATGTTTATGAGGTCTGCTAGTGTTAGCAGGCACCTGACAAGATCACATGTTGATTAAACTTCATCACAGGTTGCTAGTACAATTAAAGGAACTGTGTGGCTTTTATTTGGAAAATTATGTTTTGAAATAAGACTCGTAATTGAACCAATGATACTGATGCGACACTCTGTTCACACAAATACAATGAAATGAAGTTGGGTTCACACTAGAAGCATTTCCATCTACATCCTATTCCAACTCAAGATAAGTAAGGTGCTATTTCAACACACTTCAATGAATTTAGGAAAGAGTTTTGAAAGGTTCACAAGAAGATTAAACACCTTCACATATTTTTAAGCAACAATTGCCAACTGTCGCATCAGAGATCTAGTATGGTGTCAAGCACTATTGGTACTTGCGTGATAAAAGACCATTTACCAGGTAAGTTTAGATTTACAACTAGGGAAAGTATATAGTTAGGATCATTCAATGTAGATTTACAAGTGTGAAGTTCTTGCATGTTTTTTTCCCTTCTATTTCTACTGTTTGGCAGTGAAAAAAGAACCACAAATTCACATTGTGTTGGAACAACCAGATGAGGAGGTACCCCATATCTCAAACAATGATGATTGATGAAACATCTCAATGATGTAAAAATTATATAATCTTTGCATATCTGAATGATACATTTTTTAGCTCACTACAGTTACCATCACATGAGCTTGTTCTGATGGTTTGTCATGGTGGTGACTAAGGAAATGTAAAAGGTATGGAGCTGGAGGATTCATAGTTGTAGATATTGGAGGGAAAGATAGAGTGTCATGTGAGATTGAGATATATGTTGTTATTTTTTTCTAAATTTATGCAGTAGGCATGCATTTATATAAATGTTTTAGTATTTATTGTTTCTCTATTGCTTGCAATTATACTTGATGATAGGGCTTCATTAATTGGGGGGGGTTCATGATTGTTTTGTAGGCTCATGTTCACATTTGACGCACTACAATGGTAAGGAGCGATTATATTTAGGAAGACTCCAATGGCCATGTCCATGCAAAGACACTGATTTTTCATTATAGGGCCATGATGTGCATGAGGTGGACATTTATAAAGCTATTTGGTTACAAATGAATGCTTGAGTCTCGACCAAGTAGTACATATTAATAGATTAGCAGTAGGATAGTTCTCTTTTATAAAGAGCCTGTAGCTTTTCAATATAAGAACTTATTCAGAAGATTTTGATGATGTTCTAGCATTTATAATTGCACGAGTGAGATGTAATCAACTTTAGAGAAATGGTTATTGTACTTAATTGATACCCACCATTCATGATGTCATTGGAAGTACAACTTAGTGCAAGTCTGTAGCTTAGTATGTCAATTTAATGTCTTTAGAATCTAACATGATGCTTTTATCTAGAATCTAAATGCAGGGCCACGATGTGCTTAACTCATATTGAAGGGTCATTCATGATCCTCGTACTTAACTCAACAAATGCCAAGATCACAATCAACATTGGAGTTTTTGTAGGCTACTCTCTCCTTTCTAAAGCACTAGCTCTCTCCTAGGATGAAAAGGTATTCTATTCTAACCACTTATTGGCCCTAAAAGTTTGGTTAATCAACAAATTTCATCTATTTTTGTGCTACTATGTTTAACTATAACTATGCATCTACAATGCAGTTTTGAGCTATTCCTTTAACCTTTTCTGTTCCTCTAATCTTACAATCTTCTTAATATGAGTTGAAACCAACATATAGGAATGAAGTGCATGTCAGAATGATAACTTTGTAAAATCTTACATCTTATTGTAGATATTCTAGCCATTGATGCAAAAAAGGGTGTGTATGAGAACATAGGACTTCCTTGCATAAAAAGTGCAGGGGATATCGATAAGAATAATTACATAGAGTTTTTGAACTTTACCTTCCTTAATAAGTTTTTGGAAAAGGAATTTTGAAAAGTCGTTAGACTAAAACTAAAGATAAACTCTACAACATTTGCATTGGTAATTGTTAAGAAAACTCATTTTAAATTCACCTCTGTATGTTTCACTCATGTGTTGCATAATTTATTACTGATCCTAGCCTCAAATCAGTTTGTCTAGTTCATCATTGATATGCTTACTTTTTAGATCTCCCACCCTAGGATCCATCATTGTTCCTCATAGTTTCCAAAAAGGTGAAAGAAAGAAACGTGAACAGACTTTGTATGTTCATGGATATTCAATGGGTGTATTCATTTGTAAGATCTACACAATACAAATAATATATTATTGTTAGGACCTACCAGTAGCAAGTTTTTCTTTGTTTCTATATTTCAACGTGTAGTATATCACAAAGCAAAGTAGTTCAAGAGATTGTATGATATAATTGACATCTCTATATGGCTAATGACTTGAGACGTATAAGGACAACCTTGAAGAGGTTTATTTCCTGCCAATAGGTTCTTATTGAGAGAGTGAACAATACTTTTGTAGATACTGTTCTAAAGAAGGATGCTAACACTAACAAAGAACATGTATGATCCAGATATACTTAAGAAGCCTAATTGACTAAAGCTTACATAGTTTCTGTAATTAAAGTCTTTATAATCTTTTGATTGATGGCTTCAAATTGATGATTAACCTATAACAGAAGATGGCAGTAGCAAAGTTGTAGGTCTATAAAATATTTTTTGGTGTTTCAGAATAGTTTTTTTAATGAAATTGCTTCACCCTTTTTATTATATACATTCTATACTCCTTTTTGTGGTTCTTATGAAATGATGATGCATGATATTTCAGCACTAAAAGCGGAACCTTTTTCTTATTTTAAGTGCACATGAAACTAACATGCATTCTATATATATTGATTTACAGGTTTGTATTAGTTAATATTATAATTTAGTTGACTATATGCAAGTGAAATGTCAACTCTAACCTTAGAAGTGATACCATTGGCCCACTGCACTTCAAAACCACCATCAATGATACCAACAACATTCCCCATGCATGATAAATAGTTGAAGGCATCATTGCAACAATCTTCTTTAGGGATGTTAGGAACTATGTTTTTCACTAAGAGGTGATGCAAGTTATTGCCCGAATCAGTAGAGATTTGTATCTATTAGTCCATATGAGTAGAATGGTCATCCTTTGATTTTCCAACATAAGACAATGCCGCCCAAAAAAGGGAGTAATCCTGATGTTCTATTGATTCATAGATATTGACAAACTCCTCAACTAACACACCAGTACAATCACTGAATAGACCAATGTGATCAACCTACATAACTACTAAAACACACTCTTGTAAATCCATGGTTTTCACTATCCCAAGTTGCTACATGGAATAACATCTGATTTCTCAAATGTGCTCTTGTGAAGGTACATACCTTGTGTGGATTGTGGTGGAGGATAGAGCCATTGTGCTAATCTCCCAGCCGATGGTGCTCCTCTCCCAACCGACAGCCGATGGTGTTCCTCTCCTAGCCGCTACACTCCTGGTTTCACCTGGCTACAATGGGGCAAACCAATGAATCTATTTATGAAAATGGTGGGGGAAGAGGATCAGAGATACAAATGGTTGGGACTCACCGACAATGTGTCACTCCAGCGCTGGCAACTTGGCACTCCGCGGCCGGAAACTTGGCACTATGCCGCCAGAAACTGGCACTCTGTGCGCCACAACCAGTCTCCCAGTCAGACATGATGCACCAACAACTAGGGCGACGATCGGCGAGGACGCTATATCTCCTCCATGTACTGGTCTAGCTCATGAGTGAGGAATCGGGGAGAGAGCAGAGACATCAATCTCCAAATAGTTGCGATCTGTTGGAGCACAAAGGAAAATTGTTGGAGCGGGAAGTGAAAATTGCATTAGAGATTACTTCCGTATTTGGTTTGGCAATTTTAGATTGCCACTAATTAAAAATAAAAATGTCTTTAATGTTAAGTACTTTTTAGAAACTCTATAATAGGTGGTTTAGAGGCATTTTAATTAAAAATTCCTATATATTAGATAGATAGTGGCATTTTTTTATAAAAGCCACTTGAATAAATGCCAGTAATGGGCAATTTTGCTGTAGTGAATGTAATAATTTCGTGGTTGCATATGATAGGTTTATATTGATAAGTAGGAAGCTTACTTATAAGATTAAAACTATGTCTAGTCAAGCAAGCATCATCTATTTCTAATGTATCATTTCCAAACATGAGAGTAGAAATAATATATCTTGTAGGAAGAGTCAATCTTAGGTCATCAAGTGTACATGAAAGGTCCTCAATTTGTAAATACATTTGTCTACTAGTTTATAATTTTTTTATGGCTAATACTATAATAGAGAATTTTTTTCTAGTATAGGAATTCATGCCAATTAGTTTGTTCTTGTAAAGATCATGAACTTGATTCCTTTTTTTTGTGTCCTCTTTATTAGTATTTTCCCTAAAGCATGCATGATTGATGTCTCTATCATAGCTATTTTCCTCTTCTTTGTGAGAGGGCACTGAACATTATTTTTTCTCATTCCTTCCTTGGATTCATGATTCCCATATGTTCATTATATTCTTTTCCTTCCTCTCCAAGTTAAACTTTTCAATAATATCATCACCATCTCCATATAGATATGCTAGGAGTCACCTATATGCCTATACTTAATAAAAGGTGAAAAGAGACCACAAAGAGAGGGGAATATACTCCCTCACACAATTTTATAAACTACACAAACACATATGTTGAAAACAACCATTGTATTGAATAACTTGTAAAAAGAGGAGGTAGAAGAAGAAAATGATTCAAGCACATGTTATTTAGCACATTGCATAAACCACAAACATTTCCTAATCTGTGTCTAATTGGACTTTCAACCACTACGTTTAGGAAGTCAACATTTTTTAAATTTAGATGGAATAAAATACAAAATTATATTCTAATAGAAAAAAAAACAAACATCAAAATGTGCACTTTCTCCTTTAGCTATAGACCGTGGGATATATCATGCCTAAACTATGGGTGTAAAAATAAAGTGGGTGTGTCATGTAATATAGGCCTATGAGGCCCAAGTGTCAAACTCAAGGACACAATTTCTAGAAACTAGTACGAACTTTAACCTAATCATCTATGACTATAAAAAGTGGTTGAATGGTTATTTTATAACTAAGAGAAAAGAATGAAATATAAATTAAACAAATGTGATCAAGAATTGATGGATTCCTTAGGATTACAATTTCACAAGGACATGAATTGTATTCAAACTTCATTTCATCAATAATTAATTACCCTTAACCCTGGACTAAAGACTTGTAGCAAGTGTTACCCACTCCCTCAGTGTAATACACTACCTAGACTAAGACAAGCCCTACTTTCGTAGTGTTTTAATAACTATCTAGGTGCATTATTGATACTATAGGTTGTTCTTTCACATACATAAGCCTTCTCCCTAGGCATGATATGAGCTATGTAAATATGTAACTTTTCCAACCTCTAATCCTAAGCAACTAGTGGTCTAATATATTGGTTACGGTGATCAAGCACAAACCATTTGATAAGAAATTATAGATTCATGTCCAAAATTAAAGGAAGTAGATTATTAATTCGTAAACATCAAATACAAAGAAAATATTAAGCTACTCCCGAGTCTTAAGGAATATGAGGATTATCCTCGTATGATTTCTATCATCATACAAAGAGAGGAAGAGGATGAAAACAAGGTAGACTTTGAAAAACAAATGCAAAAACCTCATAGAAGCAGTCTCAATGATCCCCTTAAGTAGACACCTCAATCTACAATGTTCCAAATGCAATTCTTCCCTCTGAAGGTTCCCAAACTATCTTATCAATGGATATATGCTTTGTTTCCTCCTCTCTTGGCTTTGTGCTCTATTGCAATGAGATAGAACGTCATATGCTCAATTGGTTGAACAACCCTTAGGTCATATGTGGGGATTTAGCTGTCATTAATTCGTTGGATCTGTCGTTATTTCAATATGCACTGATCACATAAATTTGCTATCACTGACATAATGTTAGGGACATCGAGTTGTCAGCTGACTTGAAACCCTTGAACAATTTTGGTACTGAGTGAGTCGATACCACCGAGTTGCTTTCTGTGAGTTCTGACTTGATTTGGGTGCTAATGTCGATACCACTGACTGGGGTGTCATTGGCACCGAAGCAATTAATTCTGATTACTAATGCTCTATCTATAGCACTGAGATTTCTAGAATACCCTATTGGAATTTTGTGCCATGTTAGTACCACCGACATAGGTTTCGGTAGCACGAAGTTGTCATGTAAGTGCTCGATTTACTGAAACAAGGGAAAATCAACATAAGTCCAAATTAAAGATGATAATTTTGCATGTTTCAATAGAAATACTCAATATTGTATGCAACAGTGTTTACATGCTAATGATGATACACAACGCATAACACTTCTCAAAATAAACAATTATGCACTAATGCATGGATAAATAGCCTATGAAAAGTGACTAAAACTCAGTGCATCAAGATGCCCTATTTCTCACCCTCAAGCAACACTATCTTTGGATCTTTTTGAAATAATCAGCAAGAGGGCACATCCTATGAACTATATTTCTTAAATACCCCCACCTAGGGGTCCCAACCGACCATTACCTACCACTGAATAAATAACTAATTGGAAGTGACAAAAAATGTTCATTAACAATGTCCATAGTTAGATTCAATGAAACACTTTCAATAAAGACCAATTGACATCATAGTCAATAGGGTGTACACGTTGGACCATGTGATTCCCTTTCTACATTGCTCTAGTCTACCTACCAAATTATGTTGGAAGTAGTTCCCCATATATAAATGAATGAGGGGATCAATCATATATGTGGCCTAGCATACAGAACAATGGGTGGAAATAAAGTAGGTGGCTATGGACAAAAATCACAAGTAATACTCAAATTATTTAGGCTATAAAAATATGATTAACATACATAATGATGGGATTGAAAATGCATCAGTCTTAATGCCTACTATCATGGTGGAATGATGAACACATTTAATGCCTAATCCTACTGATGAGTGTGGATGGAAGGGTGCATACCTATAAACCACTTTCACCTTTTCCCTAAAGAAAATTCAGATTGAGTTCAAGACATCCTTTCTCCCTTCTTATTGGATTTCTCTTTTTTTTCCCTTCTTATTTCATCATGATTTATGATTAATGATTGGTCTTTCTTCAACATATATCATTATTTTTTCATTTTGAAGGATATGGATGTAGATTCTTTCAATTTAATTTGTGTAGAAAGCTACATAATACATGTTGCAAAACATGGAAAGAATGATGCACAAAGAGAATGCAATCTACATGAAATTGTTATGCGACTAATCGATATGCTCATCTCAATATATATCATTTATAACTGGTGTTCTATAAAGAAACTAGCTATCATGCTACCTATGATGCTATGCAATGCAGTCAAGAGGAAATAATTTGGGTTACTTGATCCTTTTGTGGTGGTTAATGAACTGTCATGAATGTGACAACCCACCACCCCATGTGCAAGATTACTCAAAACAAAACACAGAATTAAAATTAAACATCCAGATTACCAAAACATGGTAAATTAAAATCGATCACTTATACATTCACAAGTGAAAACATATTACATCCAAGTCCACAAAATTTTCCACCTGTATCACATGTCATACCATAAAAGGTATTTCCATCACTGTTCACTGGCCAACTTGCCACAACCTATCACAAAAGATAACGTGTTTATGTATACTGGCCATAAAAGTACAACCATGGAATACAACCAAAAACCTTGTATTGATGTGCAACATCTACAAAACCACCCCAAGGACCTAAGAATACATGGAAGACACATAGGACTCTACTACAAAGCACTAGCAGCATATCAACCTTCAATAACTACTACTCTCCTTGCTACTCTTCCTCAACAACATCATCTTTACCTCAACGTGCACAACCACCTAAAAGATGTGGAAACCCACAGGGTGAGACCAACATCCAAGTGAGAGATATAACTCTCTGCCAACAACTATGGTTAACATAGATAGATATATAGCAAGGAAGAGAAATACTATTAACAAGATGAGTAGATTCAGCTAAATAAATATTTTTAATTGAGAACACCAATATGTATGATTTGATATAAAACAACCAGGCGACTACTCTCTCACCCTAGTGCTACTAGGGTTTCTTCCTCTGGAGACGGTTGGCTGGGGGGAGGGGGATTTAACTGCCGTAAAGCGGAGTCCCACTCCCTCTCAGCCTCTTCTCGCCCGTCTTCAGTAGGGTCCTTCTTCGGGAGGTGTGCGGGCATGTTGTCTTTGGAGACAACAATCTTCTTCGTCCCTGTCGTGGAGGTCGACTGCGACGAGTTTCCTACCTCCTTTCTCTTTTACTTGCTTTCTATTTAGACTAGGTTGGTCTCTTATTTTGTCTCTCTTACTGTTAATCAGTGCTTCTGTCTCTTCTCATAGTAGATTTCTCTTTCTCGATCAATTTTGTTGTGGTGTTGTATGGCAGCAAGTGTGGGGACAATATCCTTTTGGAACACCGATCTGGCATAGATACTCTACCACATATACATACTCAGGTTGAAGGTATTCCTCATAGAAAGCTACATTAGCCAGTGAAGGACAGTATATTTTTCTCCTCATGTAGATGTCGTATGGCTCCTCCTTAATGAAATTTGTCTATTTAACTTCAACAAAAATTGAGAATACCAATAAAGTAGTTTAAGAAACCACAACTAATCAACAAATTAACATATATTCTCAAAATGAATATGAATGACATGTATAACCGTTATTAACTAAAGAATATAAGAAACAAGGCAAAGGGTCAACCAATGTGAAACATGTTTAACCCTAAGAAAATATACTACACGACTGCATAACCATTTTTTATTATGCCTTGTGGAGATGAGGTATACCACTCATACTCAAACTGATCATTGTTAAGTCAAAATCAATTCCTTACAAGATCTAGGAGAGTCAAACTCCTATCTTCTTCCACACCCTCAGTCAGTCCGAGTTTGCCGCAATGACATATAAAGTCAAAATTGCAAATCATCCTAGCCCAACTTATGTATAGGCATGACACTAGTGAGATACAACCGCAGTCATTCTCCTACCAGGGTATGATCACAACCATCCCTAAAAACATATTATCTAAGATACAACATAAAATGTCTCCTTCTGAGGTATGGTCATAGTCATCCTCCAAGTAGGTGATTGTGGATGCAAGGATATATCCTCAACTTGCACCTCACATACTCAACAATATGCGCTCTGAGTTTCCCGTAGGAATTACTCATTTCACCATCCAACAAGTACTGATGCTGAAGACGGATATATGGCTCAGGGAAAACTACATGATTAGGGTTTCACTTGTATTTCCAATTGGGTGTCTTTTAGTGCTTCAATCAAGTTACAACATAAAAACCCAAAACAAATGCTACAAAGATAAGGGTAGGTTGCAATGTCAGAAGATATAAAACATATGAGGTATAAACTTGTCACATCATCACATGATATCACTTCCATACAAGGCCATCATCATTATCACATCATCCTGGGATAACCATCCCTCATCACATTACTAGAGGATATCATCTCACATAAGGCATTTAGCCACTGCCATGTCATAAGACCCACTCACATAGTTCTTGGAAAACATCGTTATCCACCATGCTTCATAAAGACTCATAATCATCACCATGTATCATATAAAAGATAACATAGCAATCACAAGCTATAATGTGTATTCAACCTGCAACTTTAGGGTTAAACAAGTAGGATAGGGAAAACATAATTACAAGCTAATCCCTTCAAGCAGGATAAGTAATTACATCATGTACTCAAACTAGGGTTAGGGTTTCCATAGATAATCGATTAGGGTTTCCATCACCACACTCAACATCAAACCCTAGGTACATTACTTCCCACATTATTGGAGAACATCAGGGTTAGGCATTACTATTATGATCAATCAATCATTCCAAACAACACTATGTATCTACCAAACCACATAGAAACTACATGAATCACATGTGTAGCGACCACATGACTCAACTTGTGTAGCGATCACCAAAGACCAAAATTTAGCAACCAACCAAACTGATTCAGGTGTAGAGAACAAACTATTAAAGTAACGTAGTGACCACCTGGATTATGGTTAGGGTTTGCTGCAATCCAACTAGCATAATGACCATATCAACATCAAACTAAGGTTATGTTGACCCAACAAGACCATCATAGGTAGTAACCAACTCAAGTCTCATATCTAGTGACCAAACAACAACTTATGTAGCGACCATAGTGGCTTAGGGTTAGGACTATGGTGGCCAAATATAAACCCTAGCACACCATCAACACAGTCATAACAACCCAAAACATATCGTCCTAATTAGATGCTTAACATCAAGAAGCTCAATTGTCACCAAGATGAAACTTCATGAAAGAATGAGAATCAAAATCCTAAAAATGATCATCACCAAAATCAACAAGGAAACCAAGCTAAGAGAGACAAAAGCAACATACAATACATATACACAAGAACCAAAACCTCCATCTAACAAATTATGGCCGAAATATAAACATTGTGATAAAACCAACATCAAGGTACATGTAAGAATCATAAACTCCAACATCTACTTATATTTTGGGTACATGATTTTGGGTTAAGAGAAAGAGAAATCTATGCAAGAATACCTCGTATTCTTAATCCCTAAAAAAGATAGAATCATCTAGCAAATTATGATCATATCTTTGAGATTAATCTGTAAAATGTAAGCAAGATAAAGATGCATCAATAGTAGAGGGAAAAGTTATATAAACCATCTTGAGGTGAAGATCCACTCCAAAGACACAATCTCTAAGAGAGAGAAGACAAATCCCAAACTTGGATCAAATTCAACTCTAACCAGGATCACCTCAAGATAAGAAGAACACACCAAAGTGAAAGGAAGCTAAAAGGAGAGAGGGTGAAAACCCGAGGATAAAAAACAAAGAAGAAAGAGGAGAGCTTCATCTCACTCAGGTACTACCATTGTCAAACCATAGTCTCAACCTCTATGGAGAGAAGTTCCTCAAGATAGGCACCATGATAATCAATAGTGTAATAGCCAAGAAAAGGAAGAAAGAGGTAGGGTTCAATAAAAAATGAAATCAAAGAAGGATAACTACCTACCAAGATCAAAGATCACTAAGAACCACCACTATAGAGATGATCTGGCCCTAGATCACCACATGCAAGATAAGAAATGACCACCTTCTTCAATATTAACACCTCCACTTGCACCACCAAGATCAAGGAAGAACAAAAGAAATAAGAGAGAAAGAAAAGAGCTAATGGGGATACTTGCATGTGAAAGTAAGGGTATAAATACCTAAGGTTTGGAAAGAGGTAGAGGGACATAAGGTGTCAAGATACTAAAGCACCTAAGGACACATTTCCCTCAAAACCACGACCATGCAAGTACTCTAAACATGCATGCATCAAAGGGTGATAAAAACAAGGTAGTGTAGCGACCACTTAGGTCCACTGCACCCTAGGTCGAAACAAAACCAAGGGGAAACATAGTAGCAACCACTACACTATGTCATCCAAACAACATGTCAACACACATGTCAACACAAGAACCCTAGCGACCACAACCAAGGCCAGGGCACCTAGGTCTCTACAAACCAATCAAAGAAAGTTATTTCGATCAAAGCACTCTAAAAATCACATGGGTCACTACAAAGGTCACACCAACATGGTCGAAACTAACAACTCCAACATCCATGCAAACCCTAGCATCAACACACATGATGCCACCTCGTCACCCAAGGTCCAACAAGGAAACCCTAAGAATCATTCTCTCTCTCTTGATGCTAAGGAACAAGAGGCACATCCAACATGTGAAAAATTGTAAGTTAATCCTGATCATGGGTAAATTACAACTTGGTCCAAAATCAGCATACATATATCATAGCTTGCTCAAACATCAACCAAACTGGACCAAACTGAAGACATAAGCATGTCACATGTTATTAAGGTGCATCACATGATTATATTAAGGTTTAAGAATCTTACTAAGAAAATCAAGCAAGATCAAACATGAATCTAGGTTAGGGGTCTTACAACCATAAACCCCTAACAAGGATTTCACCCTCGCAATCCTGTGCAAAAAGAGATAGATACTTCTTACACATCTTTTCCTCAAGCTCCCATGTGGCTTTCTCCATGCTAAGATGATGCCACAAAACCTTAACCAACACGGTAATCTTCTTCTTCAACTTATTCAATCTTTTATCCAATATCAAAATAGGACCCTCCACATACGACACGTCCTCATCCAGCTAAACATCCACTAGATGCAACACCAACTTTGTGTCAGGGTGACACATCCTCAACATTGAAACATGAAAAACTAGACGCAACATGTGCAACTTAGGTGACATATCCAACTTATAAGCCACCTTCCCAACACGTGCCACCATAGGGTAAGGTCCCATATACCTGGGAGCCAACTTTGTTAGATCTAGGGATCTAGAGGGGGGGGGGAATAGAGCTTGAAAAAAATCTCACAAGATAGATTAGACCTTCAAATTATATAAATAAAAAATAATAGCTTAAGTGAAATTTGAAGTCCTAACTAACAAGCATAGAAAGGATGAGAGAAAATGGAACAAGCACTTGACAAGGTCGTTTAGAGTCGTTCCACTCTCCAAACTAGGAGAGAGTCAGTCCACTACCTAGAGAGGTCAACCTCAAGGACTTTGCAAGTGATTTTATCTATATATTCACCAATAAGAGTTACACCACATGACCACCAAAGGACTTACCCATCCAAACACAGAGAGTCTTCCACTTCACCAAGGACTTACCCACTTTGTAAGAGTCTTCAACCTTCTTCCAAGGTCTTACCTAATCTTGCATAAGTCTTCAGCCTTCAAGGGTTTACCCACTCTTCTTGGATCTTCAGCCTTTGCCTTCTCCTTCACTTGGAGAAGATCTTCACCTCTTATTCAACCTTGAATAAGAACAACAACAACTCTACCTTCACTCGGAGTAGCTTGCTTCACCTTTGCATCATGGAGGAAAGGAGCAGGGAATATGGAATGGAATGAGATCTTTACAAGAATAAGTAAGTAGCTCTCTTACAACTGACCTATCTCACTCATAATCAAAAAATGAAGTGTATACTAGAGAGATAAAGGGGCTTAAGGAGTTGCAACACACTCAAGTATAGCAAGGACTTAGAATAGCATGAATGAGCAAACATGGAATGAAATCCAAGGGGTCCTATCTATATCTGGGGGTGTTCCCTTGAGAGTGGGATCACTTAAGGTCAAAATATAGCCATTTTCCAAGTTGCAAAAGATCCATTTTCACCCAAAACAACTCACCAACGGTTATAATAACTTTTTCTATGTTTTCCCTATAGTACATTCAGTCAAGTTTCAATAAAGGTAACTTGACCAATCCACGAAATGACAAAGCCAATTTTCAAACTATCGGTCAAGTTTATTCTGGGAAACTTGACCGGTGAGCCAAAATCACTTTTTCTCAGTGAGTCGGTCGGTCGAGTTCTGTGAGTGTGCAACTCAACCAATGGATCATCTTTAGAAAATCCATCACTGGATCAGTCGAGTTTCTAACTCAACTAATAAATAGCTTGTGACAAATTTTCTAAATTGACATTTGAGTGATTAAACCTTGGAATTTAGTGTCCTTGATTTTTTCTCATCTTAGTTACAAGTGATATCATCAATACAAGTGATTAAAAAAATCATCTAAGGTCATTTGGAGTGATTTCCAAAAACACTCACTTGCATTGCATTTGACTTGAATATGAACAAGCTAGGGCATGTATAATTTAATTCTTTGCATGTACCTAAATCATGAAATCAATCTTGAACAAACATATTCGATACATAGGAATGGAATGTTTAAGTCATTATCAAAATATGGACAATGTATAATTATCAAGTCAACATTATCTTCCTTTTTGACAATGACAAACCATTCCTCAATCATATTGAAAAGGATATGTAAAGTTATACCTTTTCCTTGTGAAATGTAAGGGGATTCATGATTTGAACAATTTTGAATTTCTCCTACTCAATCTATGCTTACTCTAACCTACACAGTTAGTCTATATACACAAAGCAACATGACATATATACTATATGGTCCTTTAGCAAGTCACATGATAGAGCATATAATGAACAAGAAAAGGATCACATAGGCAATAAAAACAATATGGTTGAGCTTCAAAACATTGAACTTCTCCCCCTCTTTTGACATTATAAAAAAGGAAATGGGGTAGAAGAGCACATAACAAGTCTTCTCCAAGCACAACCAAGTATACATGCACAACATGCAATCTCAAAGCATACACAAAATAGAGACGAGAGAAACAAAAAATCCAAGTCATAATTAAAAATATGATAAAACATGGAACCAACTCATGAGATATAGTAAATCAAAGAGTAAGTGTACAAAGGATTAAGTTTACAATCCATAAAGTAAGTTCTCAAAAAACAACTGCAAATCAAAATGATGAAAGCTAGATGATAAAATAGTACAACTTAGAACATGTGTCTAGATGTTTGTAATACAAAATAGCCTAGAAAGATAGATATGACCAACATCTAGACTAAAAAATAGAAAAACTAAGCATCTAGGTCATTTATGTCTACATCATCCATAGCATCATCGACATAAAAGGCATCAGGCTCGTCGTCTTCATCTCTATCTAAAGGTGCAACAACATCACCTTCATCACCAGAGTCACCAACAAAGCCATCTGTGTGAGCACATGTTACACTAAACGAGATTACTCAAAACATAAAACACAATCTATCATTATTAATCATATACCCTAAATATGGGTAAATTAAAACCAATTTCAACGTTAGAACCTGCCCAAAAACATTTGCATAAGAGCCCAACATATTTCTTATATCCATACTATGCCAAGAATTTGATAGAAATTGTTCTATCGTCTTAGCCACAACATATATACACAAGAGAACAATATTCGTATATGCCACACAAATAAGCAATAATATGCTAACAAAAGTCTGATTCGTTTGAAACACCATATACAAACTTTTCCTGCTTGAACCTAGGAGTACAACGACGACTCAAGGACACACTAGACATCTAATCAACTATCTTAAAGATACATTACTATAGCTCCTCTTTGCTGCCACATGTTTATTTTCGTCATTTCTGATTACCTAAAAAAATGTGGCGAACCACAAGGGTGAGACCCATATCCCAGTAAGATATATAATCTCCAACAACGCTTATTGATTACAACATTTTTAATAGTATATAACTAAGAAGTTGGACTATTTAATAATCAATTGCATAGATTGAACAGTTCAAGTATCATAAACAAATTAAGCAATTAATCTTAGCAACAAGTATGACCATCAATGCATTTATAGATAACAAATAAATCCATTTCTTTGGATAGATATCTACTCAAATATCATCAAATTGCATCTAATAACAATCATTATCATTAATCTAACTATCATCATATTCCTTACTAACAACTAGCATAAGCATCTCTAACATCATGAATATGTCTAGGAACATAACATGGCTATCAATATTGGCATCTCAAATAAAGGGAACAGATCTATATCATAAGTAGAACTAACATCATAACACAATGAACTACATAGGCATTATTAGAAGTTTAAGCATTTCTAATTACATAGGCATGGCTAGCAATATTAAACATATCTAGCAGCAACATCTTAACCATCAATATTAGTATAATTGACAACATAAGCATGTTTACAACATGAGCATAACTACAACATAAGCATATCTATTATCTCTTATTGTACTATACATGATCTCAGTGAAAAGAAAGCAAACACAGATTATCATCCAATATGAAGCATTGTTATAACCCTAAATAAAATTGCTACACGAATGTCATACATCTTTTATTATGCCTTGATGAATTTGAATCGTACTATTCAAAGTCCAACCGACCCCTGTGAAGGGCTATTTGGTTACGTATAAGATCTAGGAGTGCTGGTATCCTAAGATCTCTTCCCCTCGGTCAGTACGAGTACAAAGGTAGTGACATATCAGTCACAACTACCACCACAATGACATATAGTCAAGCTGCTAATCACTAGTCCTCCTTTGGTACATGTCACAACACTAGAAACTAGGGTATACAAAACCCTCTAATCTGAGGTACAACCGCAGTTGTACTCAATCACATCAGATGTATTAGGCATGACCATAGCCAACCTCCACAACCTTTATTATGGATGACAAGGATATATCCTAAACTTGCCACCCCCACATACTCAACAGTATACGCTCTGAGTTTCCCTTAGGAATACTCGTTTCACCATATAGAAAATTCTGACACTGGAGATGGTTCGATGACACAAGGAACTACATGATTAGAGTTGCACTTGATTAATTATACTAATTGGGTGAATTAAGGATGCATCAAACAAGTAGACATAAAAACCCTAATTCATTTCTAGAAAGCTTATAAATATCACAGCTTTTAAAAGATATAAAATGTGTGGAACATAATTTATCATCTCATTATCACATGGTACTATTCACTTGCAATTCATGAGACCACATTAGTCAGCATACTATCACAAGATATAAATCCTTTTCACAATATCACAGGGTATCAACCCTTATCAACACAAGAGGATTACACCTCATTCAGGGCTCAACCACACCCAAAGGTCATTAAGACCATCATAATATCAAAGGATATAAATCCTTTTCACAATATCATAGGGTATCAACCCTTATCAAAAAAAGAGGATTACAGCTCATTCAGGGCTCAACCATGCCCAAAGGTTAATAAGACCATCACACTATTCCCTGCAAGATAATAATTATCTTTGCATGCCTTATAACAAGGATCAACAACATCACTTACATATAATACACCAAATCAACACAATATTGCATTAATGAGCTAGGAGATATTCATAAACAATCATCGCAGGGTTATATTAACATTAAGAACATTCCTTTATTACATCAACATGCAAGGAATCCAAAAATGATTAACCCTCATAATATTCATAATGCACATATTTAGCATAAGAAAGTATTAACTGTGTGTCTATGATAACCAACAATTAACATATTAAGGTTATGATCATATTAAGGAGGTTATTCCACCATCATTCCATCATATAAATACGTTAAACATGAATACTCATCTTTATCTATTTGTATAAGAGTTAGGTTCAACAAGATAAATTATATTAATCTCACTAATAAGCACTTATACCCAAACCCTAATTCACATCATCCCCATTGGATCATGGATGCATAAGGTGAAGCATCACCATCACATTCCATACTATTCTCAAGTATGAACCCAGACATAAATCAAGGTATAACCATAGGGTTATTGCATACTAGGGTTTCAACAACAATAATATAGGGTTATTGCATACTAGGGTTTCAACAACAATAAGAGAGTACTTCATGATTGCATTAGTCATTCAAGGACTATTCATACCCAATTACCATCATTTAGTTATATTAAAGTCGAGTATAACAAGCTATACCTCATTAGGGTTACCCATTAATTCATTATGGTGACTATAAATCATAATCATATGAGGGAAAGGGTAAGACTAAAAGTTTAAGGCATTGAACCATCAAATTCTCATCATTTGAATCATAACATTACACTACACGCTTTACCCAAAACAATGGGAATATTGAGGCATCAACTTCTAACCATGAAATGTTGAAAAGGTAAAGCCATTGGTCGTTTACATAAGTAAACACCTTGAATGAATCATCTATGATGTAATTGAGTTGTGATCTATAAAAGTCACCATTTAATCCTAGACATTCTTTGATTAACAACAATAAGGGTTATGTTGAGAGTAGGGTAAAACCCACAACTGACTGTTCATTTAAAACAAGCCATCCATTGTCAACAAGCGAGCTCCTTAAGTTGATCGTATAAAGGAAACCATCTAAATAACATTATTAGGACCAACATATTACATTATCCATCATTCCACTTTATTGGAGGAATAAACATTAGATCTTGACCATTGGGTCAAGTTCATATATTAAAACCATCAATTAAAGTATAGGTCCGACCATTGCACCAATTGAGCCAAGAAACCATTGGTCTAAGGCTTAATTGATGATATAACTATAAGATTAACTCACCATAGGTTTTGTAGATCTTATCCACTATCGTTAGTGACCACTAAGTCACCATAGGTTGTTAGATAAGCTCTATATTCATTAATCACCCTCGAATATCAAACTAACATCACCATTGATTGATAGCATCATTAGGGTACTTAGGTTTTAATCACTAAGCTTATAATTAGGCCAACACCATACCTAAAGGGTGAACATTAGTTGAAAGCCTTGGTCACCACCATCAATTGTCATGAAGACAACACCATTAGTTGTTGCAATGGTACCACCATCGAGTCAAGTGTTTATAGAAGAAATCAACTTTAAACCCTAAAATTGACCATTGGTTGATAGGTGCTTAGCACCATAGGTTATCAAACCCTCCTGATCCAAGTCATATTATACCTTATTAATAATGTACACATGATCAAAAGTTAATATAGAACTGAAATCAGAACAGGGAACATTATAAAAATTGAAATCCAAGTCAAACATAACTTTTTAGTGCATGGATCATCATTTTCAAGCAAGATCATGAGCTAGAAAGCTTATGGTAAGCAATAAACATGGAGAAAGTTATAAAACTTGCCACTAGTTAGAATATAAACTCCAAAACAGAACAAAACACGAGCAGATAGGGTAGGAAATCCAAGCATAAGCTGTGAACTCGCCCATCTAGCACCTTTCTTCATCAAATGAGCAAATCCTATGCATAAGAAGCAAGAAAGGTAGGGTTTTAGAGCTTTAGAGCAATGTTTACCATGGAACAACAAGTTTCCAACCTGGTGAAAGGTAGGAGGAAGGATAAAAAAGAAATAAATGGAGGAAGTAAGGGGATTCTTACTCTTTTAGGTCAAGATCACTAGAAGGAAGCTTTTCAAACCCTAAAAGGAAGTCAATTGCAACCCTAGATTCTTTTTCCAAGAAGATCCCCTCTTTCTTCTTACTTGGACAGGAAATTCTCTGCCACATAGAGGGAGAGTGAGTTTCATAGAATAAGGGAAGTTGTGGAGAGAAAATGGCTCATTTTGGTGCTTAGGGATAAGTATATGAAACTTTAAGATAAAGAAAAAGAAAAAGTTGAAGTTCTAGTATCTTTCCAAGTGTCCATGACCTTAAGCTATTCAGAATATACAAGCACACACACAAGAAGATCCCCCACCATCCATAGAGACATGAATATCCCTTATTTCTTGAATTTCCAAGAAAAACAAATAATTAATTAGTTGATAGCTACTAAAGGTAGCTCATCCATGAAGGGGTAAACCATAAAATACCCCTGGAGAAAACACCATCAAATAAAGGATTAAATATGTTCTTCCTGGATCAAAAATCTCAATAATTATGATGGAATATCCAAGGAACATAATGCAAGTGATAAATTGCAAAGAAAACTTATCAATTGGGTAAATTTTAGAAAAGTCCAAAATGTGCATAAAATTGCATAACTTGCTCAAACGATGTCCAAATTGGACCAAATTTGAAACTTAAGCTTGTATTATGATTTCAAAGAATATAAAAGGTTATATTAGGGTTATAAGAATTCAATTATGATAATTAAGCTTATTCAACTCATTAAGCAAGTCTAGGGGCCTTACAACTATAAACCCCTAATAGGGATTTCACCCCTGAAATCCAAGGTAAACAAAGATGGGTACTTCCTTTGCACCTCATGATATTACCTTCACATGATTACATCCATATAATGGTTATGTCACATCATTCATACATATCTCATCTTGTGTCAGCACAAAAACCCCACATAAGAAGACTTTTGCAAATATGGGACATAGAAACTTGTTGTGCCACCTGTACAAATCTAATAGTAAATTTCAACTTTAAATTCTATCTATCATCCTGAAATTATATCTATTGTATCAAAAAACCATATATCCTTGATAGTGGTCTTGCCCAGCTATCACTAGACCACACACAACATTATAGAGTCACTTTTGTTTTTCCTTCCAAACAACATTTATAGGATCATAATCAACTCTCTCTCTCTCACACACTCTCTATTGGAGAGGAATAATTGGAATTTTCATCTAATAAACATCTCCAACTTTCACATATTTCTCATACTATTGATACATCTTGGATACTAGGATTCATTACCTTGGTAAGGAACTCACATCATTATCTCAACCACTTTTACCAACACAACAAATATCAAGAAATATAAGAGGAGTCTTCCTAATTATTGGAAGGCTCAAAATCAAACTCATCACAAACTTTATGATCTTGGAACCATAGTCCAAGCAACCTTATGTTATAATATGCTATCCACCCTGATGTTTGCAGCAAATCCACACGTACCAAGTGGCAATGATCCACTTGAAAGATATGCCCTAGAAAAGAAAGACACAAAGGGAAACACACTTCCCACATCATAGTAGTATTTTTCAAGGGTCATTAGCATAAAGGTAACCAATTCTATTTTTCATTATGCAGGTTACAACTTCTTATGTATCATTTTACCTTTTTCATTTCGGGATCATTGCCATTAGAATAGGAATCATCATGATTAATATATCTCATTACTCCTTCCTTAATGACTATTTATCACACTCGGGGATGTTCTCTTATTTTATTATATTTTTCAACCACTTATCAACAGGTAAATACTCATATTCCACATTTTCTTCATTAAACATGGATCATCTCCCTTAATTTCTTTCACACGCCATGCTGATTTTACATTAACACTTTCTTACACACATAGGTTAGTCTAAGATTAACTCAGGTTCCACTTTATTCCTTTGTTATTGTTAACATTTATCTTCCCATTTTTTACTTGTTATAGAGTTCTTTCCATCTTATGTGGATTTCATACCTTGATTCACTTTATAAGCATATACTTATTTGTCTTTTACTTTATTATCTTCTTGAATCACATCTTCAAGAACTCCTCTTTTTCTAATCTATATACAGATTTATATTTCATGGTGTTATATATTTCTCTTATAGTTACCAAACTTTCAAGTTTTGATAGATTATGATGCAATTCTCATCTTCTTTAAGGTAGGATTGAGATATTCATACCATGATTTCTTATTCATTATGCTCTTTAGATTGTCTCAAAATGAATACTTGATCAGAATAATAAAAAAGATAACAATCTAAGAGTTCCATACTTACTGTTTCTTCAATAATTGAATACCCGGTAAAGGCACTCAAATACTGAGATTAGGCAGTATGCACCATATTTTTATGTCATATTCCTAATTTTGACATCATCCTAGTCTTAAGTCCTAATGTCCATATAGACTCAATGAACCTAAAGCTCTGATACCAACTTGTAAGAACACATTACACTAAATGATATTACTCAAAACATAAAACACAATTGATCATTAATTAATCACATACCCAAAATATGGGTAAATTAAAACCAATTTCAACGTCAGCACCTGCCCAGAAACATTTGCATAAGATCCCAACATCTTTCTTATATCCATACTATGCCAAGAATTTGATACAAATTGTTCTATCGTCTTAGCCACAACATATATACACAGGGGAACAATATTCATATATGCCACACAAACAAGCATTAATATGCTAATAAAAGTCTGATTCATTTGAAACACCATATACAAACTTTTCCTGCCCAGACCGGAGAGTACATGGACGACCCTAGGACACACTAGACATTTAATGAATTTTCTCAAAGATTCATTACTAAAGCTCCTCTTTGCTGCCACATGTTTGTTTTCATGACTTCCGATTACCTAAAAAAGATGTGGCAAACCACAAGGGTGAGACCCATGTCCCAGCAAGAGATATAACCTCCAACAATGATTATTGATTACAACATTTTAAATAGTACATAACTAAGTAGTTGGACTATTTAATAAACAATTGCATAGATTGAATAGTTCAAGTATGCTAAACATATTAAGAAATTTAACTTAGCAACAAGTATGATCATAAATGCATATATAGATAGCAAATAAATCCATTTCTTTGGATAGATATCTACTCAAATATCATCAAATTGCATCTAATAAAAATCATCTAACAACACCAGCAATCTAGTAGCATAAGCATCTCTGACATCAGGAATATGTCTAGTAACATAGAATGGCTATCGAAATTGGCATCTCAAATAAAGGGAACAAATATATATCATAAGCAGAACTAACATCATAACACAATGAACTATATAGGAATGATTAGTAGTTTAAGCATTTCTAATTACATAGGCATGGCTAGCAATATCAAACATAGCTACCAGCAACATCTTAACCATCAGTGTCAGTATATTTGACAACATAAACATGTTTACAATATGAGCATCACTACAACATAAGCATATCTATTATCTATTATTGAACTATACACGATCTTAGTGAAAAGAAATCAAACAAAGGTTATCATCCAATATGAAGCGTTGTGTATAACCCTAAATAAATATGCTGCACGAATGTATTACATCTTTTATTATGCCTTGGGGAATTTGAATCGTACCATCCAAAGTCCAACCGACCCCTGCGAAGGGCTATTCGGTTCTGTACAAGATCTAGGAGTGCTGATATCCTAAGATCTCTTCCCCTAGGTCAGTACGAGTGAAAAGGCAGTGACATATTAGTCAAATCTACCACCACAGTGACATATAGTCACGCTGCTAACCAGTAGTCCGCCCTTAGTACAATTGACGACACTGGAAACCAGGGTATACAAAACCCTCTAATTTGATGTACAACCACAATTGTCCTCAATCACATCAGATGTATGAGGCATGACCATAGACAACCTCCACAACATGTATTGTGGATGACAAGGATATATCCTCAACTTGCCACCCCCACATACTCAACAGTATGCACTCTAAGTTTCCCTTAGGAATACTCGTTTCACCATCCAGCAAGTTCTAACACTAAAGATGGCTCTACGAAATAGGGCACTACATGATTAGAGTTTCACTTGATTAGTTATGCCAATTGGGTGAATTAAGGCTGCATCAAACAAGTAGACAAACAAACCCTAATTCACTTCAAGCAAGCATATAAATATCACAACTTCTAAAAGATATAAAATGTGTGGAACATAATTTCTCATCGCATTATCACATGGTACTATTCACTTGCCATTCATGAGACCACACTAGTCATCATACTATCACAAGATATAAATCCTTTTCACAATATCACAGGGCATCAACCCTTATCAACATAAGAGGATTACACATCATTCAGGGCTCAGCCATGCCCAAAGGTCATTAAGACGATCATAATATCACAGGATATAAATCCTTTTTACAATATAACAGGGTATCAACTCTTATCAACACAAGAGGACTACACCTCATTCAGGGCTCAACCATGTCCAAAGGTCATCAAGACCATCATATAATTCCCTACAAGATCATCATTATCTTTACATGCCTTATAACAAGGCTCAACAACATCACTTACATATAATACACCAGATCAACACAATATTGCATTAATGAGATAGTAGATATTCATAAACAATCATAGCAAGGTTATATTTACATTAAGAACATTCCTTTATTACATAAACATGCAAGGTATCTAGATATGATTAACCCTCATCAGATTCATAATGCACATCCTTAGCATAAGAAAGTATTAACCATGTGGCTATGCTAACCACCAACTAACATATCAAGGTTATGATCATATTAAGGAGGTTATTTCACCATCATTACATCATATAAAAATGTTAAACATGAATAATCATCTTTATCTATTTGTATTAGAGTTAGGTTCAACAAGATAAATATTATTAATGTTACTAATCAACACTTATACCCAAATTATAACTCACAACATCCCCATTGGAACATGGATGCATGAGGTGAAGCATCACCATCACATTCCATATTATTATCAAGTATGAACCCACACATAAATAAAGGAGTAACCATCAGGTTATAGCATACTAGGGTTTCAACAACATTTAGATAGTACTCCATGATTGCATTAGTCATTCAAGGACTATTCATACCCAATAACAATCATTTAGTTATATTAATACTAGGTATAACAAGTTGTACATCATTAGAGTTACCCATTAATTCATTATGGTGATTATAAATCATAATAATACGAGGGAAAGGGTAAGAATACAAGTTTAATGCATTGATCCATCAAATTTTCATCATTTGAATCATTACATCACACTATGCACTTTACCCAAAACAATGGGAATATTGAGGCATCAACTTCTAACCATGAAATGTTGAAAGGGTAAAGCCATTGGTCGTTTACATAAGTAAACACCTTGAATGAATCATCTATGATGTTATTGAGTTGTGATCTATAAAATTCCCCATTTAACCCTAGACATTCTTTGATAAACAACAATAAGGGTTATGTTGAGAGTAGGGTAAAACCCACAATCGACAATTCATTTAAAACAAGCCATCCATTGTCAACAAGTAAGCTCATTAAGTTGATCATATAAAGGAAACCATCTAAATCACATTATTAGGACCAACATATTACATTAGCCATCATTCCACTTTATTATAGGAATAAACATTATATCTTGATCATTGGGTCTAGTTCACTTGTTAAAACCATCAATTATAGTTTAGGTTCGACCGTTGCATCAAGTGACCCAAGAAACCATTTGTCTAAGGATTAATTGATACTACAACTATATGATTAAATCACCATAGGTTTAGGAGATATGTTCCACCATCATTAGTGACCATTAAGTCACCATATGTTGCTAGATCAGCACTATATTCTTAATCACCCTCCAATATCAAACTAATATCACCATTGATTAATAGCATCATTAGGGTACTTACGTGTTAATCACTAAGCTTCTAATAAGTCCAACACCTGACCTAAAGGGTGAACATCATTTGACACCCTTGGTCACCACCATAAGTTTTCATGAAGACAACACCATCAGTTGTTGCAATGGTACCACCATCGCGTCATGTGTTTATAGAAGAAATCAACTTTAAACCCTAAAATTGACCATTGGTTGATAGGTGCTTAGCACCATAGGTTATCAAACCAACCTGATACAAGTCATATTATACCTTAGTAATAATGTACACATGATCAAAAGTTCATATAGAACTGAAATCAGAATAGGGAACATTATAAAAATTGAAATCCAAGTCGAGCATAGCTTTTTAGTGCATGGATCATCATTTTCAAGCAAGAACATGAGCTAGAAAGATTATGGTAAGCAATAAATGTGGAGAAAGTTATAAAAATTTCCTATAATTAGAAGATAAACTCTAAAAATAAGAAAAAATGAGCAGGTAGGGTATGAAATCCAAGCATAATCTATGAACTCGTCCATCTAGCACCTTTCTTCATCAAATGAGCAAACCCTAAGCATAAGGAGCAAGAAAGGTAGGGTTTTAGAGCTTTAGTATAATGTTTACCATGGAACAGAAAGGTTCCAAGCTGGATAAAGGTAGGAGGAAGGATAAAAAAGAAATAAATGGAGGAAAGAAGGGTATTCTTACTCTTTTAGGTCAAGATCACTAGAAGGAAGCTTTTTAAACCCTAAAAGGAAGTCAATTGCAACCCTAGATTCTTTTTCCAATAAGATCGCCTCTTTCTTCTTCCTTGGATAGGAAATTCACAGAAGCACAGAGGGAGAACGAGGTTAATATATGGAGGGAAGTGGTGGAGAGAAAATGGCTCGTTTTGGTGCTTAGAGATAAGTATATGAAACTTTAAGATAAAGAAAACCTAAAAGTTGAAGTTTTAGTATCTTTCCAATAGTCCATGGCCTTAAACTATTAAGAATATACAAGAACATGCACAAGAAGATCCCCTACCATACATATAGACATACTTATCCCTTGTTTTTTGAATTTCCAACCAAAACAAATAATTCATTAGTAGATAGCTACTAAAGCTAGCTCATCCATGAAGGGGTAAACCCTAAAATACCCTTGGAGTAAATGTCTTCAAACCAAGGATTAAATATGTTCCCCATGGATAAAAAAGCTCAAGAATGATGAGAGAATATCCAAGGAACATAATTCAAGTGATAAATTGTAAAGAAAACCTCTCAATTGGGTAAATTTTAGAAAAGTCCAAAATGTGCATAAATTTGCATAACTTGCTCAAACAATGTCCAAATTTGAAACTTAAGCTTGTCTTATGATGTCAAAGCATATAAAATCTTTATATTAGGGTTATAAAAATTCAATTATGATAATTAATCTTATTCAACTCATTAAGCAAGTTTAGGGGCCTTACAATCAGAGCCATGATCAGAAGCATCACCAACATCCTCATCGGCCTCCTCATCAACAACCTCCTTATCAGCTTGGTATGGCATCTCTTCATTAACAAAAGGACTGAAACCATGACTGGGACAATGTTCTTTCTACTCATCCTAATACATACTAAGAGCATGGAGCTCATTGGCCTATGGGAAGGAAGGAGCAGAAATATCGAGGCTAGCAAGTAGAGTGTGTCCAAGAGGCCAATTGTCAGAGGCAACACACCAGGGGTAGATCAACCAATAGCAGAGAGTGTAGCAATGGAAGGTGCAGGTGGAGGGGCAGGGTAAAAGTGATCATATGAAAAGGATGCATAGTCACCTCCTGGGTAGGGTTGGTAGGCAAGGTATGGGTGTGCAGAAGACATGTTCATGTTGGACATGATGGAACATAGGTCTTGATGCATGTGCTCTTGAATGTGAAGGTTGTATGCCTATTGATGTATCTTGTAGCCCATAAGGGTTTCATTTGATACATGGAATGAGGCACAGGCATGTTGGGCAGGCTGAGGTGGTGAAGGTGCTCAGGTGGAGGTAGAGGTAGAGGCACCACGTGTTGTGGAGGATAGGATGGGCACTAACTTCTAAAGAGTGGTCTCACTTATGCAAACTCCTTTCCGGGAAGGTTTGTAGTGGAGGTCATGGAAAATGGATTTTCCAGTGGAAAGCTAGAATAGACCACAAATCAGGTATGGGTAGGGTGGGTGGGTGCCACAGGTGTTTTTTCCTTAGTCAAAATAGGTAATATGATGGAGAACATATCTCGCCCACTTGACTCTGATGTTCTTCAAGAGACAATACATGATTACTGTAGTATTTTCTGCAATCACAGTCTGACTCTTCTTTGGGTGAATATTGTAGTTAACAACTTGGGCAAGGATGCATCTATTGAGGTCTAAGGTAGAGGAGGGAAGGGTGCACTTCTTCCTATTCGGGAATTGAGGCTACTTCAAGAACTTATGAATCTCAGGAAGAGTAAGATCATATTGATTGTAGAAGGCCTCAGGCTCAACTAGGCCAAAGTACTCTGGATAATCCTTACGCCAGGTGTCAGTCACTTCAGTACCTGAAAAGAAGATGTTTAGGGTATCCTTGGAGACTTGAAATTTCTTCTCGGCTATCATAGATGTGAGGACTACTTGAGTATTAGGCGGGGGCATGAGGGTGTTGTAATTCCAATGCAAATTTGTGTAGAATTCATGAACCGCTTTGGTGCTTGAGATGGAATTGTTATAGCACACACGTTCAACACCAAGGTAGAGAGATGGTGATCATAAAGAAACTCTACTACTTGATCTATGACCTCTTGTCTTTGTGGTCTAGGCCTAAATAGGCCACAAAAAGGGAAAGAGTTCCTAGGAAGGAGCTCCTTATACCTATTTAGAGCCTCATTTGATATGAAGAAGGTGTCATCAAATAGAATCAAGAGGGGCGGACCTCTTCCTCCTATTGGGTGTAATGGAGATGAAAAGGAGATGAAGGAGAGAGAAAAAGCTAAGAAATCACCAAAAAAACTCACCCAAAAACCTAGGTTATCAAGGGGGAAAGTGTAAAGAAGTCAAGCTAGGTCGAACTAGGGCTAGGGAGAGGATGGTCGGGGCTAGGGTTGAGAGCTAAGGGGAGTTGGAGGTCGGATCGGTCGACTTTTCTCTAGTTCACGGGGAGAATAGTTGGCAAAACCTATCTTAAGTTTGCTCCAGCCTGGCCATCGGTCGAATTCTATGACTCAAAAACTCGACCGATAGACTCTTTTAAAAAATCTCTCAGCCTTTGATCGTTCGAGTTGGCAACTAGACAGATGGTCAACCTGACCAACATTTATAAATCCTAATTTCTAGCCATTAGAGTGCTAATTAAAATTATTTTTCAAGTCCATTATGTATATTGAACATACTTAGGCACATATCACTCATCATTGGTTAGTATTTAGTAGTAAAACATGTGTTAGCAAAACATACCCAAAAAAAGAGAAAAATAAGGCAAAATGAACATGAAAAACTGAAATTTAGCATATTAACAAGAAATGGTGATCAAAACGTAGGCAAAGCATATATGATTCATGACTACTAGCTAGAAGGCATATCAAATTCATTCAAAGTAGATATGAACAATTTAGATCTAATAAAGTTACATTTCTCTCTAGATAGAGGTTTAGTGAAAATGTCCGCCAACTGATTTTCCATGTCTACATGCATGATAGAGATATCCTTTTTGGAAATGTGATCACAAAGAAAATGATGGTGAAACTCTATATTCGTAGTTGTACTATGCAAGATAGGATTATATGACAAGTTAATTACACTAGTGTTGTCACAATAGATAGGATAAACATCATAATGAATGTTAAAGTCTTGAAGCATTTGCTTCATCGATAAGACCTGGGCACAACAACGTTTGGCTATAATGTATTCATCCTCAGTGGTTGATAATGCCACTGTTCCCTATTTCTTGGAGAACCAAAACACCAAGCATGGTCCTAGGAGAAAGCAATTGCCACTTGTGAACTTTCTATCAATCAAGCACCCTACATAATGTGTATTAGTATAAGTAGTAAGAGTAAAGTCCCTTGACTTGGGATACCATAGTCCATAATTTTGGGTTTTGGCGAAGTACCTTAAAATCCTCTTAATAGTTATCAGATATGATTTCTTAGGGTTTGATTGAAAGAGAGTACACAAGCAAACACTAAACATTATATTGTATCTAGAGGCAATTAAGTAAAGTAGACTTTCGATCATTCCTCTATAGAGATTCTCATCTACCTTCTCACCTTCTTCATCTTTGTCAAGTTTGGCAGTTTTTGACATGGGTGTGTCCATCAGCTTGGTGTTCTCCATCCCAAAGAATTTGAGTATCTCAGATGTGTACTTGCCTTAGTTGATGAAGTTCCCATCTTTTGTTTGCTTGATTTGAAAGCCAAGGAAGAATGTGAGCTCACCCATCATACTCATTTCAAATTCACTCTGCATAAGATCACTAAATTCTTTGCAAAGATCAAGGTTAGTTCTGCCAAAAATGATATCATCAACATATATTTGAATGATAAGAAAATTATTAGAAGTGTGCTTTAGATATAAGGTAGAATCCACTTTGTCATGTTATACCCATGATATAATAAAAAGTTCTTTAATTTCTCATACCAAGCTCTAGGTGCTTGTTTGAGTCCATAGAGAGCTTTTTGCAACAAATAAATATTGTTAGGTAAACAATCATGTTCAAAGCTCAGAAGTTTTGCAACATACACTTCCTCCTCAATTGTACCATTCAAAAACACACTTTTAACATCCATTTGATAAAGAAGAAAGTTTTTATAACTAGCAAAGGCAAGTAACATACGAATGGACTCAAGTCTAGCTATAGGTGCACATGTTTCATCAAAGTATATACCTTCCTATTGATTGTAGCCTTGAGCCACTAACCTCTCTTTGTTCCTTATTACTTTGTCGCTTTCATCCATCTTGTTGTAGTAGACCCATTTGGTGCCAATGATCTTTCTATCACTTAGTCTTGGCACTAGGTTCCATACTTTGTTCTTTTTAAATTGCACCAACTCTTCTTGCATAGATAGGATCCACTCATCATACCCAAGGGTTCATTGACGTTCTTTGGCTAGAGTTGTGAGATGAAGGCGTTGTTGGCTTGTTATTTGTTGGATGCAGCCCATGTCTTCACTCTTTCAAATGGATCACCTAAAAGCATCTCTTTTGGATGGTTCTTTACAAAAAGGGGAGTTGGATCCTTCTTCTCTTCATCTTTCTCTTCTTCTTGAGTGACCACCTCTTTTCCCTTTTAAGTGATGTTGAACTCTTTTAGAATAGGAATTACTTCACCTGCAATATCTACATTTGGAACAATATCTTTGGGAATAGAGGGGTTAGTCTCAATAAACATAACATTTATGGATTCTTCTACTTTAGCAAGATCAATATTAAGTATTCTATAAGCCTTGCTAGTCATGCTATAACCAAGAATGAAATCCTTAAGATTTCAGATCAAACTTTTCGAGAGAATTTGTCTTATTCAAAATGAAACAAGGACATCCAAAAACATGAAAATACTCAATATTAGGCTCCCTACCACGCCATAGCTCATAGAAGGACGTGTAAAAACTAGTTTTGCACAAAACATGAGGTACTTACAACTTCATCCCAAAACTTCTTTGGAGTATCATACTCTAGAAGCATGGCACTAGCCATCTCCTGTAAAGACCTATTCTTCCTCTCTACAACACCATTTTGTTGAGGTGTACGAGGTGAAGAGAAGTTGTGTGCATAACCAGAATCTTGACAAAAAGTTCAAAAAGATCATTTTCAAATTCTCCCCCATTATCACTACAGATGGAAACTATGCGGAAAGAGGTTTCATTCTCAACTTGTTTACAAAAGCTCGAGAAAACACCAAGCATATCACTTTTAGAAACAAGAAAGAAGGTCCAAGTATATCTAGAGAAATCATCGACAGTAATAAGACAATGCTTGGAACCACAAAGTGATTAAGTTCTCATTGGTCAAAATAGATCAATGTGAAGAAGTTCAAGAGCTCTCTTGGTACTAGGGAATCCTTTGGATTTGAAGGAGGACTTGGTTTCTTTCCTTGGGTACATGGTTGGCATTCCTCATCCTTTTCAAAATCCAATTTGGGAAGTCCATTAACCAAGTCCTTTTTTGCTCAACTTCTTCAACTGATGCATATTTACATGACCAAGATGACGATGCTAAAGAGAAATATCATTCAAATTGACTACTAGGCATCTACCAACAATAGGCTTAATAGAGTCAAGACCAATAACATAAAGATTACCACTTCTAGTTCCCTTATATATAACTTGGTAGGTGATGGAATCTAGAATCAAGCATTCAAAGGAAGTGAATAACACAAGGCAACCATTATCACACAATTGACTAACACTAATTAAATTGTAATGTAGGACATCCAAAAAGAGAACATTATTGGTACACAAGGATTCACCTACATCACCCTCACCTTTGACTTTACCCTTCTTGTTGTCCCCAAAGGTGACCAAACCTCCTTTATTTTTAATGAAGTTGTTGAAGTGGCTTATATCACCTGTCATATGGTTAGCATAGCCACTATCAACACTCCATCTTCCTATTTCCTACAAAAAAGGAGAGTGTCGGTTCCCAACTCAAACTTTAGGATACAAAGTTAGCTTGGGGACCCATTTCATCTTGGGGTTGGTCCCCTTAAGCTTATAAGGACAATAAGTAGAGTAATGATCTTCATACTTGCAATAAGAACAAACCATATAATTCTTAGAGTCAGAAGACTCTCCTATAAAGAAAGAGGTCTCCTTACTTTTTTCTTACCTTTGTCTTTTCTCTTGCTCTTTGGAGCTCCCCCTACAGATCCCCAACCACTAGTACCACTTTGTTTGGTAGAATAGTCAAGGATTTCATTTAGGGATTTGTTCCCTTTGAGGAATTTCTATAGAGAGGCCCTTAATCTATGATTACCATCATTAATAGATATGAGAGTAGAAGATAAACTAGCAATATAATCTCTAGTATGAACATGGTCGGCCTCAAGACAGAGGACCTTAGTCAAATAAGAATCTTTCTCCATAGAAATAGAAGCAATATCATTACTAGTCAAGATAGTTCTAGAAGATAAATTATTAATTTGACCTAGAATTTTCAGATTTAAGCAGTTGAATTTCATTACGATAAACATCTCTCTCATCCCTACAAGTATCAATAAGAAGCTTAAATTCAACATTTTTAGTTTTAAGATTTTCATGCTCCTTTAGGCACTTTTAGTTGTCTTCCTTAAGAGTTTTAATATTCTTAAGGCATACACCATTCTCTACCTCAACTCCATTATATTGTAGCTCAAGTCAAGATATTGGCCTTGCAAGTTATCAATGCTCTCAAGATGAGTTTTCTCATTAAGCTCAAGAATTTCAAGTTTAGCATACAAATCATCAATAATATTTCCTAGCCATTTTCTTTTAGATTTACAATTAACAAAAGAAGAACGGGTGGAAACAAGCATGTCAATAATAGCTTCCTTAGATAACTGATGTAAGCTTACCTCACTTACCTCAGAAATTTCTTCACTAGTAGAGGCCATGAGTGCAAGGTGGAACTATCCATCTTCTTCAGAGCTTGAGCTACTTGAGGATGAAGCTTCCCAAGCTGCATGAGTTTCATTCTTGTGTCTCTTCTCCTTCTTTTCCTTCCTCTTGTACTTACTCTCCTTCTTGTACTCCTCTTCCTTCTTTGGTCTTCCCTTGGGGTGTGACTTTCTTGACTTGGGACATTCAGTCTTATAGTGCCCCTTTTGTCCACACTTGTAGCATCTAGGTGTAGAGGAGGAGGCTTGCTTTCCCTTGAAGTGTTTGCCCTTGATGTAGTTGTATTCATTCTCACTTGGGCCATTGTATTCACTAGAGGAGCAAGGAGAAGTACGACATGCAAGTTTTTGTTGAAGGATGACTACCTTCACTTGTGCTTTGAAAACACTATCTTTGATCTTCTTGGCTTCCTTCTCTTCTTTATTGGCTTCTTCTTCTTGCTTGTCAAGCCTTGGCTCATGGGCTTGGTGGTTGCCAATGAGCTCTTTGGTTAGGATGTCACCAAGGCTCCTCACTTCTTTAATGGAGGTGACCTTTAACTCCCATCTCTTTGGTAGAGTCCACAAGATCTTCGAGTTGATTACACCTCTATCCAAGGTGTTTCCCAATGCAACCAAGCCATTGATGATGGAATTGAGTCTTGAGTACATCTTTGCAATCCCTTCTTTTTTTCCCATCTTGAAGTTTTCTAGAAGGTTGTACAACATATAGATTTTAGCCTCCTTGACTTGCTTTGTGTCCTCATAAGTGATGCACAATTTGTCCCAAATCTCATAAGTGATGTCCCAAGATGAGATCCGGTTGAACTCTGTTGGGGTAAGGGCTACATAGAGGATGTTTATGGCTTTGGAATTGAGTTGGGCTTCTTTCAGTGCAGCTTCACTCCATGTTGCAACAGCTCCGGTTGGCTCCTTGTATGGTGTGACCATCACCTTCCATATGTCAAAGTTCATGCCTTGAATGTAGAATTTCATGCACCTCTTCTAATAGAGGAAGTTGGTTCCATCAAAGACCAAAGGATGCATGGAGAATCCTCCCTCTAGGTTGAGAGAAACAAGTAGGTTGTCTCCCATCTTCTCATCTCATGGGAGATTGTCAGAGAAGATCCTTAGCTCGGATACCACTTGTTGGATATAGGGCTCTAGAGGGGGAATAGATCTTCAAAAAATATCACAAGATAGATTAGATCCTCAAATTATAGCAATCAAAACAAAAAGCTTAAGTGCAATTTGAAGTCCTAACTAACAAGCATAGCAAGGATGAGAGAAAATGGAACAAGCACTTGACAAGGCTGTTTAGAGTGGTTCCACTCTCCAAACTAGGAGAGAGTCAGTGTACTACCTAGAGAGGTCAACCTATAGGACTTTGCCAGTGCTTTTCTCTATATATTCACCAATAAGAGTCACACCACAAGACAACCAAAGGACTTACCCATAAAAAAAAAGAGTCTTCCACCTTACCAATGACTTACCCACTTTTCAAGAGTCTTTAGCCTTCTTCCAAGGTCTTACCTACTCTTGCACAAGTCATCAGCTTTCACGAGTTTATCTACTGTTCTTGGATCTTCAACCTTTGCCTTCTCCTTCACCTGGAGAAGATCTTACCTTCCTCCTTCACCTGGAGAAGATCTTACCTCTTCTTCAACCTTGAAGAAGAAGAACAACAACTCCACATTCACTCGGAGTAGCTCGCTTCACCTTTGCTTCATGGAGGAAAGGGGTAGGGAAGATGGAATGGAATGAGAGCTTTATAAGCACAAGGAAGTAGCTCTCTTACAACCGGCCTATCTCACTCATAATCATGAAATGAAGTGTAAACTAGAGAGGGAAAGGGGCTAACGGAGTTGCAACACACTCAACTATAGCAAAGACTTAGAAAATTATGAATGAGAAAACTTGGAATGAACTCCAAGGGGTCCTATTTATAACTGGGGGTGTTCCCTCGAGTGTGGGATCACTGAAGGTCAAAATATAGCCATTTTGCAAGTTGTAACAGATCTATATTTGCCCAAAACAACTCACTAGCGGTTATAATCAATTTTTCTGTGTTTTTCGTATAGTACATTCGGTCAAGTTTCAATAAAGGTAACTCGACCGATACACTAAATGACAAAGCCAATTTTCAAACTATTAGTTGAGTTTGCTCTGGGAAACTCAACCGATGAGCCAAAATCAGTTTTTCTTAGGGAGTCAGTCAATTGAGTTTTGTGGGTCTGCAACTCGACCGATGGGTCATCTTCAGAAAATCCATCACTGGATCGGTCAAGTTTTTGACTCAACCGATAAACATCCTATAATAAATTTTCTAAATTGACATCTAAGTGATTAAACCTTGGAATTAAGTGTCCCTAATCTTTTCCCATCTTAGTTACAATCCATATCATCAATACAAGTAGTTACAAAAATCATCTAAGGTCATTTGGAGTGATTTCCCAAAATGCACACTTGCATTGCATTTGACTGAACTTGAACAAGATAGGGCTTGTATAATTTGATCCTTTTCATGTACCTAAAGCCTGAAATCAATATTTAACAAACATACTAGATACATAGGAATGAAATGGTTAAGACATTATCAAAATATGGGCAATGTATAACTCTCAAGTCAACAAATTTACCCTTCTTCCCAAACCTTAACATGATTTTCCAAGGAGACACCTTGATATACACCTTGTCTCCAACTTGGAACTCAAATGACCTTTAACAATTATCAACATAAAATTTCTATCTGTCTTGGGATGCCATCAACTATTGTTGTATCATCTTAATCTTCTCTTTCGTCTATTGTACAAACTCAAGACCCAAAAGATGATATTCGCCCATTCGATACCAACACAATGGAGATCTACAATGTCTCCCATAAAAGGTCGTGAAGGTGCAATGTCAATACTCCTATGATAGCTATTGTTGTAGGCAAATTCTACCAAACTAAGTTGTACATCCCAACTACACAAAAAATGTAGAAAATGGGCTCTCAATAGGTCCTCCAAGGATTGTATAGTCCTCTCTGACTGTCAATATGCCTATGGGTGATACAATATCTTGAACTTTAATTGCATACCCATGACTGTGTGCAGATGCTCCCAAAAGCGACTAGTAAAGTGAGGACCTCTATTAGACACTATCATCACTAGAATACCATCCAGACGTAACAATCTCATCAACATACACCTATATAAGCTTCTCGTATACATTGTCTTCATATGAAGGAAGTGTGCTGACTTGGTCAACCTATCCATTATCACACATATGGAATTATGACCTTTGGATGTCATAGGAAGTCCAACCATAAAGACCATTGTGATATGATCCCATTTCCAATATAACATAGGCAACAATTGTAATGTCCCTGAAGGTTTTTGACGCTCAGCCTTAACCAGCTGAGACACATGACATTTTGCCACAAACTCAACTATGTCACGCTTTAAGCCAGACCACCAATACAAATCTTTCGAATTTTAGTACATCTTGGTGCTACCTGGATGCATAGCGTACATTAAAGAGTGAGTCTCTTCTAGAACCAACTTCCTCAGATTATCAACATCAAGAAGCACTGCTCTACCATGGTAACACACTATCCCATTCTCTGACTTGTGGAAGCCATCATACTTCTCACAACCAAACCGCTCAGACCGGATCTATCATAGTATCATCGCATTGTGCATCTCTGATTTGTTTCCTCATCATGGACTTCACCTATAACTGGGCCAACAAGCCTGCCAACAAGGAGACCTCTAACTTCAAATTCATCTGGCAAAGAGACACCAACATGTCTCTCTTATGGCACATCAAGGAACACAACTACACCTTTTTAGCAGATGATGATTATGATGACTTCCTTCTCAAAGCATCTTTCACCACGTTCGCCTTATCTGGATGGTAATATATGGTGTAATCATAATCTTTGATTAACTCCATGTAGTGTCGCTATCTCAAGTTCAACTCTTCCTTCAAAAAGATGTACTTTAGGTTCTTGTGGTCAGTGAAGATCTGACACTTCTCACCAAAATGGTAGTGTCTCCAAATATTCAAGGCATGGACCACAACAACAAGCTCCAGATCATGTGTTGGTAATTCTCCTTGTGTTTCTTAATCTATTGTGAAGCAAAAGAAATCACATTTTTATCTTGCATCACATGCAACCCAAACCATTCTTTGACACATTAGAGAATACAATATATCATTTAACTTACTTGGGCAACAATAACACTGGTTCACATGTCAACTTCTCCTTCAAAAGATGGAAAGAATGCTGATACTTTTCATCCTGGACAAACACCACACCTTTCCTCATCAACTTTGTTAGTGGTAATGCCAGTGTGTTGAAGTTCTTGATGAACCTTCATTAATAGCCTACCAAGCCAAGGAAATTGTGAACCTCCATTAGTGTCGTAGGATGCTGCCACTCTAACATAGACTGAACCTTCTTGAGATCCAAGAGAACTCACTCAACAAATATAACGTGTCCAAGAAAAGACACTTCCTTCAGCCAAAACTCGCACTTGTTGAACTTGGATACAACTTGTGCTATCTCAGCAAAGTCAATGCCTGCCACAGATGTTGTTCACATTTTTTACTATCTCTAGAGTAGATCAGGATGTCTTTGATGACACCACCATGAACTGAGCAAGATATGGCTTGAACACCGTATTCATCAGATCCATGACTGCTGTCTGTGCATTGGTTAGCCCAAATGACATAATCACAAACCCAAAGTGACCATAACTGGTCCAAAAAGCCGACTTGGGTATTTCATCCTGCTTGATCCACAAGTGATGATATCCTGACCATAGATCTATCTTTGAGAACATTAAATCACCCCTCAACTGATCAAACATATCGTCTCTCCACAGAAATGGGTACTTGATCTTGATTGTCACCTTATTTAACTGTTAGTAGTCGATGCACAACCTCATGGAACCATCTTTCTTCTTCACATACAACACAAGATCACCCTAAGGGGAAGTGCTCATCCTGATAAAACCATTCTCAAGACCTCCTACAATTGCTTCTTCAACTCTTGCATCTCAACTGGTGCCATCATGTACGATGTCTGTGCTACTGGCTATGTACCAGGAACCAAGTTGATCTCAATGCCAATCTCTCGAGGCAGATGAACACTAAGAAACTTCTTAGGAAACACATCCTCAAACTCACGAATAATGGGAACCTCCCGAATTCTAGGACTCCTCACCTTAATATCCACCACATGTGCTAGAAAAGCCTCACAACCTTGCCTCATCAGCCTCTCTATTCTTATCGCTGACACAAAACACGTCATAAGGATTTTCCTATCTCCTTGGAAGACCCAAGAAAAATTAATATCAAAGAATTTCACCACCTTCAAACTACATTCCAAGACCACCTGATACTTCTCCAAAGTATCCATTCCAAGGATCACATTGAATCCATGCATGTCAAGTAGTATAAGATCCACTTGAATGTTGTATCCCAAGAAAGAAAGAATGTAGGATAGACACACCTCCTATAACTTGGGGGAACCAACCAAAGGGGTTTCTAAGCAAAGACTAACAAATCTACGACTAATAGGAAAAGAACAACTAGCCATCACATTTCTGGTGATAGCAGAGTGTGTCACACCCAGATCAACCAAAATAGATATTAAGTAGAAAGAAGACAAATCAAAATGAAATAACTCCATCTGACCTGTCATGACTCGAGGGTTGACTGCTCCTTCCTGTTGACTCATAGCATAGAATCGAGCCATTTCCTATTGTTTCCCCTATCCTTTATTGTCCTACCCAGACGAACCAACCTGTGATGCTTGGACCACGTCCTCTACCATAGCCACTGTTGAACTGTAGTTGTTGTGACCCTTGTTGACTCTGTATCGTCTGTTGCATCACCTCCTCATCCTTCAGTGGGAAAAAAGATCAAATTCCCTTGATGTCCACACCTATAACACGTCCTTGTGTCAAATTGTAGCCTAGACGTCCCTTTCACTGAAATTGATGCTTCACCGTGAGCTCCTACTCATGGAAAACTATGACCTCTGCCCTTGCTCGGTGACTAGTATGACTGAACAACTAACCTCCATTGTGACTGAGGTGCTGAAAACCTAGGCTTCTTGAAGCCTCTAGAAGATTACCCCTAAAACTGTGTCGGTCTCTTGTTGGTGTTTTGTTAACAATTCTTTATTGCCGATTTCTCAACATGCCTCATGGACTCTACAAACATGGAAAACCTCTCCCTATTCTCTAATGCTGTCACCATCGTCATCAACTCTGGTTTCAAACCCTTCTCAAAATGTCTGATCTTGTCCTTATTTGTCATAGCCATGTGAGGAAAAATCATCAACAACTTCATAAACTTGTCTTGATACTTGTTGATCATCATAGATCCTTGTCCGATCTTATCAAACTATGAGAGCTTCTCGTCCATGTACGTCTCTGGGAAGTATCACCTTACAAACTTCCACCAAAAGTCTTCATGATTGATCACCACACCAAGCCTCTTCTCCTCCTTGATGGCCCACCAATGGCCAACACTATCATTCAACAAGTAAACCACATGATTTATCTTATCCTCTTCTGGGATATTAAGGATCTTGAAGGACTTCTCCAACTCTATCAACCTCCTATCAGCACTTGTGGGATCTACCATAGAAGCATACACTATCACTCCCACATGCCTTAACTTCTCAAAGGTCTTCCTAGAACCATGGGATATCACATTGGGGACAACTTCCCTTGCTTGGGGTACAAGTATTCTATCCACCATATGCGTCATTGTGGCTATGAACTGTCCAAACATGGACTAGAAAACAGGATTTGCCACAATTTCTGGGTCTAACTAAGGCACCTCAAACATTCCATCTACTCTTTCTTGCCTCCTAGCACCACCTAATGGTGCAAGAACACTGCTCTCAGCATGTTCTTCATGTTCTCCAGACATATCTTTTCCCTTCTTCTTCTTCTTCTTCTTCTACATAAGTAGAAGTTGTGATATAATATGTTGGATATAAAGGAATAGACACAAACCCTAGTCCTATGTCCCTGTAGACTCAGTGAACCTAGAGCTATAATACCAACCTTTCCATGTGACAACCTACCACTACATGAGTAAGATTACTCAAAACAAAATGAGGAATTAACACTAAACATCCAAATTACAAAAAAACACCGTAAATGAAAATTGATCACTTACAAATTCACAAGAAGAAATATATTACATCCATGTCAACAAACTGTACCACCCATATCACATGTCATATCGTAAAAGGTATTTTCATCAATGTTCACTGGCCAACTTGCCACAACCTATCAAAAAAGATAACCTATATATATACAAGCCATAAATGTACAACCATGTAATACAACCAAAAACCTCATATAGATGTATAACATCTACATAACCTTCCCAAGGACCTGAGAGTATAGGGACAACACATAGGACTCTATTACAAAACACTAGCATCATATCCAACCTTCAACATCTACTTCTCCTTGCTTCTCTTCCTCAACTGCATGGTCTCTATCTCGTCGTACACCACCACCTAAAAGATATTGAAACCTATGAAGTGAGACCAATATCCCAACAAGTGATATAACTCTCTTCCAACAAATAATGTTAACACATATAGATATATAGTAGGGTAGACAAATACTATTTACAAGATGAGCATATTCAAGGCATAATGAGAAAACATAATGCAACCATGTAATATATTTTCTTAGGGTTAAACACACTTCACACTGGATGACCCTCTGCCTTGTTTCATATATTGTTTAGTTAATAACAGTTATACATGTTATTCATATCCATTTGAAGAATATATGATAATCTATTGATCAGTTGTAGTTTCTTAAACTACTTTATTTGTGTTATCAGTTTAAAGTATTCATTTACTACTAATTCAAAATCAGTTCCATACAAGATCTAGGAGAGTTGGGCACCAATGTTCCCCCACAACCTCCGTCAATCTGAGTCTGCCACAGTGACATATAAATTCAAACTTGCAAATCAGCCTGGTCCACCTTGGTACATATGCACAACACTAGTGAGATACAAATGCATTCATTCTCCTACTAGGGTATGATCGCAACCAGCCCTACAAACATATTATCTGAGATACGACGTCAACCGTTCTCCTCATGGGGCATGACCACAGTCATCCTCCAAATCTGTAATTATGGATGCAAGGATATATTGTCGACTTGCACCCCCAAATATTCAACAATATGCACTCTGAATTTCCCATAGTAATTACGCATTTCACCATCCAACAAGTATTGACGATGAAGATGGATCTATGTCTTTGGGAAACCTACAAGATTAGGTTTTCATTTGATCAGAAGATATAAAACATATGAGGTATAAACTTCCATACAAGGCCATCATCGTTATCTCATCATCTTTGGGTAACCATCCCTCATCACATCACTAGAGGATATCACCTCAAATTAGGCATTAAGCCTCTGCCAGGTCATAAAACCCACCCACACAGTTCCTGGATAATATCATTATCCATCATGCATCATAAAGGCTCATAATCATCACCCTGCATCATATAAAAGATACCATAGAAATCATAATCTATAATGTGTATTCAACCTTCAACATTAGGGTTATACAAGTAGGTTAGAGAAAACATCATTACAAGCTAATCCCTTCAAGAAAGATAAGAAATTACATCATGTACTCAAATTAGGGAAAGGGTTTCCATAGATAACCGATTAGGGTTTCCATCACAACACTCAACATAAAACCCTAGGTACATCACTTCCCACATTCTTGGAGCACATTAGGGTTAGGTTGTTGGCTAAATGGACATCTATAAATCCCTTTGTTTTGATTATGACAAACATTTCATTCTTATTAATCTAACGAGCTACTTGAGTGTGCAGGATGACAAAGCAACAAGGGAAAATCCACAAGATTACATATTTATATTTTCATGCAATGTAATCACTGTTGTAAAAACTTGTACAAAAATATAATGTACAAGTACTTAGAATTGTATGTAAATCAAGCGTTAGATTTTCCCTAGCTAAACACTACAGTTAGACAAGTCATCCCATTCAAATAAGATCACATTAGCACACTCATACATATAATTAGTGCCTAAATTGAAACATTGAAACAGGATCAATCTCGGTCGACAAACTCCTCGACCAAGAAAGATCCAAAGTAGCCGTTAGACACAACAGACAAGTTAGTTGGCAGTTGGAGAAAGACGTTGCAAATCACTTGTTTCAGAGTACCTGTCGGTCGACAAAAGTTCGACCGAGTAGGTGTCTCGGTCGACCATTCCTCGACCGAGATTGTCTCTGACAACAACTGCAGAATTAATTAATTAGCCGTTATTAAAGCAACAACTTTGTACCTAAAGGCTAGTTAAGCACTAAAAAACCCCTAGAAGTTGTCTAGAACGTCCTTAAGCATCCTTAGGCCATTCCTATAAATAGGACAAGCCATAGGACACTCAAACATACTTGTTTACACTTGCTACACTTGAGAAATCCTTGAGCATACTGTGTGCAATCTGTTTGTAAGCAATTTGAGCATTGTGACAATTAGCTATTTCATTCCTTAGCTCATAATTCGTGTCCTATAGGCTAGTATCTCCTACCCACTGCAATCACAAGTTCACATACTTGGTTAGGAGATCTATACGCTTGATCTAGGAAAATCAAGCCTTGGGCTATAAAGGATAAGTTGTAATTTCCTTTTTCTTTCTTGTTCCCTATTATTGTTTGTACTCTCCTTGCTACTCCTAGGTTGGAGGCTGTGGATTGGAGAGGGTGAAGATCTTCTTGGCGGAGAAGGAGACTTTGAGCTACTTCAGAAGGCTGGTGCAACGGGAGGTTACTTCTAGAGAGGAAGGTTACTTCAAGGGGGAGCTTGGAGTTACTTCAAAGAAGGCTACCTCAAAGTTGGTGCACCTACTTCAAGTGAAGGCTGTTCAAAGGGTGTAAAGGAAAGTATTGTATTTTGTATAAATCCTCGAGAGGTAATAAAATAAATACTTTCAAATCACGGTTGGGTAAGCAACCGGGTAGTGGACTGACAACTATAGTATTTTCTATAGTTCGAACCACTCTAAAGACATGTCTCTTTCTTCCAATTTCAATTGTGGTTGTTTAAATTCAATAAATTGTTAAAATAATTCAAAAACTCTATTCACCCCCCCTCTAGTAGTTTTTCAATTGGTATCAGAGCAGGCTTCAAGGAACCCTAACAAAGTCTTGAAGAATGGAGGGTAGTGGTGATTATAATCACAACAAAAGGTGTTGCTTGGACAAAACTACAACATGCTGCAATTGGTGCTTAGGTACAAGCCACCCAACAACTGGATGCCCATGGAGATCTAAGAAGGAAGATGAGAACAAAGATTGTCTCATTGCTACAACTAGCGAGGAAGAAGAAGAAGAGGTAAGTCTTTTTTGATTTATCTAAAGAAGAACTAGTTGCTAGCCTTGAAGAAACACATATTAAATATGTTGAATGCAAGAAGAAATTAAAGAAATCAAATAAAGCAAATGATGAATTACATGCAAAGCTTCTTACTATTACATCCGAAAACGAAGATCTTAAAAAGATCATTGAAGATCATGATATTGAGATAAAATCTATAGAGGCAAATTGTAATCTACTTTCTTTAGAGAAGAATAATTTGCAAAGACAAGTGAATGATCTTCAAAAACAACCCATTTTATGCAATCATCTAGATTATGATTCTATTTTCAAAGAAAGAAATTCATTGTCATCTAATCTAGATCAAGCAAAACTAGATATCAAGAAGAGAATGGAAGAGATTGCCAAGTTACAACAAAAAGTTAGTAATTTGAATAATAATGGCATTCTTGATCAAATCTTAGATAATTCCTATCATCAAATTGGGAGAAGAGGACTAGGTTATAAGCCTAAAGAGAAGTCCTATCAACCTAGTTGGAGAAAGTCACAAACCCATCAATCTATATATGTGCCTAAAGGAACAAATACATTTGTACCAAAGAACAACCTAGAACAAAACCATAGAAAAAGACTTGAGGTTGATTCTATATGTTGCCATTATTGCTTACGTCTTGGACATTACTCTTTTTCATGTCCTTATAAGAGAAAAGATGTCGAGTTAGTTTGCGTTCCAAAACCTCCAAACTAAATGAATAGAATCAAGTTGAGATATGACCAAGGACCTTAGTTGCATATTTCTACGTCTATCTCAACTAAATAGGATAACAAATAAATATTTAAATTGCATAGTTATGTTTTATTTGGAAGCAATTAACAGTTTCAGAAATATTGTCGGTCGAGAGACTGTCGACCGAGACACTGTCGGTCGAGAAATAGTCGACCGAGCATGTCACTGACTTCCAGTCTGTTGCAAAAATTGCTGAATTTCTTTGAAATTAATGAAATTGCTATCTATTCATGATTTATGATTGGATGTTTATTTTGGAAATCATCTCTACAAACCAAAAGTATGCTCAGTTTAATAAATTTTTTATGATCATGTTATGAAATTATATGCTGTTATCATTACATCATGGATATACTTTCAATACTTTGTACGCATAGATAATGATAAATTGTATGCATGAATCCATGATAATATTCGGCAAAACAAAATGATTCATTGGTTATATACTATTGCTTGCAACACATAAGACAAATTAGTAGAATTGAGATATTAATTGAGCCTTCATTTAAGACTTATATCAAGTAGTATGCTTCAACTTGATACTCAATCAAATTGTATGCAGATATTATACTCGATATGTTCAATTTGAAAATCTGCAAACTTGCCTCTTGGTTAAAATAAAATTTGACCAAGGGGCGCTATGGTCGTAGTCAAATTCGACCTAAAATAAGTTTGACATAATAACTATTTGGATATCATTTTAAAAGTATAATTAATTTATGATCACAACTTGTCCCAATATTGTCAATAATAAACACAATATTACTCCCTTAGAAAATCTATATATATGCTCTACAAATATAGTCTATCATTTACATTAAATATCAGCTCCAAATTCGTACTCAGTAAGTCTGTCGGTCGACGAACTCTTTGACCAAAAACCTTTCGGTCAGCCCCCCTCTCTCGACCGACAAAATCTAGACAGACTTAGTATCGGACACACTTTCGGTCGACAAATGTTCGACCGAGACAATGTCGGTCGACAATTGTTCGACCGAGAATTAGCTGTTGGATATGACCGTTGTAAATCGACCGTTATGACCGTTATATGACCGTTGTAAATCTTACCGTTGGGGAGCCAAGTGGCGCGTCTGCAACATGACCGTTGCGGACGCTCGGTCGACGAATCGTCGACCGACCAGGTCGCTGGATTGTTATAAAAGGAACCAAAAATGAGTCACCTCCTCACACTTGCATACTCTTGCTTCCATAGGCTCTCTCTAGTGCATTTTTGTGCAACTCTTTAGCATCCTCATCCACAAGCCATCCTTGCTTCTTCTCCACCTTCAAGAAACACAATGGCCTCATCATCTGCTCGTGGAAAGAAGAAGGTCGCCGGCAGGAAAGGAAGGGAAGCTCGGGAAGCTACTCCACCACTGACGATCATCAACGACATTGCCTTCGTCGATGGAGATGCTGGTGATCGATATCTACGGCTTTCCTGCAAAGCTCCTCTCCCACGAAGACCAGTTGAAGTTATGGACTTCATCAACATCGTCGACTTGGCGGACCTTTTCGAAGTGCAAAAGTTAAAAGAATTCATCAACCCTTCTTTCCCTTCCTATTCCATCAAGGTAGTGAATGAATTCTATGCAAACCTCATTTCCCACTCTGAAAATGAAACCATCTTCTTCTATACTATGGTCAATGGGCATAGCTTCTGATTTACTGAAGGGGACATTCTTGACATGCTAGGTATTGACATAGATGAATATCAAGACACCCTTGACCTTACTTCTGGAAACCCCCTTAACCAATTTTCCCAAGATGACCATACCATTAGTCTTAGTGACATCAAAAGGACCATTTTTAAATCCAATACAACCTGTCACGAAGATAGAGGCACATACTATGCTATAAATCTCAAACCAGCTGCTAGGATTGTAAACCTTATTGTTTCAACAAACATACATCCTAGATCCAATAAATCTGAAGTTCCTATTTTTCGTATGTGTCTAATATATGCCATTATCCAATGTATTCCCACAAATTTTATCCGCATCATTCTTAAAAACATGCTTGAGTTTTCTGGCAATCCTCCATATGCTGATTTTGTATGCCAAATTACTCAACATTTCCTTAAGACTCAACTTGAGGATATGGGATATACATGGGAGCGTAGACCACAAAAAATAAGTAAGAATATTGTAGAAAAAATGGGGATTGATTTCGGTCATAAGAGGGCTAGGGTAGAAGGGGAAACATCTACACAAGATATACCACCTCCACCTCCTCCTACCAGCCTACCCTATGACCCCATCCAAAACACTCTAACCTATGTTGCAGGATCACAATATCATCTTAGTAAACAATTAGATTATAACCATCATGCCATGACTTATCTAAACCAGAGAATGCAAACTCTTTCTCCAAATCCACCAGATGAATATCCCTACTCTTTAAATCCTGGCATGCTCAATCCATATAACCCATCTTACAACTATTATCAACCTCCACCTCCACCATCTACTGATCTCACGCATACTCAGTTTTCATCGATGCAACTACAAGATATTGCTGCTCATTTTCGATTTGACCGTGTTCCAACCTTCTTGGAGGCATATGCCTTAACCAAGACAGGTGCTCTGGAGTGGCAAACATTAGTTCAGTATTATGGAGATGAGCCTTTTCTTGGGAAAGACCCTGACATTGATGTAATTCTTAAGTCTTTCCAGTAAGTGTTGGAGTTATATTAGTTGTAATGATATTTTTTGAATGATTGTAATAAATGGGTCATCTCTATATGATGTGTCTATCTTTCTATGCTTATAATACATGCTTTTAATGAAATTGGTCATCTTTACTCGATTCCAATGGATATTTTTTTTATATTAGACATCTTCAAAATATGAATTATAAGATCATCATTGTAGAGCATACAAAATAAGGGGAGTAATAAATAAAATGCAATCTTTAAAATTGTGGCTAAAATGACAAGGATCTATGACACAATTACTTAAAACAGTTATGAAACAAATCCAGACACATTCTCGGTCGAGAAACTGTTCGACCGAGAACACTTTTGGTCGAGAGATCGTCGACGGAGCAGGTTTCTGTTGTCAAGTCTGCATTAAATCTGAATATATTTGCTAATCAATTAATTGTTAATCAAGAATCATGTTCCCCTTCATCATATTGATACGGAAGATAAATTGGCTGATATTTTTGACAAAACCGCTTCCACTAGATCAATTTAACAAAATTAGGAAGCAACTGCTTATCACTCCTTTGAAAGATGTTTTCTTTGATATTTGTGCTACTTAAACAAAAACTCTTATTTACATTATGATATTTTGGCTTTTAAATGGACATCTTTTTCATTAGATTTGATGGGACATCTAATTAAGGGGGAGTTTTTATTTCTAAATGGATATCTTTTTGAAATGACAAAGGGGGAGAAATAAATATAAAACTAAAACTTTGAAAAACTCAATCAATGAGTTTCATGAATAAACTCTTGGCTTTACATTGAAAGTTGCTATATTCCCTAGTGAATTGGATTTCATGTTCCATAATTCAACGGGAATAATAAGCACACATTTTATAAACAAGAGGAAAAGCTAAAAAAGGTAATCTAAAGGTATGAAACTCATATGGTTTATATTTCCTTTATTTTTATATTTTGGAAATGTTTGTCATCTTCAAAAAGGGGGAGATTGTTGGCTAAATGGACATCTATAAATCCCTTTGTTTTGATTATGACAAACATTTCATTCTTATTAATCTAACGAGCTACTTGAGTGTGCAGGATGACAAAGCAACAAGGGAAAATCCACAAGCTTACATATTTATATTTTCATGCAATGTAATGACTGTTGTAAAAACTTGTACAAAAATATAATGTACAAGTACTTAGAATTGTATGTAAATCAAGCGTTAGATTTTCCCTAGCTAAACACTATAGTTAGACAAGTCATCCCATTCAAATAAGATCACATTAGCACACTCATACATATAATTAGTGCCTAAATTGAAACATTGAAACAAGATCAATCTCGGTCGACAAACTCCTCGACCGAGACACTCTCGGTCGACAAACTCCTCGACCGAGAAAGATCCAAAGTAGCCGTTAGACACAACAGACAAGTTAGTTGGCAGTTGGAGAAAGACGTTGCAAATCACTTGTTTCAGAGTACCTGTCGGTCGACAAAAGTTTGACCGAGTAGGTGTCTCGGTCGACCATTCCTCGACCAAGATTGTCTCTGACAGCAACTGCAGAATTAATTAATTAGCCGTTGTTAAAGCAACAACTTTGTACCTAACGGCTAGTTAAGCACTTAGAAACCCCTAGAAGTTGTCTAGAACGTCCTTAAGCATCCTTAGGCCATTCCTATAAATAGGACAAGCCATAGGACACTCAAACATACTTGTTTACACTTGCTACTCTTGAGAAATCCTTGAGCATACTTTGTGCAATCTGTTTGTAAGCAATTTGAGCATTGTGACAATTAGCTATTTCATTCCTTAGCTCATAATTCATGTCCTATAGGCTAGTATCTCCTACCCACTGCAATCACAAGTTCACATACTTGGTTAGGAGATCTATACGCTTGATCTAGGCAAATCAAGCCTTGGGCTATAAAGGATAAGTTGTAATTTCCTTTTTCTTTCTTGTTCCCTATTATTGTTTGTACTCTCCTTGCTACTCCTAGGTTGGAGGCTGTGGATTGGAGAGGGTGAAGATCTTCTTGGCGAAGAAGGAGACTTTGAGCTACTTCAAAAGGTTGGTGCAACGGGAGGTTACTTCTAGAGAGGAACGCTACTTCAAGGGGGAGCTTGGAGTTACTTCAAAGAAGGCTACCTCAAAGTTGGTGCACCTACTTCAAGTGAAGGCTGTTCAAAGGGTGTAAAGGAAAGTATTGTATTTTGTATAAATCCTCGAGAGGTAATAAAATAAATACTTTCAAATCCCGGTTGGGTAAGCAACCGGGTAGTGGACTGACAACTATAGTATTTGCTATAGTTGGAACCACTCTAAACACCTGTCTCTTTCTTCCAATTTCAATTGTAGTTGTTTAAATTCAATAAATTGTTAAAATAATTCAAAAACTCTATTCACCCCCCCTCAAGTAGTTTTTCAATTGGTATCAGAGCAGGCTTCAAGGAACCCTAACAAAGTCTTGAAGAATGGAGGGTAGTGGTGATTATAATCACAACAAAAGGTGTTGCTTGGACAAAACTACAACATGTTGCAATTGGTGCTTAGGTACAAGCCACCCAACAACTGGATTCCCATGGAGATCTAAGAAGGAAGATGAGAACAAAGATTGTCTCATTGCTACAACTAGCGAGGAAGAAGAAGAAGAGGTAAGTCTTTTTTATTTATCTAAAGAAGAACTAGTTGCTAGCCTTGAAGAAACACATATTAAATATGTTGAATGCAAGAAGAAATTAAAGAAATCAAATAAAGAAAATGATGAATTACATGCAAAGCTTCTTACTATTACATCCGAAAATGAAGATCTTAAAAAGATCATTGAAGATCATGATATTGAGATAAAATCTATAGAGGCAAATTGTAATCTACTTTCTTTAGAGAAGGATAATTTGCAAAGACAAGTGAATGATCTTAAAAAACAACCCATTTTATGCAATCATCTAGATTATGATTCTATTATCAAAGAAAGAAATTCATTGTCATCTAATCTAGATCAAGCAAAGCTAGATATCAAGAAGAGAATGGAAGAGATTGCCAAGTTACAACAAAAAGTTAGTAATTTGAATAATAATGGCATTCTTGATCAAATCTTAGATAATTCCTATCATCAAATTGGGAGAAGAGGACTAGGTTATAAGCCTAAAGAGAAGTCCTATCAACCTAGTTGGAGAAAGTCACAAACCCATCAATCTATATATGTGCCTAAAGGAACAAATACATTTGTACCAAAGAACAACCTAGAACAAAACCATAGAAAAAGACTTGAGTTTGATTCTATATGTTGCCATTATTGCTTACGTCTTGGACATTAATCTTTTTCATGTCCTTATAAGAGAAAAGATGTCGAGTTAGTTTGGGTTCCAAAACCTCCAAACTAAATGAACAGAATCAAGTTGAGATATGACCAAGGACCTTAGTTGCATATTTCTACGTCTATCTCAACTAAATAGGATAACAAATAAATATTTAAATTGCATAGTTATGTTTTATTTGGAAGCAATTAACAGTTTCAGAAATATTGTCGGTCGATAGACTGTCGACCGAGACACTGTCGATCAAGAAATAGTCGACCGAGCATGTCACTGACTTCCAGTCTGTTGCAAAAATTGCTGAATTTCTTTGAAATTAATGAAATTGCTATCTATTCATGATTTATGATTGGATTTTTATTTTGGAAATAATCTCTACAAACCAAAAGTATGCTCAGTTTAATAAATTTTTTATGATCATGTGATGAAATTATATGCTGTTATCATTACATCATGGATATACTTTCAATACTTTGTACGCATAGATAATGATAAATTGTATGCATGAATCCATGATAATATTCGGCAAAACAAAATGATTCATTGGTTATATACTATTGCTTGCAACACATAAGACAAATTAGTAGAATTGAGATATTAATTGAGCCTTCATTTAAGACTTATATCAAGTAGTATGCTTCAACTTGATACTCAATCCAATTGTATGCAGATATTATACTCGATATGTTCAATTTGAAAATCTGCAAACTTGCCTCTTGGTTAAAATAAAATTTGACCAAGGGGCGCTATGGTCGTAGTCAAATTCGACCTAAAATAAGTTTGACATAATAACTATTTGGATATCATTTTAAAAGTATAATTAATTTATGATCACAACTTGTCCCAATATTGTCAATAATAAACACAATATTACTCCCTTAGAAAATCTATATATATGCTCAACAAATATAGTCTATCATTTACATTAAATATCAGCTCCAAATTCGTACTCAGTAAGTCTGTCGCTCGACGAACTCTTCGACCGAAAACCTTTCGGTCAGCCCCCCTCTCTCGACTGACAAAATCTAGACAGACTTAGTATCGGACATACTTTCGGTCGACAAATGTTCGACCGAGACAATGTCGGTCGACAATTGTTCGACCGAGAATTAGCCGTTGGATATGACCGTTGTAAATCGACCGTTATGACCGTTATATGACCGTTGTAAATCTTACTGTTGGGGAGCCAAGTGGCGCGTCTGCAACATGACCGTTGCGGACGCTCGGTCGACGAATCATCGACCGACCAGGTCGCTGGATTGTTATAAAAGGAACAAAAAATGAGTCACCTCCTCACACTTGCATACTCTTGCTTCCATAGGCTCTCTCTAGTGCATTTTTGTGCAACTCTTTAGCATCCTCATCCACAAGCCATCCTTGCTTCTTCTCCACCTTCAAGCAACACAATGGCCTCATCATCTGCTCGTGGAAAGAAGAAGGTCGCCGGCAGGAAAGGAAGGGAAGCTCGGGAAGCTACTCCACCACTGACGATCATCAACGACATTGCCTTCGTCGATGGAGATGCTGGTGATCGATATCTACGGCTTTCCTCCAAAGATCCTCTCCCACGACGACCAGTTGAAGTTATGGACTTCATCAACATCGTCGACTTGGAGGACCTTTTCGAAGTGCAAAAGTTAAAAGAATTCATCAACCCTTCTTTCCCTTCCTATTCCATCAAGGTAGTGAATGAATTCTATGCAAACCTCATTTCCCACTCTGAAAATGAAACCATCTTCTTCTATACTATGGTCAATGGGCATAGCTTCCGATTTACTGAAGGGGACATTCTTGACATGCTAGGTATTGACATAGATGAATATCAAGACACCTTTGACCTTACTTCTGGAAACCCCCTTAACCAATTTTCCCAAGATGACCATACCATTAGTCTTAGTGACATCAAAAGGACCATTTTTAAATCCAATACAACCTGTCACGAAGATAGAGGCACATACTATGCTATAAATCTCAAACCAGCTGCTAGGATTGTAAACCTTATTGTTTCAACAAACATACATCCTAGAGCCAATAAATCTGAAGTTCCTATTTTTCATATGTGTCTAATATATGCCATTATCCAACGTATTCCCACAAATTTTATCCGCATCATTCTTAAAAACATGCTTGAGTTTTCTGGCAATCCTCCATATGCTGATTTTGTATGCCAAATTACTCAACATTTCCTTAAGACTCAACTTGAGGATATGGGATATACATGGGAGAGTAGACCACAAAAAATAAGTAAGAATACTGTAGAAAAAATGGGGATTGATTTCGGTCATAAGAGGGCTAGGGTAGAAGGTGAAACATCTACACAAGATATACCACCTCCACCTCCACCTACCAGCCTACCCTATGACCCCATCCAAAACACTCTAACCTATGTTGCAGGATCACAATATCATCTTAGTAAACAATTAGATTATAACCATCATGCCATGACTTATCTAAACCAGAGAATGCAAACACTTTCTCCAAATCAACCAGATGAATATCCCTACTCTTTAAATCCTGGCATGCTCAATCCATATAACCCATCTTACAACTATTATCAACCTCCACCTCCACCATCTACTAATCTCACGCATACTCAGTTTTCATCGATGCAACTACAAGATATTGCTGCTCATTTTCGATTTGATCTTGTTCCAACCTTCTTGGAGGCATATGCCTTAACCAAGACAGGTGCTCTGGAGTGGCAAACATTAGTTCAGTATTATGGAGCTGAGCCTTTTCTTGGGAAAGACCCTGACATTGATGTAATTCTTAAGTCTTTCCAGTAAGTGTTGGAGTTATATTAGTTGTAATGATATTTTTTGAATGATTGTAATAAATGGGTCATCTCTATATGATGTGTCTATCTTTCTATGCTTGTAATACATGCTTTTAATGAAATTGGTCATCTTTACTTGATTCCAATGGATATTTTTTTTATATGAGACATCTTCAAAATATGAATTATAAGATCATCATTGTAGAGCATACAAAATAAGGGGAGTAATAAATAAAATGCAATCTTTAAAATTGTGGCTAAAATGACAAGGATCTATGACACAATTACTTAAAACAGTTATGAAACAAATCCAGACACATTCTCGGTCGAGAAACTGTTCGACCGAGAACACTTTCGGTCGAGAGATCGTCAACCGAGCAGGTTTCTGTTGTCAAGTCTGCATTAAATCTGAATATATTTGCTAATCAATGAATTGTTAATCAAGAATCATGTTTCCCTTCATCATATTGATACGGAAGATAAATTGGCTGATATTTTTGACAAAACCGCTTCCACTAGATCAATTTAACAAAATTAGGAAGCAACTGCTTATCACTCCTTTGAAAGATGTTTTCTTTGATATTTGTGCTACTTAAACAAAAAATCTTATTTACATCATGATATTTTGGCTTTTAAATGGACATCTTTTTCATTAGATTTGATGGGACATCTAATTAAGGGGGAGTTTTTATTTCTAAACGGATATCTTTTTGAAATGACAAAGGGGGAGAAATAAATATAAAACTAAAACTTTGAAAAACTCAATCAATGAGTTTCATGAATAAACTCTTGGCTTTACATTGAAAGTTGCTATATTCCCTAGTGAATTGGATTTCATGTTCCATAATTCAAGGGGAATAATAAGCACACATTTTATAAACAAGAGGAAAAGCTACAAAAGGTAATCTAAAGGTATGAAACTCATATGGTTTATATTTCCTTTATTTTTATATTTTGGAAATGTTTGTCATCTTCAAAAAGGGGGATATTGTTGGCGAAATGGACATCTATAAATCCCTTTGTTTTGATTATGACAAACATTTCATTCTTATTAATCTAACGAGCTACTTGAGTGTGCAGGATGACAAAGAAACAAGGGAAAATCCACAAGCTTACATATTTATATTTTCATGCAATGTAATGACTGTTGTAAAAACTTGTACAAAAATATAATGTACAAGTACTTAGAATTGTATGTAAATCAAGCGTTAGATTTTCCCTAGCTAAACACTACAGTTAGACAAGTCATCCCATTCAAATAAGATCACATTAGCACACTCATACATATAATTAGTGCCTAAATTGAAACATTGAAACAGGGTCAATCTCGGTCGACAAACTCCTCGACCGAGACACTCTCGGTCGACAAACTCCTCGACCGAGAAAGATCCAAAGTAGCTGTTAGACACAACAGACAAGTTAGTTGGAAGTTGGAGAAAGACGTTGCAAATCACTTGTTTCAGAGTACCTGTCGGTCGACAAAAGTTCGACCGAGTAGGTGTCTCGGTCGACCATTCCTCGACCCAGATTGTCTCTGACAGCAACTGCAGAATTAATTAATTAGACGTTGTTAAAGCAACAACTTTGTACCTAACGGCTAGTTAAGCACTTAGAAACCCCTAGAAGTTGTCTAGAACATCCTTAAGCATCCTTAGGCCATTCCTATAAATAGGACAAGCCATAGGACACTCAAACATACTTGTTTACACTTGCTACACTTGAGAAATCCTTGAGCATACTTTGTGCAATCTGTTTGTAAGCAATTTGAGCATTGTGACAATTAGCTATTTCATTCCTTAGCTCATAATTCGTGTCATATAGGCTAGTATCTCCTACCCACTGCAATCACAAGTTCACATACTTGGTTAGGAGATATATACGCTTGATCTAGGCAAATCAAGCCTTGGGCTATAAAGGATAAGTTGTAATTTCCTTTTTCTTTCTTGTTCCCTAGTATTGTTTGTACTCTCCTTGCTACTCCTAGGTTGGAGGCTGCGGATTGGAGAGGGTGAAGATCTTCTTGGCGAAGAAGGAGACTTTGAGCTACTTCAGAAGGCTCGTGCAACGGGAGGTTACTTCTAGAGAGGAAGGCTACTTCAAGGGGGAGCATGGAGTTACTTCAAAGAAGGCTACCTCAAAGTTGGTGCACCTACTTCAAGTGAAGGCTGTTCAAAGGGTGTAAAGGAAAGTATTGTATTTTGTATAAATCCTCGAGAGGTAATAAAATAAATACTTTCAAATCCTGGTTGGGTAAGCAACCGGGTAGTGGACTGACAACTATAGTATTTGCCATAGTTGGAACCACTCGAAACACCTGTCTCTTTCTTCCAATTTCAATTGTGGTTGTTTAAATTCAATAAATTGTTAAAATAATTCAAAAACTCTATTCACCCCCCTCTAGTAGTTTTTCATAGGCATTATTATTGTGATCAACCAATCATTACAAACAACACTATATATCAACCGAACCACATGACTCACATGCGTAGCGACCACATGACTCGACATGTGTAGAGACCTCATGACTGAACATGAGTGGTGACCTCGTGACTCAACATGTGTAGTGACCAATAAAATTGATCCAGATGTAGTGACCAAACAATTCAAGAAATGTAGCGACCACCCTAATTTGGGTTAGGGCTTTTTGCGATCTAACCAACATAGCAACCATATCAACATCAAACCAAGGTTATGTCAACCCAACCAGACCATCATGGGTAGAGACCAACACAAGGCTCCCATTTAGAAACCAAACAACAACATATATAGAGACTGTAGTGGCTTAGGGTTAGGACTATGGTGATCAATCCAGAACCCTAGCACACCATAAACATGGTCAGATTAACTCAAAATATGTCAACCAAATCAGATGCTTAACATCAATAAGCTCAAGTGTAACCAAGATCAAACCTCATGAAAGGATGAACATCAAAACCATGAAAATGATCATCACCAAACTCAATAAGGAAACCATGCTAAGAAAGAGAAAACCAACATCAAACACATGTAGACAAGAACTAAAACCTCCATCTAACATATGACGACCGAAACATGAACATGTTGATAAAACCAACATCAAGGTACATGTAAGAATCATCAACTCCACCATCTACTTAGATTTTGGGTACATGAATTAGGGTTAAGAGAAAGAGCAATGTATGCAAGAATACGTCATATTCTTAAACCCTAAAACAAGATAGCATCATCTAGCAAGTTATGATCACATCTTTGAGATTACTCAGTAACATGCAAGAAAGATAAAGATGAAACAATAGTAGAGGGAAAAGTTATATAACCTGCCTTGAGGTTAAGGTCCAATCCAAAGCCACAAATTCCAAGAGAGAGAAGAGAAACACCAAACTTGGATAAACTGCAACTCCAAGCAGGATCACCTCAAGAGAAGAAGAACACACCAAGGTGAAAGTAAGCTCAAAGGAGAGAGGGTAAAAACACTAGGCTGAAAAAGAAAAAAGAAAGAGGAGAGCTTCATCTCACTTAGGTACTACCATGATCAAACCATAGTATCGACCTCTATGGAGAGAAGTTCCACACCATGATAATATGTAGTATAACGGCCAAGAGAAGGAAGAAAGAGGTAGAGTTCAAGAAAAAACGAAATAAAAGAGATATAACTACTTACAAAAATCAAAGATCAACAAGAACCACCACAAGGGAGATGATCTAGCCCTAGATCACCACATGCAATAGGGGAAACAGTCATATTCTCCAAGATTAATACCTCCACTTGCACCATCAAGCTCGAGGAAGAACACAAGCAAGAAGAGAGAATGAAGAGAGCTAAAGGGGATACTTGCATGTGGAAGGAAGGGCATAAATACCCAAGGGTAGGATAGAGGTAGAGGGACATGAGTTGTCAAGACACTAAAGCACCTCAGGACACATGTCCCTCTAAACCACAACCACATAAACACTCTAAACATGCATGCATCAAAGGGTGATAAAAAGGTAGTGTAGAGACCACTTAGGTCCACTACACCCTAGGTCTAAAAAAAACAAGGGGAAACATAGTAGCAACCGCTACACTATGTCACCCAAACTATAACATCCCAACATTTGAGGCCTCAGATAACATGATCTTAAAAGGAATGATTGAACTACCCATATCACCAAGGTGCACCTCCTTTTCCAGGAGCCCATTACTAAAGAACTCTATAGTTAAGCGTGCTCAACTTGGAGTAGTACTAGGATGGGTGACCAGTCGGGAGTTGATTCTGGTTTGTGTGTGAGTGAGAATGAAGCACGTAATTAAGGCTAGTGGTGGTCTATGGGGCCAGTCGTCATTCCTGAAACTCTACTAGAGCCTTGGGAAGTGGGCCTAGGCGTTAAAAATGGTATCAGAGCCATAAACCCTCCAATAGGTGGGGCCCGCATGGGCATGTGGCATGCCAGTGTTAAGACGTGCGGTCCAGGCATGTAGGAAAGGGATATCCATGGTTGACGTAGCCACCCTTGTGCTGGTATTCCATGATTGGGATTTGGGTGTCCATGGGCCATTGTGGATCTACACTGAAATGGGGTCATATTATGAGGCCATATAGTTGAGCCTTGTCAATGACGTCAAGAGTCTAAGTGGGGGAGATTGTAACATCCCAAGATTTGAGGCCTTGGATAACATGATCTTAAAAGGAATGATTGGACCACCCATATCACCAAGGTGTACCTCCTTTTCTGGGAGCCCATTACTAAAGAATTCCATATTTATGCATGCTCAACTTGGAGTAATACTAGGATGGGTGACAAGTTGGGAAGTTGATCCTGGCTTGCACGTGAGTGAGAATAAAGCACACAGTTAAGGCTAGTGGCGGTCTGTGGGGCCAGTCGTCATTCCTGAAACTCTACTAGAGCCTTGGGCAGCGGGCACAAGTGTTACACAAACAATAGGTTGACACACACCTCAAGACCAGCACCCTAGTGACCAAAACCAAGGTCAGGGCACCTAGGTTGCTACAAAATAACCAAAGCAAGGTGTTTCAGTCAAAACACTCTCAAAACCACATGGGTTGTTATAAAGGTCACACCAACATGGTCGACACTAACAACTCAAGCGTACATGCAAATCATGCAAAACCTAGCATCAACACGCATGATGCCACCACATCACCCAAGGTCCAATAAGGTGCCCTATGAATCATTATATCTCTCATAATGCCAAGGTACAAAGGGCACATCCACATGTGACAAATTGCAAGATAACCCTCAATATGGGTAAATGGCAACTTTGTCCAAAAACAACATACATACATAGATAGCTCAAACAATAACCAAACTGGACCAAATTGAAGACATAAGCATGTCACATGTTAGTAAGGTGCATCACATGATTAGATTTAAGGTTTGAGCATCTTATTAAGCAAAACTGGTAAGACCAAGCACTAAGCTAGGTCATGGGCCTTATAATGAATGGTGGGTGGAATCACATGATTAAGAGACAATGCCTTTCTTAACTATGATATATCCCTCTCCTATCAACCTGTGAATACGATGAACTTAGAACTTCTTTCTAAAAATATCATTTAAGATCTTCTTATTTTTTTGTTTGGTTTGGGCTCAAACCTCATAATCATATGAAAATCTTAGATACTTTAACATTTCAATTCGTATTTAGTGTCCTTAAGTTTACTAGACCAAACACAATATAGGGTTGGTGTTTTCTTAGACTTTTCAAAATAAGCTGAAAAATATGCAATCCTTTTTAATTTTAAAATTGATTACAAGAGAACAAAACACATTCTTTTTTATGATAGATGAAATCATGATAACTATGGATCATGATTACACTAGATAGATTGTAGATCTTATTACATGGAAATAAGAAGAACTTAAAAAAAGATAGAATATCAGAATATAAATCCATTGCTTCACCCCCGAAGCTATAACTTGACTATGTCCTTATAGTCAAAACTCAAACTAAAAGGTGGAATGGGGGTACCAGGTGCTCAGTATGGTGGTGGTAGGTGGAAAGTTCTTGAAAAATTTGTGGATACAACAGATAGAAGGTGGTGAAGAACATTAAGGTCTATACAAGCATGTATGTTCTTGTGTAGCGGTGCCAACAACATGTGTGTTGGTAGTACCGAGGTGTGTTGATTCTTCGAATTCTTTGAGCTGAATGAGTCAGTACCATCGAGCAGCCTATTATTGGTATCGACGAGAATCATTAGTAGCACTACCATTTTTATCAGATTCTATCAGTTCTACCAACGGTCTTGTCGGTGCTACTGACTTGCTTTGAAAATATCCATACTCGACCTGGTAAGGAATCAGTTCCACCAACAAGTGGGTTAGAGGTATGGATATATTTGACTACTCCTTTCTAATTTTTGGATAGTGTGCCCATGGTAACGACAGCTCTATCGTTGGTATCGACATTGTGAGTTTCTACACATTACATAAAATGCATCAATATACCTAAATTGCATAGACTGAACATCTCATATAACATGAAAAATTATAACTAATAAAAAGACCTAAACAAAAAGTAAGTAAAAGAAATGAAAGTGGGTTTCCTTCCATAAGTTCCCTTGTTTAATGTCCTAGACTCGACAAGATGATTTTCTTCAACATAGGTTATCATGGGATGGTTGTGAACACTATCTAGCAGTTTGAGCTCCACTATATCATTGTCTATAACAAGTTTCAAGCAGCCTCCTCCCATGGAAATGATCACATCAACTGTATCTTGGAACAAAGTCCCTAATAGCATCTTGGATCCTTGCATCTCATGCATATACATTGACAAAAAATCAATAAGATAGATGAATTTGTTCACTTTGACTAAAACGTATTCACATATTGCATATGGCCTCACAATTGATTTGTCTAACAATTTTATTGTCATGGATGTCTTCGTTGGTTTCATCAATCCAACCTCACAAAAGGTAGAGAGAGGTGTGAGATCTATGCTTGCCTTAGAGTCACATTGTGGTTTTTGGAAATGTTTGCTGTCAATGGAACAAGGGATGTAGAAATGTCTTGGGTCCTTTGTATTTATTGACATCCTTCCCAAGATCACATCACTCACCACTTCATCAACATGTAAGACATTTGTATATTTTATCCATCTTTACTTGTTGAATATATCCTTTAAGAATCATTGATATATAGGGATTTTTTCCATTGCCTCCACGAGTGGAATGTTGATGTGGTGCTTTTAGAAGATGTCTAGGAATTTCATGAATTGCTTTTCCTCCATTCTTTATTTCAGACTATCCAGGAATGGAACATGTTTTCTTCATGCTTGTGAGTAGGTATGTATGCGACACTAGGGATCTCCTCCCTTGAGATTACATCAATGCCACCTCCTATGATAGAATTTGTCACGTCTCATATGGATGGGATGGTATGTGGATGCCCCTTCTCGATTGTGGGTGTTCCCTTGTGGATTGTGAGGGCTCCACTATGTAGTAGAATCTTTATCTACTCTTATTGCATGTGCACCTTTCCTAGAATTGGGGGCGTAAATAGAATAATGGTGAAAAATTGAAGTTCCTTGTCCTACAAAATAAATATAGATGGGATGTACTTGTTGCTTTTTGCAGAGACTATATTGACTGTAGTGCATGTGTGAGAACAATTCCCTAGAATTGTACATCACCCTGGTCATCCGTATATGGCTCTAGAGTGTGATGATCTTGTGACCTTGTAGTAGCATGTCTGATTCCTGGAAAATAGAGAAAAAAATACTTGATGATGTTGATGAGCTATCTTTGTATTCCTAGAGAATCCCTACTGAATGGGCTACTTCATTGATGCCACCTCTGCTTCTAGATGAGAGATCTGATTTTCAATGTTGTGATTCTGAGCCCCTTGGTTTTGCTGCACCATTTTTGTCTAGTCTAGTAAGGCCTTGTTCTGACTTGGTATTTGTTACAACCCCAATTTTTGGGTTCATCTGGTGAGAAATGTAATTTCTCATATTAAAGATAATTGAACAAAGAATGGTATAATTTGTTTTGAATACATGGATTTTGTTTACAATAGCCTTGATGTCTGTTTTGTGGGCTTTATTGGCTATTGGGCCCAAAAAACAAAGAAAATTCAATTAGTAATTGAATAATTGAATATTTGAGAAAAGGAAGAGGTAGAAACCTCTAGAAGGCAAAGAGATGTAATCTAAGGATGGATTTCGTGCCTCTTAGGTTCCTTGGGTTCCAAGGAGTCCAAAGTTGCAAAAAGAAAGCAATAAGAAAAGAAAAGATTAATTAGGTATTTCTTTATTAAGAAAGAAATTGAAAACAATGAGAAAATGTGGAAAATAAGTGAAAAGAGGTATAATTGAGTTATCTTTGGTGGAATTTCGTATCCCAAGGATTCCTAATGTTAAAAGGAATACCAATGAGAAAATAAAAGAGAAATAAAGAGAAATCCTGAAAAGGAAACATTTTAATAAGAAATAAATAAGATAATGAGGAATAATGAAGAATAATGCATTTAGATGCATTTAGAAGGATAATGAATATCCAGTAAAAAGGATTTCGAAATAATAGAGTTTCTTGGGATCCAAGGAGTCCCAATAAAAAGAAAAGAAAGAGAAAATATCAAATTTGCAAAATAAAAGGATAAAGTGATACATTAGTAATGAATTATGAGGTTTTGTTAAAAGGAAAGTAATTTCCATTAAAGGAAATAGAATTTCGTGCCTATGGGTTAGAAGTCAATTATAAAAGAGATTAATTAAGAGGAATTTCGAATTCCTAATCATCCACAAAATAAGAAGTATCAAAGGGATAGTAAGGAGAGAGAAAGCATGCTTCTCATTGAAGGAATATGATTCCTAATAGGAGAGGACTTGTTTCCTCTTAGATGGGCATCTTAGGGCGAGGATATCCTCCCCTATAAAAGGGGTAAACCTTATGGATCGAGTTCCAATGAATCCCAAGGATCCTTTTCTCTCTCCCATCATATTCCTTGCAAGTAAACCCTAGTTGAGAGGAATAACATGACCCTTGGAGCGACGAGGAACCCAGGCGGGGTTGCGATGGTAGATGGTCATGAGGCGATGCCAAAGCGAGGTTTAGCCAGAGCCGCCATGCCCTAAGTGTCGCCCCCTAGTTGCAGCACAGCTGCAAGGTTGGCCATGGATGGCAGGCCCGACCCACCTAAACCAGTAGAGCTGTTCGAGCGCGGAATGCACATACAGGGGTGCGGAAGCTCTGCGGAGGCAGTGGAGGGGTCTCTATTGGCCGACGAGGCCATGGAAAAGGAGGAAGGGCTGCTCCCTCACGGCTAGGGTAGCGCAGCACAGCTGCGCGAGGAGGAAAAAGATGAATGTCGTGTTGGACCGATATGCCCTCCAAAGGCTAAAGACTCAACCAACTTATGTGGGGGCAAAGCGGTAAAATCGAAATGTTTTCAACTGAACTAAGATGCATTGCATGGGAGCGCCCACGTGGCGCAATCCGATTGGCCAAAGGTATTCTTATTTTGCAAAAATCATATCTTGCTATTCATAACTCCGATAACAACAAATAATCATGTATTTTGCTCAGAAAAATTAGAGGAATCCAATAAAAATATATATAGAGGCTAATTCCTCTTGCTATTTGAAAAGTAGTGTAATTTATCATCTTTAATGAATTAAAGATTAAGAAACCCTATTTGAAATGAATAAAGTGTTTAATAGGGTTTAATGGATTATTAGAGTTGATGTTAACCTGTTAAATGTAAAAAGGTACATTATGTTCAAAAAGGAAGAATTTTGCACGTGATTAGTCTAATTTAGAGTTTATGTGCATAAATATGCTTGAAATTTGAAAAGGACATAAAGTTATCATCTTTAATGATTTAATTAAGGAAAAAACCCTTAGATTTGATGATAGATGGACTTAATGACATTATTTGAATAATTCAAGCTGATATTAACCTATTATTGATAAATGTGAAGATAGAATCTAAAAGGATGATCTTTTTTTATATAATTGGCTTAATTTAGGGTTTTGTGCATGAATATGCATTAATGAGCTTGAAAACCCTAATTTAGGTGAATATGTCTTTTACTTGTTTCAATTGTTCAAATCCATGAATAAATAGGGATATGATGATCCTAAGTCAATTTGGGTATAAAAGACTATTAAAATGGATAGTTGAGCAATTAAGGTTCATATAAATGGAAAAGATAATTTAAGGGTTTGTTGACCTAAAAGGGATAAAGTTTGAGGAATGGATCTAAGAAACCCAAATGAAGATGAATGAAACTCTAAAATGGATACAAAAACCCTAGAAAGTGAATCCAAGTCAATAAATTAGATTCTTGATAAAGTGTGTAATAAATAGAGTGCATATTCTTTTCAGGAATTATGTGATGATTGAATTGCTTGCTTGGATTTCATTCCTTGTTGGGTTTACTTAATGCTTGTGAAATCATCAAATCAGGTATGTGGTTACGCTTATGAATATCTCGAGTTAGTTTTTTGAGGTTTTCTAAAGTTTTCTTCGATGACATGAATTAACTGTTGGATGAATTTAATTCATGCAAACTATAATGTGGATATGACTATCACATAATATATGTGCCTACTAGCACAGATCTTGGTCCCCTCTATGGCTTAATAGTTGACCTAGTACATGGCTACCTATGGGGTAGGTCCATCAGGTCATTGTATGACTTAGTACATGGCTACCTATGGGGTAGGTCCATCAAGTCACATTGAGTTAGATATTGGGCTACCTTCGGGTAGTGCCATGCGACTCTATTACCCTATGTATTGGCTACCTGTAAGGTAGGACCATGGGGGTAAGAATCTACCTAAAGAGAGGTAGAATACAAGTCCACTACAGGGATAGCACATAGTTAGGGGATAGGTAAGGATTGAGTAGTATGTCTTAAAACGTAATCTTGGTTGTTAAATGATTAATTGAATGATTACGTTGTTATCATAGTAGAACGTTTAATGTTTCCCCCACATACCAACTTCGGCTGATCGACGTTTTGTTTGTTGGTGTTTTAGGTTCAAGCCAAAAGGACAAACAGAAAATCGTCATATTGCAAAATACATGAAGTAAAATGCAAGGAGGATTAGATAGAGTAGAATGCATTCATGGATAGAAGTTTAGAAATCCAAAGTTTTCAAAAGGTATGAAAAATTTTATTACAACTTTTCAGTATAGATTGTGGAAATTTAATAATTGTTCTTGGTTAAGTGTCGAGCCTTTGATCCGAAAGTTATGGGTACAGCTTCGACCTCTCGGTCTCCCTTAATTAGGGGTTATCGGGATGTGGGGTCATAACATTTGGTATCAGAGCGTAGGTTCCTCACTTAACCATTAATAATTATTAAATTTTACAAACTCCATAGAACTCAAGGGAGTTATTAGAGGATTATCCAAAAGATGGAGGTGTCTTGAAAAGGATCACGACTGGGGGTTGGCAATATTTTCCTCCACACCACTAGTCGGAATACGAGGACTCCCAGATCCATGTGACTGCTTGGCCAAAGTCTTAGGATATGAATCGAAATAATATACCTTTAGGACATTCTCATCTTTTTCATCCCTTCTAACCTCAAATTTTGTTAAGGACCTTAAGGAGTAGGGTTTTCTCTCTTCTCCTCACCCTCTTGAGGTATGGGTAAGACTAATAAAGTCTAAGGAATCCTCCATCAAATTAATGAAAAGCATGTAAATAAGATGTCATGGACAAAAGCTTAATAGAGTAAGCGTAAAAGAATAGATACATGCTTAGGTCGTATGACATAAGTTGTCATGCCCTCAGGAGAGACTTGAGGCTAGACCTTCTTGTCAGGAGGATAAGAAAGAGAGTTAGTCTTGGAGATAGAGATCTCCATTACAAGAAAAGACCTGACACATCCTTTGAGGATGATGTAAACCCTAACCCTAAGTGAAGGTTAGAGAGAGAGAGATGGCAAGATGAGTTAGGCCAAGTGTTTGGATGAACATGATTTGGATGACGTATGAGCCATGAGAGGTTGGATGACCTATTACCTCTTGCGACCCAACCCTGGGGAGGGTCGTTCATGTTGAAGTGAAGGATATCTCATTCATTGTTGAGGTTAGAGAAGAACCTATAGAAAGCCCATGAGCTTATATGAGCATAATAGGCACCCAGAATGTATCAGTAGTGCGAGCAATAGGTTGAAACCCTGACCGGGAGAGTTTGATGGATAGCTTATCTGATAAACCTAAGAGGCTATGGATAACTTTGGGCGAACATGAGTTGAACATAGGCTTTATCCAGGTAGGGGCATGCTTTTAAGGTTGACCCTTCACGAAGAGAGGACCTCTAATGGTGGAGTTGGCTGTAGGGTTAACTCTACAAAGAGAGAGCACGAACCAAGCAAGGAGGTTGGAATCCTAGACTCCGAGATATGAGGAAAAGTAGGGAGTTGAGGATGATGTGACCTAAGTGGATGATAGAGGTTGCCTCATGCATGATCCATTAAGGATATTAATATCTTGGTGGAACCAAACCCTAAAGAGAGGATGATACTTCTAGAACCTATGTGGCTATGGTATAAGAGTCTACCTATTGAGATGAGATAAAAAGTGCCTTGCACCTTGAAGAGGTTTAATTAACAGGTTATGAGGCCTTGTACTTTGTTAGTTGTCCTTAAGGAGGACCCAACTGTAAGTGTTTCTCGAGTTGAAGGATGAAAAGAAGTGCATGTCATGCCTTTTGCATGCTTAGTTCGTGGTTAAGAGATAGAGCAAGTAGTTGGACACCTACAAGCGAACCTAGGGTTCCTAGACATAAGAGGGAAAGTGGTGTACCTAATGCTCATGATGAGAGTTGAGTTCCTATAGAAGCGAGCATGGTACTTCTTATGTTGAGAGGAAAGGGAAACTCCTTATGTTTAAGACGAACCCCTCCCAGCTAAGTTGATGACATGGGAAGGTATGATCTTGATCCAGTATTGAGGAAAGAGAACAAGTATGACCTAGCATGGTTTAGTAGGTGGTCTGCTTGTGCCTTAGTAGCTGTTGGGTTAAGAACATTCATATGGATGTAAACCCTAAGGATGTTTGTGACCTAGTTGTCAAGCGTCGTGTTTTCCTCCCATCCTGTGTGAGGGACCCTTTGGTAGGTTGTATACCAGTTTTGTGGGTGTTGAGGAAACCTAAAAAGGTCTCATAGGATTTTGAGAAGCTAAGTGAAAAGTACATGGAATGAGAATGAACCTGTAGACCTATAGATATCCATCTCTAAGTGCATGAGGATGTGTTACCATGGAGGTAACCAGTAAGGGGCCTGACCAAGGTAGGCAGGTCACCATGACCCCTACGAAAGGATGAAAGTCAGCCCTTGAATGCAGAAATGGATATGATGAAGGCTTGGGTAAGGTGATAAGTTAGACATGTACTATAATAGAATCCTGAGTCTATCCTAGGGTCAGGTAGGGATATGACTGATAGAAGTAGGAGTTATCTAATTCCCTAAGTTGCACATGACCATAGGGTCGGGAGGTAACAACTATCATTGTCTGAGGGCCATGGTTTAGGAGATTGATCACCTTCATGAACTCATGGGACCCAAAGGGCAGATGAGTAGGGCACTCTCTTGATGCATGAGGGAAGAGGGATGACCCCAAAAGTGTCGTCACCCTATAGACCTAGAGGAGATGACCAAGGGATGTGTGTAAACCTCAGTAGGTTCCAGACTATTTTTCAATGGAAGTAACCTTGATATCGAGATGATTGTGATGTAGAGACATAAGTGGCACGTCTCAACTTGGATTTAAAGGTGTACTGGCAAGGTGGGATGTACCATCTCTACTCTTAGAATAGGAAGAACTTTGTATTTGGACTGCAACCAAATGCTTATTTCCTCTTGTTATGGGGGTGAGAGATAGGATAGAACGCATGCCATACACCAAGGATAAAAATGATGTCAGAATGTTTCTATGAGGTATGAGGACAGAGATGATAACATACCCTAGTGAAGTGAACGATACCTGGATGGTTTGCAAACATTAAGAGGAATGAGTTAGTCACCTTATGAGGATATTTTTATCATGAGATATGAGTCCTACAAGATTGAGTTTGATCACCATGATGATGAAATCAGAGAGTGTTCTTAATGAAGATAGACATAGAGTTTGAGGTGAGACGATAAGTGAAGTACATGGAAATGTATGTCTTCAATGTTACCAAATACCTAAGTATGTGAAATAGTAATGGATGTTCTGGTTGAGATATAGCTGCCTAGTTTGGCTAGAAGCTAGAAGAGGTTGTTAGGCTAACCCTAAGTTTGGAAAGGAGATATGTTTGGCTAATACTCCGATGTAATGAGATTTGCTGAACAAGTTAATGGTGGTTTGGTTAGCCAATCTAATCCTTGATGCAATGAAAGGATGGTGGTAGAACCTCAGATGCACTTCTTTGGAAAAGAACGTGATGAAACCCTGACTAGAGTGGTTTAGGGTTTCTGAGGAATCGATCTTGAGGAGAACATGATTTTAAGATAACCATACACTGTACCTCCAAGATAATAAGTGATAGTAGGACTTTGGATAAAGTCGCATGTGGTATATGGCCATGTAAGCCAGGAGGTAAAGGACGAACCCCAGTAACCCAGTGTATCGATATAGAGGACAAAAGAGTCCCTGAAAGGGAATGGGAGTTCATCATTATGAATGTGGTGATAAGTATCCCCTAGACCAAGGAAGGTCAAGATGCAATATGGGTTATGGTAGATCGCCTTACCTAGATGACATGAGAAAGAAGAGAGTTCTGTCAAGAGACAGATCAGGTTGAACTACATATGAGAGCGATGGCTCAACTACACCATGAGGTTGAGTATAAAATTTCTTGAGTTTGACCTAAAGGTTCCCTTATAAAGGGTGGAAATAGGTACATGGAGGACTCGATGTTAGTATAGTTCATCACCCTTAACTAATGGTTAGTATGATCCAGAATAAAGGGTCTGATGAGAGCATATGTGCTCATTCCGGCTGATAGCTAGAGATAGTTATTTTCCTATGAGAGATGTGAGGATAACCACCATAGCTAGTATTAGGATTTAAAGAAGCTCTGTAAGAGAGGTTGTGTCGGTCACCACTTCAGTAAGGTGATGTTGGTGAAAGGACCACATGATGGTTAGAAAAGGACCACAGTGTGTGTAGATGAAGTCGCTTTGATCATGCAATGGCTGAAAGGAGCCTAGAGACGACAAGAGTCGTGAGAAGATGCAAAGTAGACTGACATGCAGTTCACTGTGGGAGAATATGTGACATGAAAATACGACACCTCTAAGTTAAAGATAAGAGAGATGAGTCCCCGATGCATGGGTTCTTTTGACATGTTTTGGTGGAGAAGGTTAAGATTGACCTTACATCTCAGGATAAAGTAATGAGTTCCATGTGTCCAATTTAGAGCACTGTATGAGGTGCCCCGACCATGTGCTGAGCAATGAACCTAGTGAGCCCCATGGGAGGCTGAAATGGCCTGAGTCCACCTGTGCAGTTTATAGACGCCAGAATGAAAGAACTCAGAGAAAATAATATGTGATGATAAAGGTTCTTTGGAGATGCTAAGAGTATGGTAAAGCCACATAGGGGCCAATGATGGACATGGAAAAGTCTTATCCTAAATTATTTGTCTGCTTGATAGAATTTTGAGGACACACTACTACAGAAGTGCCTTTTAGTGTCGGTTGTTTAACCCCCTTTGGCGTCGGTTTCTGAACGACGCCTATGTGGGCGCCGCTAAAAGGTTGGACACTTCAGCGTCGGTTAAAAAACCGACGCCTATTTAACATAAAGGCGTCGGTTTATTATAAAACACCGACGCCAAAAGGGTTCGCGCCACAGAAAACGGCGTCATCTAGGACGCTTTCTGCGTCGGTTATATACTAAAACACCGACGCAAAAAAGTGTCCTAGATGACTCCCATTTCCTGTAGCGCGAACACTTTTGGCGTCGGTGTTCAACAAAAAACCGACGCTGTAAGTCTGTGCTGACGGTTATCGGTAAATAACCGATGCCTATTTATATTTTTTTTTATAAATCTGTTTGCAGGCCTGCTGTGGCTGGTCAGCAGGATGAGAACCTGCAGTTCAGTTTTCTGAACTGCAGGTTTACGACATCCATTGATATCAGCCTACAAATAGGCCACAAACCTGCAAAATTAACATAAAAAGATTCACACAAGTAAATACATTCAGACATCAATTCAATTGTCACGTTCACACATATAGAATCATTCAAATACATGTTTTAACATTCAGAAACATTCATTTACAAAGTATCATTCATCATCACTATCAACATCCCAATTATATCTTACAGTTGCCACTGTTTGTACAGCTATTGCCCATTCTTCTCTTACTTCATTTAATGATTCCCTCGTATATGGAGCATGTACATTTTTTAAGCGTTTGCCTATAGTGTGGTCAGTTTTAAACACCTGCAAAGAGAATGATGTATATATATAAGTAATAATATAAAAATAAGATTGATATATTTCATACTAACTAATGAGACTATATATAATACCTCATGTATGGTATCGATGTCCAATGCGGCATGTTTGATAATCATCTGCATAAATTGCATCACATAGTATGCGCATGCCCAGCCATTGTCTTGTGTAGCGCACTATAAATTGAAACATACAACTTAATACAACTAAGCACAATTCACATCAATAATATATACATTGGAGTCGGGGAGTCGGGAACTTACTTTTACGTTCTCCCAAGACAATGGCTGGTTCTTTTTCCTTGGGACCTTTCCTCCAGCATTTTTGAATGCATCTAAACCCCTACATGTTAATATAACACACTAAGTTGCATAAGTAAATAGTAATGTAATAAAAGATGTTAACGGATATAAAAAATGAAATATTTCTCACCAGAATAATGCCATTCTGGTTACGTGTCCAATTTTAGTGTTTAATGTACTTCCTGCGGGATCTAGATAATAAACAGTGAACGTCCCGGGGACAATAACTAGTAACTCCCAATGTCTACCACTAGAGGTAAAAAGTTAACAATTAATAACTCAAAATGCAAAATAATAATGGAATTTTCTTAAGTCCAAATTATAAATAAAGCAAACTTACTTGACATTGAATGGAGCTATTATTATCGTCTTCATTTGATGACCAAAAATTGTAAAAGCATCTATACAGTATTGTTGAACACTATCAGGGTCTTTAGCTACCATACTAATCAATGATGGAATCAAAAGTCCCACATGATCATATGCAAATTGTTTGCAATGATCTTCGATTAAGTAGCTGCAAAACATATAGACGTATGCATTAATATATAAGAAACTAGATCACCGGATCTTACACAAGGTATATGGATGTATAAACAAGATCTCACCTTATCCATGTCTCTATCATTGATGTATTCAACCAATCATACATAAACAGCTCAATAATATCTTGTATAAATAAAGAGCTGTCGTATGATTGACCTGCATAATCTGCATCTAAAGAAACAATTATAGGGCAAAGTATATTATGTGCCCGTAGCCAACATGCCATTCCCCTACAAGCAGGACCTAACGGGTATTGTAGGTCAGTTGGAACCCAAGTTGGTAATGCGGGAATTGGAGGTGGAGGCCTAGGTGCTCCTGGTGTCTTCTTTTTAACCTGTATATATAATTTCAGATCAGTTGACATCATATATACACATTAACAGTCTAAATCAATGTAAATTTATCTTACAATTTCAGTCGTGTAGAGGACATCTGCTTTGGGCCACAATATGACCCCGCTTTCTGCCTCACCAAGTGTATCAATATCTGGGTGGGCATATGGCAACGCAACTTCCCTCCAATCGGGTAATACATGTATCGGGCTCACACGAATGTAGCCCTGCGGCATTGGAGTCCCATGAAACGTTGCCCCAGGAAGGGACTGGTAAGCTTGCGCCTCTGCAACAACATAGTTTTCCATTCTTAAGCGGCATGGCTTCAATGCCTACAAATTTACGTAAAGAATGTTATACATATATACATATCATCTTGAAAACATATCATCTTGAAAAGACTAGCTACAATGTCATAAACAATACTTACAGCAGACGTGTTAGGCGATGGGTCTCCAGGATTACTTGCAGTCTGTGCACCAGGAGAAGAGTGGGTCGGCATAGGCTGATTGGAAGCCTGAGATGTCTGCCACCGCAGCAATTCTTCCTTGACCTTCTCAGCAACCACATCGTTGAGCTTCTTAGCAACTATATCCTCGACTCTCTTATTCTCCTATACATGGATAAAACAAATATTAGCTTTTTATTAATGAATTTCCTTTTGCAGTAACATTATAAAAATAGAATATATATGTTACCTCTTCTTGAGAAAGTCCCGCTCTGGGTTTGCACTGGGATGGCCCAAAGAATGCTTTGATGCCCACACCAGCGCCGGCACCTCTAACACGTCCAGGATGCTCTGGGTTACCCAGAGCAACTGTCAATTCATCCCTTGTGCCCTGAGGGATGAACGTGCCTTGTTTTCTCTGCTCGTGCAGCTCCCGCTAATCACCATAAACAAAAATTGGTAAGTTAACACCACAAATAATCAATATTCAAATGATTGCTCTAAGAGTTGTATTTTACCATTTTTGCAGCCGCCTCAGCAGTTTCGGGCTTCTTTATTTCACCCTTCTTGTTTTTCCTGCCAGCTATCCAGATATCATGGCGAGGGAAGGGTGTGGCCGCAGACTCCTGAGTAGTCGCAGACTCCTGAGTAGCCGCAGACTCCGCCTGTAGTCTTTGGCGAACGCTTGCATAGCCTTTTGGACCCATAGTATGGTCATGTACATTCAGTGCACGCCTTGCTTTTTGTGCGTCACTGAGGGCCTAGTTAGTATGCACATTTATAATTAGGTTAGTAGCACTAAATGTTAATCTTGAATAGGTGAATACAATGTATATTAATTAAAATGGGAGTGACGCCTAATACCTTGAATTCTTCAGATTTTCTTGAAGCAACAAAATTGTCCCAATCTTCTTTGTCCAAGAAGTTCCATTGTTCAAGGGCTGACTTCTTCTTCTTATCACCCTGTCTTATGTATTCTCTGTTCAGATTTGTCCTGTAATTCCTAAGCATCTTTCCAGCGCGTTGCATCACACTTTTACGATGCAACATCTCATCCAATGCAAACAGATTCTGTAAAATAGAAATGTTATTAACTAGTACCAAAAATATAATTGCAAATAATAGAATTTGTAATCTACAAAATAGAATTGCAAATAATAATAACTCACGCATAAATCTTTCCATATCAAGTCTTTCTTCGCCTGAGGAAATTTATGCCAATTATCATATTTAACACCACAATGGCTTCGAGTGACAACCCCAAGATAGTTTATAAAATTATTGTGGTTCACTCCAATTGCATTCCCTCCATTATCAAACTCCACAACCAATTTGGATCCACTGCCACTCAGCGCAAGTAACTTTTTCAACAGAGTGATACCCCTTTTCTTGTTAAGTTTTTGTTGCTGCGCATCAAGTTGCTCAATTGCTTCAGTGGGTAGCTGTGCATCATCAACCTAAAATTTGACAAAAATAAACACACCGAATTAAGCCAATATAGAAATACAGGATATATGACATAACTAGAAGATAATGAATTTTATAGAAATACGGGATATGTTTTTAGAACTTACGTTGGTATCCTCGTCATGCTCGTCATGGACAGCATGCTCATCATGGACTTCATGCTCATCATGGACATCATTCTCATCATGGTGAGCCATCTGAAAATTTCATTAAAAAGGAAAACATTTAGCATTTGTATCAACTAGAATAAGGAAAACATTTAGCATTTGTATAAACATACATGTCTCTAAAATTGTGATCTTTTATCAATTAGCAATCCTTCAATGTACAAGTAATATAAAAAACAATGATTGTTCACATTCTAGGCCAACAAACACATGTGATGTCATTCTTATATATAATAAATGTGTACCACCTATCCCATCCTTGAACACCTAATCTCACTAGTAAGTGTATAATGTGTATTGGGTTTTCAAGAGAATTTCGGCAGCATTTCCCCGCTGTTCTCTAAGTACATATGTACTTAGAGAACAAACGGGGAAATGCTACCGAAATTTTCTCGAAAACCCAATACACATTATACACTTACATCCTAAGTGAGATTAGGTGTTCAAGAACAGTCCCAAACCGGGGACTATCTAAGATTTACTCCTAATGAGTAAATCTTGGACGGGTTTCTAGGCCAACAAACACATTTGATGTCATTCTTATATATAATAAATGTGTACCACCTATCCCATCCTTGAACACCTAATCTCACTAGTAAGTGTATAATGTGTATTGGGTTTTCAAGAAAATTTCGGCAGCATTTCCCCGTTGTTCTCTAAGTACATATGTACTTAGAGAACAAACGGGGAAATGCTACTGAAATTTTCTCGAAAACCCAATACACATTATACACTTACATCCTAAGTGAGATTAGGTGTTCAAGAACAGTCCCAAACCGGGGACTATCCAAGATTTACTCCTAATGAGCCAATCTTGGACGGGTTTCTAGGCCAACAAATACATGTGTTGTCATTCTTATATATAATAAATGTCTATAAAGTACAGGCAACATGGTTAATCCTAATCAATAGAGCATTATTAAATAATAAATCAAGAAATCAATAGTTTCAAACAAAAGGTCTAGGAATCTTTACTAGACATTATATGTATCCCTAATCATCATATTTAACATACTACATTATTATGAACATCCAGATCAGATTAAGATCATACTATGTTATAACCATTGGTTTAATAACCCTATTTCTGCATGTACATGTTTATCAACTTTAAAACCCTATAATTCATGAAATCATTCTAATTCAATTTAATATGTTGGGATCACATAATTATATAATGACATCAGAATATATAGAAGAATCATAATTAACATGATTAACAACATGCTCATCAAACTAGGATTTTCTTGAATATCATCTAATATTTGTGTACTAGACATTATATTTATCCCTAATCATCATATTTAACATACCATTATTATGAACATCCAGATTAGATTAACTCTAATCAAATACATTACATGCATTTTTATCACAACAATTTGATCGATGCATAAAAAAGCAGAGCAGCTAGCAGCGGGAAGACCAACCTTGTCAGAGGGAAGAAGGCAGAGGCTCCGGTGGCTCTGGCTGGAGAAGTAGCTAGCAGCGACGGCGGTGGAGGAGCAGCTAGCAGCTCCGGTGGCTCTGGCGGTGGTTGCGGCGGCGCGACGACGGTGGAAAAGCACCAGGCGGCGCCGAAGAGTCAGGCGTGGCGGCAGCCTCAGGCGCTTGGAGCAGCAGGGGCAGGCAGCAGGGGCGGGTAGTAGGGGCGGCGAAGAAGGGGGTGCGGAGAAGGAGGAGTGGTGGTGGAGAAGGGGGCGCCGGAGAAGGGGGCGCCGGAGAAGAAATAGCCGGAGAAATGGCACTGGAGAAGAAATCGCCGAAGAGAAATCGCCGGTAGCAGAGAAATAGGGTAATTGCTCGCAATGAAACAGAAGAAAGGGGAAGAGTCAGGCGATCGCGGAGTATAAGTTCCCAAATAGCGTCGGTTGTTTTAACAACCGACGCCTAAAATCTTTAGCGTCGGTTGTTTGCAACAACCGACGTCCAATTGGACGATATTTTCATGAAATTGTTTGGCGGGAACCACCTTCAGCGTCGGTTATAAAAGGATAACCGACGCTGAAAGTGACACTTTTTGCGCAAATTTTCATCGCACATAGGCGTCGGTTTATACCTACATGACCGACGCTGAAAATGACACTATTTTTTTTGATCAAAATTTGGATTTCGCGGCCGACTTTCAGCGTCAGTTTGTTATAAACAACCGACGCTGAATACAAAGCGGTACCCGTGTCTGGATGGTCTTTGAATATAGACGTCGGTTTGCTTAAACAACCGATGCCTAACATATAAGGCGTCGGTTTTCCTTAATAACCGACGCCCAGAAAAGTGACATTGAATGCTATTTCTGTAGTAGTGACAAAATTCCTATAAGAGGGGAAGGATGTTACAACCCCAATTTTTGGGTTCATCTGGTGAGAAATGTAATTTCTCATATTAAAGATAATTGAACAAATAATGGTATAATTTGTTTTGAATACATGAATTTTGTTTACAATAGCCTTGATGTCTGTGTTGTGGGCTTTATTGGCTATTGGGCCCAAATAACAAAGAAAATTCAATTAGTAATTGAATAATTGAATATTTGAGAAAAGGAAGATGTAGAAACCTCTAGAAGGCAAAGAGATGTAATCCAAGGATGGATTTCGTGCCTCTTGGGTTCCTTGGGTTCCAAGGAGTCCAAAGTTGCAAAAAGAAAGCAATAAAAAAAGAAAACATTAATTAGGTATTTCTTTATTAAGAAAGAAATTGAAAACAATGAGAAAATGTGGAAAATAAGTGAAAAGAGGTATAATTGAATTATCTTTGGTGGAATTTCGAATCCCAAGGATTCCTAATGTTAAAAGGAATACCAATGAGTAAATAAAAGAGAAATAAAGAGAAATCCTCAAAAGGAAACATTTTAATAAGAAATAAACAAGATAATGAGGAATAATGAAGAATAATGCATTTAGATGCATCTAGAAGGATAATGAATATCCAATAAAAAGGATTTCGAAATAATAGAGTCTCTTGGGATCCAAGGAGTCCCAATAAAGAGGAAAGAAAGAGAAAATATCAAATTTGCAAAATAAAAGGATAAAGTGATACATTAGTAATGAATTATGAGGTTTTGTTAAAAAGAAAGTAATTTCTATTAAAGGAAATAGAATTTCGTGCCTATGGGTTAGAAGACAATTATAAAAGAGTTAATTAAGAGGAATTTTGAATTCCTAATCATCCAAGAAATAAGAAGTATCAACGGGATAGTAAGGAGAGAGAAATCATGCTTCTCAATGAAGGAATATGATTCCTAATAGGAGAGGACTTGTTTCCTCTTAGATGGGCATCTGAGGGCAAGGATATCCTCCCCTATAAAAGGGGTAAACCTCCTGGTTCCAGTTCCAGTGAATCCCAAGGATCTTTTTCTCTCTCCCATCATATTCCTTGCAAGTAAACCCTAGTTGAGAGGAACACCATGACCCTTGGAGCGACGAGGAACCCAGGCAGGGTTGCGATGGTAGATGGTCATGAGGCGATGCCAAAGCGAGGTTTATCCAGAGCCGCCATGCCCTAAGTGTCGCCCCCTAGCTGCAGTACGGATGCAAGGTCGGCCACGGATGGCAGGCCCGACCCACCTAAACCAGCAGAGCTGGTCGAGCATGGAATGCACATACAGGGGTGTGGAGGCTCTGCGGAGGCAGTGGAGGGGTCTCTGTTGGCCGACGAGGCCAGGGAAAAGGAGGAAGGGCCGCTCCCTCGCGGCTAGGGTAGCGCAACATGACTGCGCGAGGAGTAAGAAGATGAAGGTCGCGTTGGACCAATATGCCCTCCAAAGGCTAAAGACTCAACCAACTTACGCCGGGGAAAGAGGTAAAATCAAAATGTTTTCAACTGAACTAAGATGCATTGCATGGGAGCGCACACGTGGCGCAATCCGATTGGCCAAAGGTATTCTTATGTTGCAAAAATCATATCTTGCTATTCATAACTCTGATAACAACAAATCAGATATGTATTTTGCTCAGAAAAATGAGAGGAATCCAATAAAAATATTGTTAGAAGCTAATTCCTCTTGCTATTCGAAAAGTAGTGTAAATTATCATCTTTAAGGAATTAAAGATTAAGAAACCCTATTTTGAAATGAATAAAGTGTTTAATAGGGTTTAATGGATTATTAGAGTTGATGTTAACATGTTAAATGTAAAAAGGTACATTATGTTCAAAAAGGAAGAACTGTGCACGTGATTAATCTAATTTAGAGTTTATGTGCATAAATATGCTGGAAATTTGAAAAGGACATAAAGTTATCATCTTTAATGATTTAATTAAGGAAAAAACCCTTAGATTTGATGATAGATGGACTTAATGACGTTATTTGGATAATTCAAGTTGATAATAACTTCTTGTTGATAAATGTGAAGATATAATCTAAAAAGATGATCTTTTTTATATAATTGGCTTCATTTAGGGTTTCGTGCATGAATATGTATTAATGAGCTTGAAAACCCTAATTTAGGTGAATATGTCTTTTAATTGTTTCAATTGTTCAAATCCATGAATAAATAGGGATATGATGATCCTATGTCAATTTGGGTATAAAAGACTATTAAAATGGATAGTTGAGCAATTAAGGTTCATATAAATGGAAAAGAGTATTTTAGGGTTTGTTGACCTAAATGGGATAAAGTTTGAGGAATGGATCTAAGAAACCCTAATGAAGATGAATGAAACTCTAAAATGGATACAAAAACCCTAGAAAGTGAATCCAAGTCAATAAAGTAGATTTTTGATAAAGTGTGTAATAAATAGAGTGCATATTCTTTTCAGGAATTATGTCATGATTGAATTGCTTGCTTGGATTTCATTCTTGGTTGGGTTTACTTAATGCTTGTGAAATCATCAAATCAGGTATGTGGTTACGCTTATGAATATCTCAAGTTAGTTTTTCGAGGTTTTCTGAAGTTTTCATCGATGACATGAATTAACTGTTGGATGAATTTAATTCATGCAAACTATAATGTGGATATGACTATCACATAAGATATGTGCCTACTAGCTCAGATCCTTGTCCCCTCTGTGGCTTAATAGTTGACCTAGTACATGGATACCTATGGGGTAGGCCCATCAGGTCATTGGATGACTTAGTACATGGCTACCAATGGGGTAGGTCCATCAAGTCACATTGAGTTAGATATTGGGCTACCTTCGGGTAGTGCCATGTGACTCTATTACCCTATGTATTGGATACCTGTAAGGTAGGACCATGCGGGTAAGAATCTACCTAAAGAGAGGTAGCATACAATTCCACTACAGGGATAGCACAAAGTTAGGGGATAGGTAAGGTTTGAGTAGTATGGCTTAAAATGTAATCTTGATAGTTAAATGATTAATTGAATGATTACGTTGTTATCATAGTTGCACGTTTATTGTTTCCCCCACATACCAGCTTCGACTGATCGACGTTTTATTTGTCAGCGTTTTAGGTTCAAGCCAAAAGGACAAATAGTAAATCATCATATTGCAAACTACATGAAATAAATGCAAGGAGGATTAGTTAGAGTAGAATGCATACATAGATAGAAGTTTAGAAATCCAAAGATTTCAAAAGGTATGAAAACATTTATTACAGCTTTTCAGTATAGATTGTGGAAATTTAATAATTTTTCTTTGTTAAGTGTCGAACCTTTGATCCGGAAGTTATGGGCACGGCTTCGACCTCTCGGTCTCCCTTAATTGGGGGTTATCGGGAGGTGGGGTCGTAACATTTGGTATCAGAGCGTAGGTTCCTCACTTAACCATTAATAATTATTAAATTTTACAAACTCCATAGAACTCAAGGGAGTTATTAGAGGATTACCCGAAAGACGGAGGTGTCTAGAAAAGGATCACGATAGGGGGCTGGATATATTTTCCTCCGCACCGCTAGTCAGAATACGAGGACTCCCAGATCTGTGTGACTGCCTGGCCAAAGTCTTAGGGTATGAATCGAAATAAGATACCTTTAGGACTTTCTCATCTTATTCATCCCTTCTAAACTCAAATTCTGTTAAGGACCTTAAGGAGTAGGGTTTTCTCTGTTCTCCTCACCCTCTAGAGGTATGGGTAAGGCTAATAAAGTCTAAGGAATCCTCCATCAAATTAATGAAAAGCATGTAAATAAGATTTCATGGACATAAGCTTAATAGAGTAAGCGTAAAACAATAGATACATGCTTAGGTCGTATGACATAAGTTGTCATGCCCTCAGGAGAGACTTGAGGCTAGACCTTCTTGTCAGGAGGATAAGAAAGAGATTTAGTCTTGGAGGTAGAGATCTCCATTACAAGAAAAGACCTGACACATCCTCTGAGGATGATGTAAACCCTAACCCTAAGTGAAGGTTAGAGAGAGAGATGGCAAGATGAGTTAGGCCAAGTGTTTGGATGAACATGACTTGGATGACGTATGAGCCATGAGAAGTTGGATGACCTAGTACCTCTTGCGACCCAACCCTGGGGAGGGTCGTGCATGTTGGAGTGAAGGATATCTCCTTCATTGTTGAGGTTAGAGAAGAACCTATGGAAACCCCATGAACTTATAAGATCATAATAGGCACCCAGAATGTATCATTAGTTCCAGTAATAGGTTGAAACCCTGACCGAGAGAGTTTGATGGATAGATTATGTGATAAGCCTAAGGGGATATGGATAACCTTGAGGGAACATGAGTTGAACATAGGCTTTATCCAGGTAGGGGCATGCTTTTGTGGTTGACCCTCCACGAAGAGAGGACCTCTAATGGTGGGGTTGGTTGTAGGGTTAGCTCTAGAAAGAGAGAGCAGGAACCAAGCAAGGAGGTTGGAATCCTATACTCCGAGATATGAGGAAAAGTAGGGAGTTGAGGATGATGCGACCTAAGTGGATGATAGAGGTTGCCTCATGCATGATCCGTTAAGGCTATTAATATCTTGGTGGAACCAAACCCTAAAGAGAGGATGCTACTTCTAGAACCTATGTGGCTATGGTATAAGAGTCTACCTGTTGAGATGAGATAAAAAGTGCCTTGGACCTTGAAGAGGTTTAAGTAACAGGTTATGAGGCCTTGAACCTTGTTGGTTGTCCTTAAGGAGGACCCAACTCTAAGTGTTGCTCGAGTTGAAGGATGACAAGAAGTGCATGTAATGCCTTTTGCATGCTTGGTTCGTGGTTAAGAGATAGAGCAAGCAGTTGGACACCTACAAGTGAACCTAGGGTTCCTAGACCTAAGAGGGGAAGTGCTGTACCTAATGCTCATGATGAGAGTTGAGTTCCTATAGAAGTGAGCACGGTACTTCTTATGTTGAGAGGAAAGGGAAAACCCTTAAGTTTAAGACGAACCCCTCCCAGATAAGTTGATGACATGGGAAGGTATGATCTTGATCCAATGTTGAGGAAAGAGAACAAGTATGACCTAGCATGGTTTAGTAGGTGGTCTTCTTGTGCCTTAGTAGCTGCTGGGTTAAGAACTTTCATATGGATGTAAACCTTAAGGATGTGTGTGACCTAGTTGTCAAGAGTCGTGGTTTCCTCCCATCCTGGGAGAGGGACCCTTTGGTAGGGTGTATACCAGTTTTGTGGGTGTTGAGGAAACCTAAAAAGGTCTCATAGGATCTTGAGAAGCTAAGTGAAAAGTACATGGTATGAGAATGAACCTGTAGACCCATAGATATCCATCTCTAAGTGCATGAGGATGTGTTACCATGGAGGTAACAAGTAAGGGGCCTGACCAAGGTAGGAAGGTCACCATGACCCCTACAAAAGGATGAAAGTTAGTCCTTGAATGCAGAAATGGAGATGATGAAGGCTTGGGTAAGGTTATAAATTGGACATGTACTATAATAGAATCCTCAGTCTATCCTAGGGTCAGGTAGGGATAAGACTGATGGAAGTAGGAGTTACCTAATTCCCTAAGTTGCACATGACCATAGGGTCGGGAGATAACAACTATCATTGTCTGAGGGCCATGGGTTAGGAGATTGATCACCTTCACGAACTCATAGGACCCAAAGGGCAGATGAGTAGGGCACTCTCTTGATGCATGAGGGAAGAGGGATGACCCCAAAAGTGTCGGCACCCTATAGACCTAGAGGATATGACCAAGGGATGTGTGTAAACCTCAGTAGGTTCAAAACTAGTTTTCCATGGAAGTAACCTTGATATCGAGATGATTGTGATGTAGAGACATAAGTGGCACGTCTCAACTTGGATTTAATAGTGTATTGGCAAGGTGGAATGTACCATCACTACTCTTAGAATAGGAAGAACTCTGTATTTGGATTGCAGCCAAATGTTTATTTCCTCTTGTTATGGGTGTGAGAGATAGGACAACACGCATGCCATACACCAAGGATAAAAATGATGTCAGAATGTTACTATGAGGTATGAGGACATAGATGATAACATACCTTGGTGAAGTGAACGATACCTAGATGGTTTGCAAACATTAAGAGGAATTAGTTAGTCACCTTATGAGGATGTTTTTATCATGAGATATGAGTCATAGAAGATTGAGTTTCATCACCATAATGATGAAATCAGAGAGTGTTCTTAATGAAGATAGACATAGAGTTTGAGGTGAGACGACAAGTGAAGTACATGGAAGTGTATCTCTTCAATGTTACCTAATACCTAAGGATGTGAAATAGTAATGGATGTTGTGGTTGAGATATAGCTGCCTAGTTTGTCTAGAAGCTAGAAGAGGTTGTTAGGGTAACCCTAAGTTTGGAAAGGAGATATGTTTGGATAATACTCCGATGTAATGAGATTTGCTGAACAAGTTAATGGTGGTTTGGTTAGCCAGTCTAGTCCTTGATGCAATGAAAGGATGGTGGTAGAACCTCAGATGCACTTCTTTGGAAAATAAGGTGATGAAACCCTGACTAGAGTGGTTTAGGGTTTCTGAGGAATCGATCTGCAGAAGATCATGATTTTAAGATCACCATACACCATACCTCCAAGATAATAAGTGACAGTAGGACTTTGGATAAAGCCGCATGTGGTATATGGCCATGCAAGCCAAGAGGTAAAGTACGAACCCCAGTAACCCAGTGTATCGATATAGAGGACAAAAGAGTCCCTGAGAGGGAATGGGAGTTCATCATTATGAATGTGGTGATAAGTCTCCCCTAGACCAAGGAAGGTCAAGATGCAATATGGGTTATGGTAGATCGCCTTACCTAGATGACATGAGAAAGAAGAGAGTTCTGTCAAGAGACAGATCGGGTTGAACTACATATGAGAGAGATGGCTCAACTAAACCATGAGATTGAGTATAAAAGTTCTTCAGTTTGACCTAATGGTTCCCTTCCAAAGGGTGGAAATAGGTACATGGATGACTCGATGTTAGTATAGTTCATCTCCCTTAACTAATGGTTAGTATGATCTAGAATAAAGGGTCTGATGAGAGTATATGTCTCGTTCAGGGTGATAGCTAGAGACAATTCTTGTCCTATGAGAGATGTGAGGATAACCACCATAGCTAGTATCGGGATTTAAAGAAGCTCTGTAAGAGAGGTTGTGTCGGTCACCACTTCAGTAAGGTAATGTTGGTGAAAGGACCACGTGATGGTTAGAAAACGACCACATTGTGTGTAGATGAAATCGCTTTGATCATGAAATGGTTGAAAGGAGCCTAGAGACGACAAGAGTCATAAGAAGATGCAAAGTAGACTGACATGCAGTTCACTGTGGGAGAATATGTGACATGAAAATCTGACACCTCTAAGTTATAGCTAAGAGAGATGAGTCCCCGATGAATGGGTTCTTTTGACATGGTTTGGTGGAGAAGGTTAAGATTGACCTTACCCCTTAGGATAAAGTAATGAGTTCCATGTGTCCAATTCAGAGCACTATGTGAGGTTCCCCGACCATGTGCTGAGAAATGAACCTAGTGAGCCCCAAGGGAGGCTGAAATGGCCTAAGTCCACCTGTGTAGTTTATAGACGCCAGGATGAAAGAACTCAGAGAAAAGAATATGTGATGATAAAGGTTCTTTGGAGACGCCATTAGTAAGGTAAAGCCACATAGGGGACAATGATGGACATGGAAAAGTCTTATCCTGAATTGTTTGTTTGCTTGATAGAATTTTGAGGACAAAATTCCTATAAGAGGGGAAGGATGTTACAACCCCAATTTTTGGGTTCATCTGGTGAGAAATGTAATTTCTCATAATAAAGATAATTGAACAAAGAATGGTATAATTTTTTTTAATACATGGATTTTGTTTACAATAGCCTTGATGTCTGTGTTGTGGGCTTTATTGGCTATTGGGCCCAAATAAGAAAGAAAATTCAATTAGTAATTGAATAATTGAATATTTTAGAAAAGGAAGAGGTAGAAACCTCTAGAAGGCAAAGAGATGTAATCCAAGGATGGATTTCATGCCTCTTGGGTTCCTTGGGTTCTAAGGAGTCCAAACTTGAAAAAAGAAAGCAATAAGAAAAGAAAAGATTAATTAGGTATTTCTCTATTATCAAAGAAATTGAAAACAATGAGAAAATGTGGAAAATAAGTGAAAAGAGGTATAATTGAGTTATCTTTGATGGAATTTTGTATCCCAAGGATTCCTAATGTTAAAAGGAATACCAATGAGGAAATAAAAGAGAAATAAAGAGAAATCCTCAAAAGGAAACATTTTAATAAGAAATAAACAAGATAATGAGGAATAATGAAGAATAATGCATTTAGAAGGATAATGAATATCCAATAAAAAGGATTTCGAAATAATAGAGTTTCTTGGGATCCAAGGAGTCTCAATAAAGAGGAAAGAAAGAGAAATTATCAAATTTGCAGAATAAAAGGATAAAGGGGTACATTAGTAATGAATTATGAGGTTTTGTTAAAAAGAAAGTAATTTCTATTAAAGGAAATAGAGTGTCGTGCCTATGGGTTAGAAGGCAATTATAAAAGAGATTAATTAAGAGGAATTTCGAATTCCTAATCATCCAAGAAATAAGAAGTATGAAAGGGATAGTAAGGAGAGAGAAAGCATGCTTCTCATTGAAGGAATATGATTCCTAATAGGAGAGGACTTGTTTCCTCTTAGATGGGCATCTTAGGGCGAGGATATTCTCCCCTATAAAAGGGGTAAACCTCCAAGATCAAGTTCCAGTGAATCCCAAGGATCCTTTTCTCTCTCCCATCATATTCCTTGTAAGTAAACCCTAGTTGAGAGGAACACCACAACCCTTGGAGTGACGAGGAACCCAGGTGGGGTTGCGATGGTAGATGTTCATGAGGTGATCCAAAGCGAGGTTTAGCCAGAGCCGCCATGCCCTAAGTGTCGCCCCCTAGCTGTAGCATGGCTGCAAGGTCGGCCATGGATGGCAGACCCGACCCACCTAAACCAGCAGAGCTGGTCGAGCGCGAAATGCACATACAGGGGCGCGGAGGCTCTACAGAGGCAGTGGAGGGGTCTCTATTGGCCGACGAGGCCAGGGAAAAGGAGGAAGGGCCGCTCCCTCGTGGCTAGGACAACACAACACGGCTGCACGAGGAGGAAGAAGATGAAGGTCGCGTTGGACTGATATGCCCTCCAAAGGCTAAAGACTCAACCAACTTATGCGGGGGCAAAGCGGTAAAATCAAAATGTTTTCAACTGAACTAAGATGTGTTGCATTGGAGCGCACATGTGGCACAATCCGATTGACCAAAGGTATTCTTATTTTGCAAACATCATATCTTGCTATTCATAACTCCGATAATAGCAAATAATATATGTATTTTTCTCAGAAAAATGACAGGAATCCAATAAAAATATAACTAGAAGCTAATTCCTCTTGTTATTCGAAAAGTAGTGTAAAGTATCATCTTTAATGAATCAAAGATTAAGAAACCCTATTTTGAAATGAATAAAGTGTTTAATAGGGTTTAATGGATTATTAGAGTTGATGTTAACCTATTAAATGTAAAAAGGTACATTATGTTCAAAAAGGAAGAACTTTGCATGTGAATAGTCTAATTTAGAGTTTATGTGCATAAATATGCTTGAAATTTGAAAATGACATAAAGTTATCATCTTTAATGATTTAATTAAGCAAAAAACCCTTAGATTTGATGATAGATGGACTTAATGACGTTATATGGATAATTCAAGCTGATATTAACCTGTTGTTGATAAATGTGAAGATAGAATCTAAAAAGATGATCTTTTTTATATAATTACCTTAATTTAGGGTTTCATGCATGAATATGCATTAATGAGCTTGAAAACCCTAATTTAGGTGAATATGTCTTATAATTGTTTCAATTGTTCAAATCCATGAATAAATAGGGATATGATGATCCTAAGTCAAGTTGGGTATAAAAGACTATTAAAATGGATAGTTGAGCAATTAAGGTTCATATAAATGGAAAAGAGTATTTTAGGGTTTGTTGACCTAGAAGGGATAAAGTTTGAGGAATGGATCTAAGAAACCCTAATGAGGATTAATGAAACTCTAAAATGGATACAAAAACCCTAGAAAGTGAATCCAAGTCAATAAAGTAGATTCTTGATAAAGTGTGTAGTAAATAGAGTGCATATTATTTTTAGGAATTATGTGATGATTGAATTGCTTGCTTGGATTTCATTCTTGGTTTGGTTTACTTAATGCTTGTGAAATCATCTAATCAGGTATGTGGTTATGCTTATGAATTTCTCGAGTTAGTTTTCCGAGTTTTTCTGAAGTTTTCATCGATGACATGAATTAACTGTTGGATGAATTTACACTAGTACATAAATGGGTTATAACGTCACTACCTGTAGGGTCGGCTTTTGCAAATAATCGACCTTATATGTCTAAAAAAAATGCGGGCACCACTTAAGACCTCTTGGGTCAGTTTTCTTAAAAAAACCGACCTTGTAGTGTAACTCTATAGGGTCAATTTTCCAAATAACCGACCTTATATGTCTATAAAAAATGCGGGCACCACTTAAGACCTCTTGGGTCTCTTTTCTTAAAATAACCGACCTTGTAGTGTATATCTATAGGGTCGATTTTCCAAATAACCGACCTTATATGTCTATAAAAAACATGAGCACCACTTAAGACCTCTTGGGTCTTCGTGCGACAAAAATTTGCTTGATTTTGGCTTCGCGCGTCGATTTATATGGTCAGTTTTTCCAAATAACCAACCTTATATGTCTACAATAAATGCAGGTTAGACATCTTGAATCCAGTTTGCCTTCACACATGTATAAGCACCTCTAGGGTCGATTTTTTTACAAATAACCGACCCTAAAGGTCTCCTTGGTTGACAAATTCATCTACCGAGATTAATTTTGGATCCAGTTAAGTACACACATGTATAATCACCTCTAGCATCGGTTTTTTACTTTTAACCGACCCTAGAGCTCTACCCGGTCGACGAATTTGTCGACGCATAACCTCTCGGTCGACAAATTCGTCGACTGAGAAGGAGCCAGATTATACGTGTATAAGCACCTCTAAGGTCGGTTTTTCCTTATAACCGACCTTAGAGAGCTCCCTCGGTCGACGAATTAGTCGACTGATAACCTCTCGGTCGACAAATTCATCGATCGAGAAGGAGCCAGATTTCACGTGTATAAGCACCTCTAAGGTCGGTTTTTCCTTATAACTGACCTTAGATCTCCCTCGGTCGATGAATTTGTCGACCGATAATCTCTCGGTCGACAAATTAGTCGACCAAAAATAAGCCAGATTTCACGTGTATAAGCTCCTGTAAGGTCATTTTTTCCTTATAACCGACCTTAGAGCTCCCTCATTCGATAAATTTGTCGACCGATAACCTCTTAGTTGACAAATTAGTCGTCCGAAAAGGAGCCAGATTTTACCTCTAGGGTCGGTTTTTTTTTATAACTGACCCTAAAGGGCTCCTCGGTCGACAATATTGTCGACCGACATTAATTTTGGATCCAGTTTAGTACTTTTCAAAACTTTATAAAACATTGGGATCTCAATCCCTTGTCTCATTGTTGGGAATTCACATCCCTCAATACCACCATCATCACATTGTGGGTTATTTGTTAATCCACAAGCTCATCAAGGTGTATGCATCCAAAGAGGGGGACATCAAGATTGGAGGGATGACTTTTCAAAACTTTATAAAGCATTGGGATCTCAATCCCTTGTCTCATTGATGGTGAGTTTCCCTCACACTTTTCAACACAGACAACATCAAACATGTTTTGGACCTAAAATCACAAGTGAAGACAAGCACAATGCATCTTGTATTAAGCATTCCACCTTCATGACCCCATCTTGTAGTACACTTATTGCCTCATTACTATTGGCTTATATCAGAAGAAAACAAACATCAAGGGGGTTGGAGGTCTAAGTGAACAATTCTTTAATAGACTATGTTGAATGATTATAGGGTAAATGTGGGTTATTTGTTAATCCACAAGCTCATCAAGGTGTAAGCATCCAAAAAGGGGGACATCAAGATTGGAGGGATGACTTTTCAAAACTTTATAAAGCATTAGGATCTCAATCCCTTGTCTCATTGTTGGGAATTTACATCCCTCAATACCACCATCATCACATTTGCTGGATCTGGGTATTCAAACCCTTAGTTCATCACTAAACATGGTTATCACTTATCAGGTAACTATTACCTTGAGGTCATCTGACCAAGGTATTCAGGATACTTGTTACACAAGCATCTCACATAACTCACTAGTCATATTCAACTTCTTGTTGTCACCTCATGCAATACAAAAATAACATCACTATTCCCTAATTAGGGTTAGAGTTTCCAATCTTTATCAATTAGGGTTTCACATAACATCATCCCATATTAAGGTTCCACATAACATTATCCCATATTAGGGTTTTACACCACATCACCCTATATTAGGGTTTCACCTCTAATATATGGGAAGCATGTATAAGCACCTCTAGTGTCGGTTTTGTACTTTTAACCGAACCTAGAGCTCCCCTCGGTCGACTAATTTGTCGACCGATAACCTCTCGGTCGAAAAATTTGTCGACTGAAAATGTGTTTGAGTATTTTTAAATAACCAAACATGTGCATCACTTATCTTTAGCGTCAGTTTGTTTATTTTAACCGACGCTACAGGTCGAGTCTCTCCTTTAAAATGGACGAAACCTAGTATTTCTCCCCCATGAAACAAAATTTTCATTTTTTTTTTCTCTCCCGCCGCGTGGATACCTTTTCCACAGCAGATACCTTCTCTACTTCTCTCCCGTGAAGCTCTTGCCACCTCTCCGCGCCGCCAAAGCCTTGCCTCCTCTCCACGAAAAGAGCTCGTCATCGCCGCCTCTCCACACTTCCATGAAGATCTCTGCCTCTCCGTGAAGGTCATCTCATCCTCCATGAAGGTCGCTGCCGTTTCCAAGTAAGGTAGCCGCCGTTTCCAAGTAAGGTCGCTGCTATTTCCAAGTAAGGTTCCCGAGTTCATTTCTAGGTTCGGATCCACCTTTCTTAGTCTTGGTAAGTGAGATCTGTCTCTTTTTCTTTGTTTTTCTTGTTGTTCTATCTTCCCCTCTCTTCTTCTTGGCTGAATCCATGACATTCCATGGTGGAGCTTGAGATAATGGTTGAAAACATCTTCCACTCTCTTCTTACCTTTTCAACATAGTGTTTGCTTTCTTTTTGGAGAAGGAACCAACTTGGTGAAGAGGAGTGCCCAAGCTAGGGTTTCTTCCACATTTTTCTTCAATCTACCTTGTTGTTTAGAGTTTCTACATCATCTCTAAGGCGAGTTATATAACTTTATCCATGATTATTGTTCACTCTTACGTTACCTGTACATGATTTTGCCTTAAAAATATCATCTTAGATGAACCCTACATCTTGTGCATGATTTTTGTGATGGAAGTGGTAATCATAGACTTTGTTTGCATATGGATAGCTTTTAATCTCTCAAAAGATGTATATTTCTAGCATTTCAAACTAATTTTTCCTCCTTATATTTGAAGCAATCTATCATTTTGTAAATTATGATGTGATTATGAATCATTTTTGTCATGAATGTGTGCTTTTGAATGGTGACGGTTGAGCATCAATGCTCCCCTCTCCCAGAATATATGATTATTCATTTCTATTTCAGTTTGAACGTTTCAGTGTACCCCTCGGACGAAAATTTTGTCGACCGAAATATTTGCGGTCGACAATTTTCTCGGCCGAGGGGTACATTGAAATGTTTATTTAAATTTTAAGCGTCGGAATACCAAAAAACTAACCCTATAAACTCTCTCGATCGACGAATTTGTCGATCGATAACCTTTTGGTCAAAAAATTTGTCGACCGAGAAGGATCCAGATTTCACGTGTATAAGCACCTTTAAGGTCAGTTTTTCTGTATAACCGACCTTAGAGCTCCCTCGATCAAGGAATTTGTCGACTGATAACCTCTCGGTCGACAAATTCGTCGAACGAGAAGGAGAACTGAAGTGGTTATTCAATATTTAACGTCGGTTATTATAAAACAACCGACACTGTAAACTCTCTCGGTCGAGAAAATTGTCGACTAAAAATGTGTTCGGTCGATAATATTCTCGACCGAGAGTGTTTACAGGGTCGGTTTTTTTGTAATAACCGACCTTATAGGCTCCTTTTTTCTCACATGGGTCAGATTTTTAACAACCTTTTGCGTCGGTGTTTACTCTATAAGGTCGGTTTTTTCTAGTCAAATAAACCGATGCTATAGAGCAAAGTCTATAGCGACGACCACTTAGGTGTCGGTTAAAAATTGACACTGTAGGCTTAAAAAAACCGACGCTACAGACCATTCCTGTACTAGTGTTAATTCATGCAAACTATAATGTGGATATGACTATCACATAAGATATGTGCCTACTAGTTCAGATCATGGTCCCCTTTGTATCTTAATAGTTGACCTAGTACATGGCTACCTATGGGGTAGGTCCATCAGGTCATTGGATGACTTAGTACATGGCTACCAATGGGGTAGGTCCATCAAGTCACATTGAGTTAGATATTGGGCTACCTTCAGGTAGTGCCATGTGTCTCTATTACCCTATGTATTGGCTACGTGTAAGGTAGGACCATGGGGGTAAGAATCTACCTAAAGAGAGGTAGCATACAAGTCCACTGCAGGGATAGCACAGAGTTAGGGGATAGGTAAGGATTGAGTAGTATCACTTAAAATGTAATATTGGTTATTAAATGATTAATTGAATGATTACGTTGTTATCATAGTTGCATGTTTATTGTTTCCCCCACATACTAGCTTCGACTGACCAATGTTTTGTTTGTCTGTGTTTTAGGTTCAAGCCAAAAGGACAAACTGTAAATCGTCATATTGCAAAATACATGAAGTAAAATGCAAGGAGGATTAGTTAGAGTAGAATGCATACATGGATATAAGTTTAGAAATCCAAAGTTTTCAAAAGGTATGAAAAATGTTATTACATCTTTGCAGTATAGATTGTGGAAATTTAATAATTGTTCTTGGTTAAGTGTCGAACCTTTGATCCCAAAGTTATGGGTACGGCTTTGACCTATCAGTCTCCCTTAATTGGGGGTTATCGGGAGGTGGGGTCATAACAGTATTCTTTCTAGCATGTCTTCAATCCTATCTATTTTACTAGGACCCCTATCTTGTTGATATTAAGGTTGTATGTACACATACTCCTCCTACTCACCTCTAGATGAGGTGTCAGATGTATGTTGAAACTTTGTTATGAATTTTTCCATCTATGCTTTGAGCTCTGTGAACTCCTTGGATTCCATATCACATTTAATTATTAGTGATTCTTCTCGCTCCTTCCCCCAGTTTAGAAACTCATGACATCTTGTGGCCTTATTCTTTAGAAAGAAACCTGCTCTTGTGCTGTCAAAACTAGTCGTCTCCCCTTTATTTAGGCCATAATGTAATGTCTTCACCTAACCATATAGATCATTCCCATGATGATGGACCTTTCTGAGCATATTTTGAAATATCTCCCACACTTCTAAATATGACTCTTCTGCGTGTTTCTTGGAGATATGGATCATCCCCACCAGTTCATTTGTCTTATGTGGAAGGAAATATGGCTCAAAGAACTTATCAATCATCTTGTCCCAAGTTTCTATAGATTTTGGTGGGATGTTAAGGAACCATGCCTTCTTTTTATTTGACAACTTCAGATATGTAAGTGTGGATGCAACCTTGTCCAACTTCAATTTTTCACAACTTTCCACAAAACGGTTATGTGCACCATCAGGTCCTCCATGTTGTGGTCACAGAATGACTATGACTTAATAGTGACACCAATTTGGGTCAATCTTGCAGTATCCACATTAACTACTTGTCATTTGATTGGCTCTAGTTGTGATGTGGTTGAAGATTCTTTTATCTTCTCCCAGATCACCTATTTCTTAGGCCCTTCCTCAACATGTTCTTCTCAATTTTGATTCATGTCTACTAATTGGGCTTGTTGTGTTTATGGTGGTAGAGTTTGAATGAGCTTCTTAGTTGAATCCCCAAACTCTCGTGCTTTGCAAAAAATCTCCTCCTGGTCTACAATAGTTGGAGTAGACTGTATGTAATCTGTGGTTCAAGTATGAAGCATTCACTACTACCTAAAACTTAAAGGCAATGTGAGAACACAAAATACTAACAAATTGATAAAAGAAAATTTTCAATTATGCTCTAGACTGAAAAAAAGAATAAAAATATTGAAAATAAATAAAAGAAAAATAATATGGCCTAGAGTGGCCATTCTTAGCTCTTAGAGCATCATTCTTGCCATTTCCTTGACAATGACGCCAAAAATTTGACATGCCTAAACTAAGCACGTAAAATGCAAGTGCACACACCACATAATATAGGCCTATGAGGCTGAGTGTGTCGTACTAAGGGAAATGTTTTCAAGAAACTACTAAAACTATAACCTAATTAGTTAGGCTTAGAAAAAGTGGTTGAATGGTTGTTTTATAACAAAGAACAAATAATTAAATGTAAATTAAATGAGTGTGACTGGAAATGGATGGATTCCTTAGGATTATAGTTTCACCACAACATACATTGCATTCAAACATCATTTCATCAATAATTATCTACCCTTTACACAGGGCTAAAGACTTGTAGTACGTAACCGACTCCTTTAGTGTAATACACTACCTAGATCAAGACAAAACCCACTTCCACATTGTTTTAGGAATCAACTTGGTGCATTATCGATAACTCTAGGTTGTTCTTTCACAGTCATAGTCCTTCTCACTAGGTGTGATATTGTGACATCCTGACGTCACACCAAGGACATAACTCAAAAGAAAACTTGTGATCAACAAGTAAACAACCACATTAGCAAAAAATCAAGTAAATTAAAATTGACCTCATATGAGGAAACATATTACACAAAGGTCCATCAACCTGTACACATCATATACCATTACATTTATTTACATATATGTTTAGTGGCCACCAACCACAACATGTATACAAAGCATATCATGTTCACTTATACATGCCACATATATACAAACCACGACATACTGCCAAAATACGTGTCAATATACATAATCAACAAAACACATCCCTTACTAGACCTAAGAGTACAGTGCAATAATAGGACTGTACTTCGACAACAACTAGTAGCTATCGAACCTTTTGTGTTTACTGATCTCCAAGTTGCTCTTCCGCAACAACATTATCCTGACCACGCCACTGATGACCACCAAAAAAGATATGGTAACCAACGAGGTGAGACTCATGTCATAGTGAGAGATATAACTCTCAACCAACGGTTATTGTTATCACAAACATATTACTATTAAACATGATGATCAGATTCAACGAAATGAATAATTTAAACTTATTACACAGGTTAAGTAGATTGAACAACTGTAATAGATAAGCATAGTATCATGATAAGAAGGAATATGAAAAACATGTATAATAATTGATTTCTCTAACCACATTATATAACAACTGAGCAGTATAAGAATCAAGGCAGGGGTAAACATTCAATCTGAAGCATGTTTAACCCTAAGAAAAAATACTACATGGTTGTGTTACATCTTTTATTACTACCATGAGGGTTTGAGTCATACCATCCAAATCCAACTGACCACTTCTAAGTTGAAATCAGATCCATAAAAGATCTAGGAAGAGCTAAAACCTAAGATCTTCTCCCCACTTGATCAATATGAGTGAACACCGTAGTGACATATCAATCAAACTACCACCAATAACACATAGTCAATCTGAAAACTCCTAGCCCACCTTGGTATAGGTCAAAACTGTACACACCAGGGTATGAAACCCAACCACTAAGGTACAACCACAATTGTATTCCAATCACATCACATATATAATAACCAAGAGATGACTGTAGCCGTCCTCACACCGAGGTATGATCATGGCCATCCTCAAAACACACAGGGTCAAGATGACAAGGACACACAGTCACTTGCACCTCGCATGCTCAACAATACGCGCTCTGAGTTTCCCTTTGGGATACTCATTTCACCATCTAGCAAGTCCTGATGCTAGAATGGATCTATGGCCATAGAAATTACATGATTAGGGTTCCACTTGATTAGTTAAAGCCAATTGGGTATCTTTTTAACTACATCAATAAAGTTACATACAAACCCTAGAAATATTCTACAAAGATAAGGGTAGATTACAACGTTAGAAGATAGAGAACATATAAAGTGTAAAGCTTATTGCATCACCACATGGTATTGTGTCACTATCATTAATAAGTTCACTATCTTCATATACTCTCGGGATTCCAGTCCCTTATCACATTACACAGAGGATATCACCATAATTAGGGCACAAAGCCACTTCCAAGGTCATAAGACCATTGACATTGTTCCCTGCAAGAACATTATTATCTTTCCATGCCTCATCAAGGCTTATCATCATCACCACACATGTATCATATCAGTTTGGCATAGCCATGCATATAAGAAGCATAATGCTCATATGATAATAGATTAGGATTACAACAATTTAGGAGAGAGAAAGTACTCAAACAACATGCTAATTACTCAAGAAAGCTAAGAAACATTATCATAGACTTGTAATTAGGGTTAACTTCAACATAAGAAAATGATTTAAGATTTCCAAACAGCAATATATGTAAACCCTAATTATCAAATTCTCCAACATTCTTAGAAGTAAGCAAGCCAAACATTACCAACATAAAGTCACCCACATAAGAAAATCACAAGTCCATGAATTCTCATCGACAGAAGAGGATAGGTCTCAACTTCTTCATTGACTGAAGAGGTGAACCACCCTCAGTGACCATTTAGGTCAAGCACACCATGGACCAAATAAAAGCAAGGTCTACTGACCAAAGAAGACTTGAATCATCGTCGAATGGAGAAAATAAATGCATGGTGACTGAAGAAGAACCTTATCACTTGATCAACCAAAGAGAATCCAACACTCAAAAAACAAGAAGGGTGAAACCATGGTGACTGAAGGAAACTTCAACATATTTTTCAACCAAAGAAGATAGTTGCCTCAATGACCATCCAAGGATATCCATTCATAGCAACCCAAGAATCATCAAAAACCATCGACCACATAGATCATAGTTTGGCAAACATCAAGAGAGATAAAGCCTCATCAAACACAAGATCAAACAAATCACTTATCACCATGAAACTAAAAACCTCCAAGCTACAAACCCCAAGAGGAAAAACAAATCGAAATCCTAATTAGACCACCAACATGAAAGAAAACCATGACTCAAGAGAGAAAATCAATGTTTCTACCAACATGCATGTATAAAAAACCTCCATCATTAAGAAACAAACAAAACATTGATAATGAGAAAGAGACCAACGTTTAGCACATGAATGCAAGGATCATAACCTCAATCATCAATCAAGATTTTAGGTACCAGATTAGGGTTTCATCAAAGAGGGGTTTACTTATTCAAAATCATGAACATAAAGCCTAGATCATAGATATCACCACCATTATACTTAGAACCACATTTTTAAGGGTATATTATATGCATGCATGTTAAGTGAAAAAATAATCGAGGAGAAAGTTATACAACTCACCTTTAAAAGGATGAAGAAATTCCAATAGCAAGGAGATCCCAGAAGGTAGAGGAAACCCTAGCTTCATCACCTCCATGTGCAAGCTAGCATCACCTCAAAGAGAGAAGCAAAACCCTATGTTAAAGGTGTTGGGTTTTAAGGGAGGCAGAGAAGCAGCAGAAACAAAAAATTTCTCCCCAAAACCCAGAACAAAAGAAATCACATCAATGTCTATTCAATAGGAAAGATGGTTTGTAGATGCATACCTTGCCCCGAGGCTTGCTCGGCGACAGTACCTCACGCCTTGCGCGGTCTTTACCTGCGGTCTTGGACGGTGTCTATGCAGCTCCTGGTCGCACTGGGACTGAAGACTCCTAGTCTCACCGGGACTGTCGGGATTGACAGTTGTCCTCCGAGCGGAAGAGATCTCCCGCCTCTGCAGTCATCCACACGGACTGCCTGGAACTCCGATCTCCTTGTCCCACATGGAATCAGAATGAGTCGCACCCTCTTGTCGGCGTACTAGTCACTGACACACTCTCCAGCGGCCAGTAGCTTTCTGTAGTTGTCTTTCCCATGTTGTGCCTCCCTTATCGGGTAGCACTTGCTCGGGCTCTCTCGGCTACCAAAACTAGAGAGAACGAAAACTTCACAGAGAAACTGGTTGCACTGGGTTGTACTTTGAGAAGCCCCCAATACCCCTATATATAGGAGGGTCATGGGATAGAGTTCTCTATCCCGGGCAATGCGGGACTAAAGCAGGAGTAGAAGGGTTCGAGATTTTCCACAAAAACAACCAACTGCATAACCTGAACCAATCGTTTCACAACTGAAATAGTCATTTGGGGATCTGAGTCGGTCGGTTGACACCTCAACCGATCGATTAGGACCCATGAAATGGCCAGTTCACTTCTGAATCGGTCAGTTCATGGTCCTGATCAGTTCCCGGTTGACTTTTCTTCTTTTGTTTCGAATTGGTATCAAATACCAATCCTTTTTCCAATCAAATTGAGCAAGTGAACCGAAAAGAAATTTCTCACCAATCTTACTTTCCCAACTTGCTCGGTTGGACTTGAACTGATCGTTTCAACACTTGAACAAATCGCTTCACCCTGTCCATGAGCCGATCGACTCACCAATTGAGCCGATCGGTTCACCAAGCTCAGCCCATCAGTTCATCACATGAGCCGATCAGTTGGAAGTGCAGATTGTGCAGAATCAGTCAATCACAATTTCAATCTATATAATACTCTAATCAATCAGTCCAACACCTTAAACACTGAGATATCAATTGATTGAGTGTTTAATTGAAATACTAAAATCTTTTAGTAATCAATCTAAACATGTTTGTGGACAAATTCCTATTCTAGGTTAAATCCTGTGTGTGTGACCCTGCAGGTCCATTTCACGTTGGCAGTGAAAGTCCATAACACTTATGACTTCACAAGCAAAGAGCAGTGCCTAGTCACACATCAGTGCTACCCAAGTGAAATAGAAAGTTGGAAAACAACTTTCAATCCTATAATCTGTGAATGGTGTTACAGTGAATGTATAATTCCTTTGTCACTGATATCCTGAATGAACTCAAGGCATGGATCAATCATCCTATCAACATTCATTCATTTCCTTGATCTCAGAGCAGACTGGGTGAGATGTGTGTGACATCAATATCACATATTGATTCACACGTGCATCCACATGCCTTTCTCAATCCTACTCATCAAGTGGCCAAGGACATCAAACTCCCTTAGGAGGGACAAATCCCATATCTATCACTCACCCCTCAAAATCCCCATCTGTCAAAGCCACCCAATCATCACCTTTTTAACAACCCATGTTTCAGGACTGCGTTTGATGATGTCGAAGTGCACCCAATGACATGTGTTGAGTGTAGTGATTTCAGGTCTAAGAATCACACTCACCACCATCACTGCGAGAGCTGACTGTGACTACCAGGTCATGGTTCCATGTGTCACCCTCACAGTGGGTCTTTCCGGTACCTTGTTCTCTAACAAGTACCTATGTGCTTGGTTTGATAACACTATATCATGACTAATTGATTCTGTTATCAACCAACACACAATCTAGTCTTTAGTGTTATTGATGTCTATGGTTATTTCCACAATAACAACCGACTAGGGACTAAACAAGAATGTATACTCTTAACATCCGTATGATCTCATCGTTTAGGTCCTCAACCCAAGAGCATATGCCATTGAGTAAAACAATTCATTAGACATTTATCATGTTACACCATCATCTCAGAAACAGTTTATACATATAGATCAGAAATTGTCTTTATTATTATTCAAATCATTTACAAAGTATCTCATTCCAATCATCATATGACTTGCTCTATGGGCATACATACCAACAGACTCCCACTTGCACTTAGAGCCAGTCACCAAGGAACCTCAGTCCTTGTAACCTAGCATGACCATCATGCTTCTGCTGAGAAAGGGGCTTAGTCAGTGGATCAGCTATGTTGTCTTCAGTTGGTACTTTGCAAATCTTCACATCTCCTCGTTGTACGATCTCTCGTATGAGATGGAAGTGCCACAGTATGTGCTTGGACCGCTGATGTGATATGGGTTCCTTAGCTTGTGCAATAGCTCCATTATTGTCACAATAAAGCTCAATTGCATCACAACTATTGGGAACTACACCAAGTTCAGAAATGAACTTCCTGATCAACACAGCCTCCTTTGCTTCATGTGAAGTAGCAATATACTCGGCCTCTGTAGTAGAATCGGCAACTATTTCTTTCTTGGAACTCTTCCAGCTCATAGCTCCATTATTAAGGCAAAATACAAATCCTGACTGCGATCTGTAATCATCTTTATCGGTTTGGAAGCTTGCATCAGTGTAGCCCTTTACAACCAGCTCTTCCTCGCCATCGTAAATAAGAAACTGATCCTTAGTCCTTCGCAAGTACTTGAGGATGTTCTTTATGGCTGTCCAGTGAGCATCCCCAGGATCTGACTGGTGTCTGCTCGTCATGCTTAGAGCATACAAGACATCTGGGTGTGTGCCCAACATGGCGTACATGATGGATCCGATGGCTGATGCATATGGGATCCCATTCATACGCTCCCTCTCTTCACAAGAATGGGGATACTGAGCTCTAGAGACAGTGACTCCATGTAGCATGGGGATGTTGCCTCTCTTTGAGTTCTCCATGTTGAACTGCTTCAGCACTTTGTCAATGTACGTGCTCTAACTTAGTCCGAGAAGCCTTCTAGATCTATCTCTATAGATCATAATTCCTAGAATGTAGGATGCTTCTCCTAAGTCCTTCATTGAGAAAGTATTTCCAAGCCAAGTCTTTACCTTCTCTAAGGCTAAGACATCATTCACCATCAAAAGTATGTCATCCACATACAATATGAGGAATGTGGTTGAGCTCCCACTAACCTTCTTGTACACACAAGGTTCATCTTCATTTTGAGTAAAGCCAAACACTTTGACTTCTTAATCAAATCGAAGATTACAACTCTGAGATTCTTGCTTCAATCCATAGATTGACCTTTTTAGCTTACAGACTTTATTGGCATTCTTAGGATCTACAAAACCTTCAGGCTGTGTCATGTACACATCCTCATTTATATTCCCGTTAAGGAATGCAGTTTTAACATCCATATGCCAAATCTCATATTCATAATAAGTTGCAATAGAAAGCATGATCCTGATGGACTTAATCATGGAAACTGGAGAAAAGGTTTCGTCATAGTCAACACCTTGAACTTGTTGAAATCCCTTTGCAACCAATCTTCCTTTATAAGTTTGCACATTACCATCCATGTCAGTCTTCTTCTTGAAGACCCACTTGCACCCTATGGGTTTTACCCCTTCGGGTGGTTCCACCAAAGTCCATACTTTGTTGGAGTACATGGATTACATCTAGGATCTCATGGCTTCAAGCCATTTCTCAGAATCTAGTCCCTCCATAGCCTCTACATAGGTAGTTGGATCATCATCTATGATCAACTCTCGACCTTCCTGAGTCACAAGTTATCCAAACCTCTCAAGTTCAAGGCCTACTAGATCTACGAGGTCCTTGTGTTACCTGAGGAGAATGAGATTCTACAACACCTTGTGAATCTTCATATTCCTCTCGTACATCTACCGGCTCAATGTTTTCTTGTTGGGCTTGAACTTCTTCGAGCTCTATTTTCCTCCAACTACTTCCTTTGGAAATAAACTCCTTCTCTAGGAACACAGTTGTCCTAGCAACAAACACTTTGTTGTCAGTAGGGTGGTATAGATAATATCCCCTCATTTCCTTGGGGTATCCAACAAAATAAAATTTATCGGATTTGGGTCCAAGCTTACCAGGAAACATTTTCCTAACATAAGCCTCACACCCCCAAATCTTCAGAAAAGACAAATCGAGACGCTTTTCGTACCATATCTCATATGGCGTCTTTTGATCCGATTTAGATGGTACACGGTTAAGTGTAAACGTGGTAGTTTCAAGAGAATAACCCCAGAAAGAAATTGGAAGATCAGCAAAACTCATCATTGATCACACCATATCCAACAATGTGTGATTCCTTCTTTCAGACACACCATTATGCTGTGGTGTTCCAGGTGGAGTCCATTGTGATACAATACCACGGGCTCGCAGAAGGTCCTCAAACTCCTGGCTTAAGTATTCTCCACCTCGATCGGATCAAAGTGCCTTAATACTTTTACCAAGTTGGTTATGTACTTCATTCATGAAATCCTGGAACCTTTCAAAGGTTTCTGACTTATGTTTCATCAGGTACACATAGCCATACCTACTGAAGTCATCAGTAAAGGTAATGAAGTACTGATACCCACCTCTGGTATTAGTTATAAAAGGCCCACATACATCGGTATGTATGAGTCCTATTAGATCACTAGCTCTCTCACCTTTACCTGAAAAGGGAGTCTTGGTCATCTTCCCAATAAACAAGATTCACATGTCTCTATTGATTCATAATCAAAAGAGTCTAGATAACCATCTTTATGGAGTCTAGAAATGTGCTTCTCATTTATGTACCCTAGACGACAATGCCAAAGATATGTTTGAAGAAGTAGTAAAGTTAATCTCTATCACATATACACCAGAAGTAGAGATCTCTATCTCAGACTTCTTCTTCCATCGTTCCTTCCATCCTCACCATGTAGAAGAAATTGGTTTGGCGAGAGAACCCTTCTCTCCCTTACCTATCATTCCATTGATCTCTATCAATGAACTTTCTTTCTTCTTCACCAACACATTAAGCATACATAGAGTGGATTCAAAGGCTCCTGGTATATATGGATTGTGAAGAACACTTCTCACAGTCCTCAACCAGTTATGGAATTTATTCTCAATTAATTTTCCCATTTTAAAATATGATTCCTTTTCCATTCTACAAGAGAAAATTGCATTTGTCAAAACTCCTTTTGATTTGATTTGAATAAAATTTGACCATAGTTAATTAGGCCTTTAATTAATTACTGCTCCCACTATTTTGGCTCAAATTGACAACCCTCACTAATTCGGAAGATTGCAGCACACAATATTCTAGTGGGTTAAGATCCTAAAATCCCATGAGCCATGGACCAGCTAGGGCTGTCACCCACAACTCAGATCTCCCAGGTAGGCAACTCTTGCCAATTGCATCACATGCAACTCTTGAAAGATGTCACATGCAACTCCTTGCCATGATCATCTCCATGCCTCAAGGTGCTAGATCCTATCTAGGTCACCTGGTTAAGTCCGACCCAAAGCCAACACGATGAATATGCACCCTGCTAGGGCAGACCCACATGTTCATCCTTCACGCTTCCATGAGATAGACGGTGCACCATTTTAGGGCATGCCCACACTTGGTCGATCAAGTTTTTCACGTGTGTCGCATTTGGAAGGCATCTAAAACTTTAATATTTAATGAGGGATATGGTTTTTATATACATATACATATCCAATCACCACAATATATAGTACGTATCATATACATGCTATATCCCACAAAAAACATGCAAAATGATAAAAGCAATGATTATGGTCATCCTATTGTGATTCCTCGAGCCAAGAGGAATCACGGTCATCTAGGTCAACATCACATGCAACTTGTACAAGATGAAATATGTGCCTACCTTTCTGGGTTTGATCAGCTCATCTCCATGACTGATCGGCTCACCATCAAGTTGGTTGTTCGGGTGCCACCAGCCGATCGACTGGCGCCTCCAGCTGATCGGTTCACCGATCGTCGTGCATCTCCTCAGGTCGCCACCTGCTCATCTCACTCCTTGAACTGGTCGTCTTCCGTTCTTTGACATAACAAGAAATAAAATCTATCCTATTTACAATTGAATTGTGAAACCCTGAGTTACATTCGGGGGGAGCAAAGGTAGGAAAAGAAATCTCAAATTATTTCAAGTTACATCAGGAATAGGAGAAAGGGAATTGGGGCGCAGACCGAGATGCAAGCAACCACATACAACCACACACAGATATAGGGTTTATAGGCCATAACCATGCTACACATCCCAAAAAACTTGTTTAAGGGCGATGCATATCGAGTGCATTAATATTACATATCATATATGTATATTTGGGATTTGTGGATTGTACATGCATAAAGCCAATTTTATTCACATCGTATGCAATAATTAAAGGAGACAAACCAAAATTGATCATATCGATAATCCTAAAATATAGAGAAGTTGAAGTGGCTCTGATACCACTGTGGGGTTTTAAGGGAGGCAGAGAAGCAGTGGAAACAAAAATTTTCTCCCCAAAACCCAAAACAAAAGGAATCATATCAACGTCTATACAATAGGAAAGATGGTTTGTGGATGCATACCTTTTCCTGAGGCTTGCTCGGCGACAGTACCTCGTGCCTTGCGTGGTCTTCACCTCCGGTCTTGGACGGTGTCTGTGCAGCTCTTGGTCACACCGGGACTGAAGACTCCTGGTCTCACTCGGACTGTCGGGATTGACAGTTGTCCTCAGAGCGGAAGAGGTCTCCCGCCTCTGCATTCGTCCACATGGACTGCCTGGAACTCCGATCTCCTTGTCCCACAAGGAATCAAAAGGAGTCACACCCTCCTGTCGGCGTACTAGTCACCGAGACACTCTCCTGCCGCCAGTCGCTTTCTGCAGTTATCTTTCCCTTGTTGTGCCTCCCTAATCGGGTAGCACTTTCTCGGGTTCTCTCGGTTACCAAAACCAGAGAGAACGACAACTTCACAGAGCAACTAGTTGCACTGGGTTTTACTTTGAGAAGCCCCCAATACCCCTATATATATAGGAGGGTCATGGGACAGGGTTCTCTATCCCGGGCAATGCGGGACTAAAGTAGGAGTAGAAGGGTTCGAGATTTTCCACAAAAACAACCAACTGCGTAACCTGAACTGATCGTTTCACAACTGAAACGGTCGGTTGGGGATCTGAGTCGGTTGGTTGACACCTCAACCGATCGGTTGGGACCCATGAAACGGTCGGTTCACTTCTGAACCGGTCTGTTCGTGGTCCTGATCAGTTCCCGATTGACTTTTCTTCTTTTGTTTCGAATTGGTATCAAACACCAATACTTGTTCCAATCAAATTATTCAAGTGAAACAAAAATAAATTTATCACCAATCTTACTTTCCCAACTTGCTCGGTTGGATTTGAACCGATCGTTTCAACACTTGAACGAATCACTTCACCCTGTCCATGAGCCGATCGACTCACTAGTTGAGCCGATCGGTTCACCAAGCTCAACCGATCAGTTCATCACATGAGCTGATCGGTTGGGAGTGCAGATTGTGCATAATCAGTCAATCACAGTTTCAATCAATCAGATACTCTAATCAATCAGTCGAACACATTGAACACTGAGCTATCAATTGATTGAGTGTTTAATTGAACTACTAAACTCATTTAGTAATCAATCTAAAAATGTTTGTAGACAAACTCCTATTCCAGGTTAAATCCTATGCGTGTGACCCTACAGGTCCATTTCACGTTGGCAGTGAAAGTCCATAACACTTATGACTTCACAAGCAAAGAGCGGTGCCTAGTCACACATCAGTGCTACCCAAGTGAAATAGAAAGTTGGAGAACAACTTTCAATCCTACAATCCATGAATGGTGTTACAGTGAATGCATAATTCCTTTTTCAGTGATATCCTAAATGAACTCAAGGCATGGAGCAGTCATCCTATCAACTTTCATTCATTTCTTTGATCTCAGAGCAGACTGGGTGAGATGTGTGTGACATCAATATCACGTATTGATTCACACGTGCATGCACATGCCTTTCTCAATCCTACTCATCAAGTGGCCAAGGACATCAAACTCCCTTAGGAGGGACAAATCCCATATCTATCACTCACCCCTCAAAAGCCCCATGTGTCAAAGCCACCCAATCATCACCTTTATAATAACCCATGTTTTAGGATTGTATTTGATGATGTCAAAGTGCACCCAACGACATGTGTTGAATTTAATGATTTCAGGTCTGAGAATCACACTCACCACCATAACTGTGAGAGCTGACTGTGACTACCGGGTCATGGTTCCATGTGTCACCCTCACGGTGGGTCTGTCCGGTACCTTGTTCTCTAACAAGTACATATGTGCTTGGTTTGATATCACTATATCATGACTAATGATATTCTATCATCAACCAACACACAATCTAGTCTTCAGTGTTATTGATGTCTATGATTATTTCCACAATAACAACCGACTAGGGACTAAACAAGAATGTATACTCTTAACATCTGTATGATATCATTGTTTAGGTCCTCAACCCAAAAACATACGTCATTGAGTAAAACAATTCTTTAGACATCTATCATGTTGCACCATCATCTCAAAAATAGTTTAAACATATAGATCGGAAATTGCCTTTATTATTATTCAAATCATTTACAAAGTATCCCATTACAATCATCATAATACTTGCTCTATGGGCATACATACCAACAAAAGGAGCACAAGATGGAAACCAAAACTCTAGGTTGAAAAGACAAGAAAGAGGATTTCTTCATGCTCAACTCAAGCACTACTATGGAGAACCATGTATTCTGCTAAGAAGAGAGAAGTTAGTCAAGCTCATATTCAAGAACCACCATGGAGAACCATGGCTTCATCCAAGAAGAGAAGGAAAAGAGGTATGGTAGCAAGAACACAAAGATCGAGAGAGGTAGATCACTTAACAAGATCAATGAATATCAAACGATCATTGAAGAAGGGTTGTTCCAAACCCTAACTCAACTTTCAGGAGGTTCGACCACATTCTCCAAGCTCTAACACCACCCTCACTACCAAGAACAAAGGGGGACGAGCTCTAAGGGAAGAAGGGATAAAGAAGGGTGCAAAAGGGACCACTTGCATGTAAGGAGAAAGGTTTATATAACCAAGGGTTAGAGAGATAGAGAGAAAGGAAGTTAGGTGTCACCCAAACATGTGCCACTTGTCAACCATATCTCGCTAAGGCAAGAACTAAGCTCATGATTGCATCAAGGGTGATAAAACCAAGGAAAACCAACAATCTACTAGCTTTGGGAAATGTCATTGGTTGAAGGAAACCTAGCGACCAAACAAGGTCCAAGCATAGCAACCTCATAAAACTCATATCTTAGGGTTTCTTGGTGACCGAAGAGGGGTCATGATCCTCATCCACCACCAAGAACACTAGGCACAAACCAACCTCATTGACTGCAGAGAACATGGTTGAAGAAACAACACGATGGTTTCTAAAAACAAGGCTCATCGGTCAAACTCAAAGCAAAGTTAACCATCCAAAGGGTATCCAAGAAAACCTCAAACATCAATACAACATAACACCTCACCAAACCAAGGTACAACAAGGATATGGGGTGCCACTCTCTCCACATGATGTAAAAACATGTGAGCCACAATAAGCATGTGACAAACTCCAAAATAAACCCTAAACACGGGTAAAATCCAACAAGGTCCAAAACAGGCACATATATGTGAAGCTAACTTAAACAACATCCAAAGTAAACCAGACTGGAAATATAAGCTTGTCACATGTTATAAAAGCATATCATGAGACTAGATTAAGGTTTTAATCATCTAATTATGGTAAGCAAGCAGGATAAACCAAAAAGATATTATGCAAAGAAAGAAAGATCAACCAGAAAGCTAGGTCAGGGGTCTTACAACTGTAAACCCTAACAAGGATTCTGCCCCCAAAATCCTACAAAAAAAGATGGGTACATGCTACACATCTCATCTTATAACTCCCAAATGGATTCTTCCACACCACGATGTTTTCACAAAGCCTTAATAAGAACTATATCCTTCTTGTTCAACTTCCCTACTCTCCTATATAGGATCAACACATGGCCCGCAACATACGACACATCCTTCTCCAACTCAACATCTACTAGATGCATCATTAACTCTATATCCAGGTGACACTTCCTCAACATGGAAACATGGAAGATAGGGTGCAACTTGTGCAACTCGGGCGGTATCTCCAAATTATAAGCCACCTTCCCAACACGTTCCACGATAAGGTAATTTCCCATATACTTGGGGGCCAACTTAAACTTCTTACTAAAACTCAACACACCATTCCAAGTAGAGACCTTAAGGTACACACAATCTCTAACATGGAACTCCAAAGGCCTATGACAGTTATCAACATAAGACTTCTCTCTATCTCAAGCTTCCTTCAACTGTTGTTGTATCAACCTAATCTTCTCAATATTGTACTACACTAACTTAGGACCTAGAAGGTGATACTCACATGTCTCATACCAATAAAGTGGTGACTGAAAATGACGCCTATATAAGGATTCATACCATACCATATCTATACTCTGCTGATAGTTTTTGTTGTAGGAAATCTCTATCAAACTCAGGTGCACAACCCAACATCCAAGAAACTATAACACACAAGCTCTCAATACATCCTCCAAGATTTGAATGGTCATCTGTCTGTAGGGGAAAATTTGTATTGAACTTCAATTGTGTACCCATAGTTGTATGCAAACACTCCCGAAAACGACTAGTAAACTGTGGACCTATGTTAGATACTATGGTTTCTAGGTACCATGCAGACAAACTATCTCATCAACATATATCTGTGCTAACTTCTCTACTGTATATGTCGTCTTGACTGGAAATAATTGAGATGACTTAGTCAACTTGTCAACTATCACCCATATGGAATCATGACCATTGGTTGTCATAGGAAGACAAACCAAAAAGTCCATAGTGATATGATCCCTTTTCCACTATAGTATAGGCAACAGCTGCAACGTTCCTATAGGTTTTTGATGCTTAGCCTTGACCTATTGACAATCTAGACATCTAGCCTAGAACTCTACCACACCAGAATTCAAACCAGGCCACCAATACAGGTCCTTCAAGTTGTGGTACATCTTGGTACTATTTCCTCCTCAAGAACCCACTTCCTCAAACCATCAACATCGGGTACCACTGGATGATTGTGGAAGCAAACTGCCCCATCATCAACCTCATGGAAACCATCATACTTCTTTCTGCCAAACTCTGCCATACTATTTTGTATCACGGTATCCACCTACTATGCATCTCTAGATTTGTTGTATCAAGGTAAGCTTCACATGTAACTGCACTAAAAAGCCTACCAGCAAGGAGACCTCCAGCTATATGTTCATCTGATGCAACAACACTAACATGTCTCGCTTATGGCACAGAGAGGAACACAAATGTGCCTTATTTGTAGATTATATTGAAGAAGACTTCCTTCTAAGAGCATCAACCACCACTTTCTCCTTTCCTAGATGGTAGTCTATTCCTAGTCCTTGATCAAATCCATCCATCTCTTATGTCACATGTTTAACTCCTAGTTCTAGAAGAAATACTGATAGTTCTTGTGGTCGGTGAAGATCTGAGACTTATCTCCATAAAGGTAGTGCCCCAAAATCTACAAAGAAAGGACCACAACTGCAAGCTCGAGATCATGTGTTGGTTAGTTCTCCTTGAGTTTCTTAAGCTGTCTCAAAGCAAAAGAAATCACGTTCTTGTCTTGCATAAGCATGCATCCCAAGCCATTCTTCGATGCATCATAGAAGATGATGTAACCCTTCTCTTACCCTAGAAGAAACTAACACTAGTGCACTGCTCAACCTCCCCTTTATTAATTAAAAAGAACATTTACACTTGTCATCCCAATAAATAGGTACACCATTCCTCTTCAACTTTGTTAGGGGTAACACCACAACATTGAAGTACTTAACGAACCTTTTGTAGTATTCTGCCAAGCCGAGGAAATTGCAAACCTCTATTCATGTCTTAGACCATTCCCATTCCAACACTGACTGTACCTTCTTTGAGTCCACACAAACACCCTTAACATATATCTCATGCCCAAGAAAAGACACCTCCCTCATCTAGAACACACACTTGCTGAACTTGGTGTACAATTTCTACTGCCTCAACAACTTCAATGCTTGTCATAGATGTTTCTCATGCTGTTGACTGTCTCTGGAGTATATGAAGATGTCGTCGATAAAAACTACCATGAAGTGATCTAGATACTGCCTGAACACCTGATTTATCAGGTCCATAAATGTTGTTGGCACATTGGTTAGCCCAAATGACATAACCACAAACTCATAATGACCATACCTAGTCCTAGAAGCTGACTAGGGTATGTCATCTACCTTAACCCTCAACTAATGATATCTATACCTCAAATCTATCTTCAAGAACATTGCAAAATCTCTCAATTGATCAAATAGATCATCTATCATCGGCAACGAGTACTTGTTCTTTATGTTGACCTTGTTCAACTGCTTGTAATATATGCACAACCTCATAGAACAATCCTTCTTCTTAACGAATAACATGTGAGCACCCCAAGTGCTTGGTGTAATAAATCCTTTCTCGAACAACTCTTGCAACTCTTATTCAACTCTTGAATATCTACTGGTGCCATCATGTACGGTGATTGTTCCATAGGTTGTGTTCCAAGAACATGATTGATCTCAAAATCAAACTCTCTGGGAGGAGGAACATTGGGAAACTCTTCAGGGAAAACATCCTCAAACTCACACACTACAGGAACCTCCTGGATACTAGGGCTCCTCCTCTTGGTATCCACAACATGTGCCAAGGAAGCCTCACACCCCTGTCTCATCAGCCTCACCTCTATCATAGATGACATTAAGCACATCGGAAGAATCTTCCTATATCCTTAGAAGACCCACAAAAAATCTCCCTCATAGAACATCTCCACCTTGGAACTAAAGTCCAAGACCACCTGCTACTTCTACAAGCTATCCATCCCAAGGATCACATTGAATCCATGCATATCATGTGACATAAGATCCACTTGAATGTTGTGTCCTGAGAAAGAAAGAACGCAAGATGGACACACCTCTCGCAACTTGATAGAACCAACAAGAGGGGTTTCTAATCGAAGACTACCAGATCTACTAACGATAGGAAGATAACAACTATCCATCACCTCTATGGTGATAAAAGAATGTGTCATGCCTGGGTTAACCAGAACAGATACAAAAGAAGAAGCAGACAAATAAAAATGAGAAAGTTTTATCTAACATGTCATGACGCATGGATTGACCACTCCCTCTGTTGAATCATAGCATAGAATTGATTCACCGCCTATTGTTGTCCATGTCCTCTACTGGCATGTCCAGAGGATCCTTCTTGTGATGTCTAACTACATCCTCTACCACCACCACTATTGAACTACTGCCTCTGAGAACCCCACTGACTCTGCCTCGATTGTTATGTCACCTCCTCATCCTTCATAGGGAAGAATTAACTTGGTATGCACGGTATGTCCACACTTATAATTACTCTTGTACCATGGCCTAAATGACCCTGACACTGACATCGGTTTTGTATTGTGGGCTCCACCCAGTGGAATGCTATGACCTCTACCCTTCCACGAAGACCACTATGACAATACCACCAAATTGTTCTCTGAGAAAGATAATCACTGTTATGATTGAGGTGAAGAAAACCTCAACTTCTTAAGGCCTCTCGATGGATGTCCCTAAAACCAACCTGACATATTCCTAGCATTTGCTTCGTGCTTCTCAATAGCAGACTGCTCCATCCTCCTCAACAACTCCACAAAGGTAGAAAAAACTCTCTATGTCTCCAAGACAAACACTTTCATTTTCATCTCCTTTCCCAAGCCCTTCTCAAACCATCATATCCTCTCCTTATCATCCGTCCCCACATGAGGAAGAAACCTCAAGGGCTCCATATGTTGGGTTTTAGGGGAGGCAGAGAAGGCAGCAAAAACAACTTTTTTTCCCCAAACCCAGAACAAGGAAACGCGTCAACGTATATACAATAGGAAAGGATGGTTTGTGGAATCATACCTTGTCCCGAGGCTAGCTCAGTGACAATACCTCGCGCCTTGCGAGGTCTTCACCTCCAGTCTTGGACGGTGTCTGTTCAGCTCCTGGGCGCACTAGCACTAACGACTCCTGGTCTCACCGGGACTGTCGGGATTGACAGCGGTCCTCCGAGCAGTAGAAACCTCCCACCTCTGAAGTAGTCCACACGGACCACCTGGAACTCCAATCTCCTTGTCCCATAAGGAATTAGAAGGAGTCACACCCTCCTGTCAGCGTACTAGTCACTGACACACTCTCCTGCCACCAGTAGCTTTCTGCAGTTGTCGTTCCCTTGATGTGCCTCCCTTATCGGGTAGCACTTGCTCGGGCTCTCTCTTAGTTACCAAAACCAGAGAGAATGACAACTTCACAGAACAACTGGTTGCACTGGGTTGTACTTTGAGAAGCCCCCAATACACCTATATATATAGGAGGGTCATGGGACAGGGTTCTCCATCCTAGGCAATGTAGGACTAAAAGCAAGAGTAGAAGGGTTCAAGATTTTCCACAAAACAACCAACTCGCAACCTGAACCGATCGTTTCACAACTGAAACGGTCGGTTGGGGACCTGAGCCGGTCAGTTGACACCTCATCCAATTGGTTGGGACCCATGAAACGGTCGGTTCACATGTGAACCGATCAATTTGTGGTCCTGATCAGTTCCCAATTGACTTTCCATCTTTTGTTTCTAATTGGTATCAAATACCAATCTTTGTTCTAATCATTTTGGGCAAGTGAAACGAAAGAAAATTTGTCACCAATCCTACTTTCCCAACTTTCTCAGTTGCATCAGTTGAACCGATCGTTTCAACACTTGTAGCAATCATTTCACCTTGACGATGACCCGATCGACTCACAACCGGAGCCGATCGGTTCACCAAGCTGAGCCGATCAGTTCATCACATGAGCTGATCGGTTGGGAGTACAGATCGTGCAGAAACAATCAATTAAAGTTTCAATCAATCTGATACTCTAATCAATCTGTCCAACACCTTGAACACTATGATTTTGAGCTATCAATTAATTGAGTGTTTAATTGAACTACTAAACTCCTTTAGGAATCAATCTAAACATTGTTTGTGGACAAAACTCCTCTTCCAGGTTAAATCCTATGTGTGTGACCCTGCAGGTCATTTTCACGTTGGCAGTGAAAGTCCATAACACTTATGACTTCACAAGCAAAGAGCGGTGCCTAGTCACACATCAGTGCTACCCAAGTGAAATAGAAAGTTAGAGAACAACTTTCAATCCTACAATCTGTGAATGGTGTTACAGTGAATGTATAATTCCTTTGTCACTGATATCCTGAATGAACTCGAGGCATGGAATAGTCATCCTTTCAACGTTCATTCACTTTCTTGATCTCAGATCAGATTGGAAGAGATATGTATGACATCAATATCACATATTCACACATGCGTGCACATGCCTATTTCAATCCTACTCATCAAGTGGCCTTGGATGTCAAACTGCCTCAGGAGGGACAAATCCCATATCTATCACTCACCCCTCAAAAGCCCCATGTGTCAAAGCCACCCAATCATCACCTTTATAACAACCCATGTTTTAGGATTGCGTTTGATGATGTCAAAGTATACCCAACGACATGTGTTGAGTGTAGTGATTTCAGGTCAAAGAATCACACTCACCACCATCACTATGAGTACTGACTGTGACTACCATGTCATGGTTCCATGTGTCAAACTCACAGTGGGTCTGTTTGGTACACTTGTTCTCTAACAAGTACCTATGTGTTTGGTTTGATATCTCTATATCATGACTAATGAGATTCTGTCATCAACCTACACCACAATCTAGTCTTGTGTGTCATTGTTGTCTATATACCTTCCACAATGACATCCGACTAGGGACATAACAAGAATGTACAAACTCTTAGCATCTGTATGATCTCATCATTCAGGTCCTCAACCTGAAAGCATACGTCATTGAGTATTGTCATCCTCTAGACATTCAATATGTTCTATCACTATCTCATATGAATGAACCAGAAAGAATTGGAAGCTTGACTTTGATGTTTATCAAATTAATCTTAATGTATCCCACCAATCATCCCATGAGTGTCTCTCAGGGCATACATACCAACACCATAAACTTGGCCTCATACTCATTGATCGTCATCGATCCACGATGGATCTTCTCAAACTATAATATCTTCTCATCAAGACACATCTCTGAGAAGTATTGACTCACAAACTCCCACTGAAACGCCTCCCAACTGATCACCACTCCAAGTCTCTTATTGTCCTTAATGGCCCACTAATGGCCAATAATGCCCTTAAGAAGGTACACAACATGTTTAACCTTGTCCTCTTCTAGGATATTGAGGATCTTCAAACCCTTATCAAGAACCATCAGCCACATATCTACATCCGATGGGTCTGCCATACCAGCATACTTGATCACCCCCACACATCTCAACTACTCAAACATCTTCCAAGAACCCTAGGATTCCTCATTGGGGAAAACATGCCTAGCTTGAGATACAGATGCTCTATTCTCATATGTGTAATCATGGCCATCAATTGTCCAAACATGGATTGGAAATAAGGATTGTCCATGGTTATTGGGTCAAACTGAGGCATAGTGAGCTACTCTGACCCCGTTGTGTCTGCATCCTATCCCCACCTCCTGGCATAAAACACTACGCTCAGCATGCTCTCCATGCTCTCTAGACATATCTGCATAAGTGTAAGCTATAATCAGATATATTGGATGATGGAAGATTAGATACAAATCCTAGTCCTATGTCCCTATAGTCAACAAGCCTAGAGATTTTATACTAGCCTAACTTGTGAAATCCCGACGTCAAACCAACGAGATAAGTCAAAACAAAACTCACAGTCAACAACTAAACAACCACATTACCTGAAAAGTAGGTAAAACTCAAACCGATCTCATATTACTATCATGTACGAAAACATATTACAGAAATGTCCATCAACCTGTATCACATCACATACCATACCATGTATTTACATATCTATTCAGTGTCCACATGACACAACCGACATACAAAAGATATCATGTTCAAATATACATGCCACATATATACAACCATGGCATACTGCCAAAACACATGTTGATATGCATCATCTACAAAATGAATCCCTTCCTGACCCTGAGAGTACATGGATGACACTAGGACTCTACTATGACAACAACCTAGAAGATATCCCACCTTCTGTGTCTACTAATATCCAAGCTTCTCTTTTGCAACAACATGGTCCTCATCACACTGTTGACGACCACCTAAAATGGTTTGGTTACCCATGAGGTGAAAACCATTTCCTAGAGAGAGACATAACTCTCAACCAATGGTTTTTGTTACCTCAAACATATTACTATTAAATAGGATGAGAAGATTCGACTAAATGAATAATTTAAACTGATTACATAGGTTAAGTAGATTGAACAACTGTAACATATAAGAATAGCATCATGATAAGAAGGAATATGAAAAACATGTATAAAAGTTGATTTCTCTTACCACATTATATAAATGTTGAGCAGTATAAGAAACAAGGCAAGGGTAAACATCTGATGTGAAGCATGTTTAACCCTAAGCAAATATCTACATGGTTGTGTTACATCTTTTATTACTACCCTGAGGATTTGATTCATACCACCCAAATCCATCTGACCACTGTTAAGTCAAAATAAGAGTCGTACATGATCTAGGAAGAGTCGGAATCAAATATCTTCACCCCACTCAGTCAGTATGAGTGAATACCGTAGTGACATATTTGTCAAACTACCATTGAATAAATATATTCAAGTCGAAAACACTTAGCCGGCCTTGGTACAGGTCACAACACTAGACACCAACCTATGAAACCCTTCCACCAAGGTACAACCACAATTACCCTCCTATCACATCACACATATAATCATTAAGACACAAATGTAGCAATTCTCACACTGAGGTATGACTGTGGCCATCCTCAAAACACTTGGGGTCAAGATGACAAGGACACACTGTAATGACCTATTTTCAAATTAATCATCTAATTGGTGTTTACTTGGATGATTGTATGATTAACCAAATTGATAATTCTTTAAAGTTTAATTAATAATGGTAATTTAATTTTGATGTTTTAAATCTAAAAATAAGCTTTAATCATACTTTGATTCACATAATTAGGGTTTAAGAATTGAAAACCCTAGTCATCCAAAATTAGGGTTTTGATGGAATATGAATACAAAATTTGATAAGTATAGTGGTGTACTAAATGATTTTTAGTATTTTATATACAACTCTTATTTTGTTGAAATTGTGATATCCTTTGAATAACTAAAATTTGAGAACTCCTAAAAAATATCAGAATTTTTTAATAATTTTATGACATGTTTGTTGGTCGAGTTTTCCCAGGACTAACTTAGCCGATTATGAATTCATATTGAAATATAGTAGTCCAGTAATCGAAGTTTATATTTTTATTGATGCATCTGACTGATCTCAAATTTAACTGTACTTGGGAAGACAAGTCATAAGCATTCTTTTAAATTTTAATAATTTTTTATGCTATTGGATCTCTACAGACAGGGTTGTCAGTCAAGTTTGTAACTGGACTGACCATGTTGCAGACTGCAATATAATAGTTTAGTATTTGATTTTTATTTATTTATTCGTAGCTCCAAATGATCTAATATTTTAACTGTAGCTTAAAAACACAACTTTCGACATTTTACTAAACTCTCATAATTTTTGGATTATATGAAATTTCTAAAGAGTGTGATGTCAGTCGAGTTTATAACTCAGCCGACCAACCAGTCTAAACAAAATAAAAATACAAAAAAGGGATTGTTTGCAATTGTTTTAAGTACCTCAATTCATCTATATGACTAACCTAACACCCAACAAGTACCTCAATTCATGTCCCAGAAATGAAATCCTAGAGATAGAGGAGAGCAAGGGTTTTGAGAAGAGAAAGTGGTGGAGATGTTGACCTAGGGTTTCTCTATCTAAGATATGATCAAACCAAGTAAGTTTAGCTTCTTTGCATAGAATTTCATGGTGAATATTTTCTCACGTGTCAATATTCCGTCCCTCCTATCATTTGATCCAAAATGATATCAAACCTTATCATGTTCTCCCTCCTTCTCTCATATTCTCCATTTCGATGTTTTCCTAGTTGAGAGGAGAAAGAAATGGATCCAATTGCTAGAGTTTGATTGGATTTCTTGAAATTTAAAGTTTTACCTATGATTTTGAGGTGCTAGGAACTTGAGATGAGCATTTTTATCCCTCCTAAGCTCTGTATTCATGTTGAAAGCCTAATTCTATCTGGCTAAAATAATCAAAAACCTTGCTTGTATTTGTATGTGATTGGGTATTGACTTGGAAAGACATTAGGGAATAAAATTCTAATGATTTTGATTATTTCTTATTGAATTGAACTTGCTAAGTTCTTGATATTTATTGATGTTCAATGGATAATTCTACGGATAGATGACTATGCCATTTCATGTCAATATTGCCTAAAAATCAGCCCAATGTGTGATATGCTTTGGAATTGAATTGACGTCTATAATCATATTTGACTTGCATTAGAATGAATGATATGAGTGTATCATTGAATATTACCAAAATTGAATATGATATATACATAAGGATCAATATTAGGTGGAATTATTCCCTATTTAGGATTTGTGTTGAAGGATTGAATCAAATGAGTCAATATATCAATGTATACTTATGATTGATGAATGAAATGTGTGAAAATGGATACTAGGATTTCCATGTATGTTTGTAGACCTAATGAACCCTTGTGCACCATGATGAGATTACTGAATTATATTATTTTTATGTGTTGATCTAAGGATGACTTCTTGAAACCCTAGAAGTTTAGTATTAAGATGAGTATGAGTGATAAATCTAACTTGAATATAATTTTGTAAATGTGATGAAATGTTGAAGTTTAAGTATTAATACTTCAATTAAATATGATGAGTCTTATTAATATGATCTAAGCCTAATGCATCTATTTTAGTACGACTTATGAAATGATGAGTAAGCCCACACATGAATGTCGGTCCTTTTATACAAGTTACATAACAATGGATTGTGAAGGATGATTATAGATTACGGTGTAAGATGATGTAACCCTAATTCATCCCTTTTAAGCTAAAGTGAGTAATATAATAAAGAATTATCGTTGTTAATTATGGAAATGACATTAAAAGTCAATGACATGGTACACTTATCTATATATAAGAAACAATATTAAGAAAAATGTACTCAATGGTGATGGCAAGTTAAAGATGAAACTAATGAAGTTATTATGATGAAGTGTTTAAGCTTTTATTTTAAGTACATGTGGATTAAACCAAATTGAATGAAATATACTAAAATTGGACTTGATGGATGTTAATGAGAAGAGAAGAATTGTATATAAAATGAATTAAGAATGATTGGGTCTAATGATGTAATGAATATGACATGAAAGAAGTTGAGACTAATGAATATGAAATAAAGGAAAAATATGAGAATTAGTAGAAGAATCTAAGAACCTATCTCGAACCCTAAAATGATGAGTTAGATATTTCTAATGAATAACAATCTCAAATGAGGGATTAAGGAATGTACATAAATGTAGTTGAATTCAATTAAAAGATGAGGTTTAAACATTTGAATTGATTTACATGTATGTGTTCCTATATTGTGATTGTTTGATAGAATACCTGTATTATGAGAATGGACTATTTCGATGGACTTGAAATGATATTCACCATGTGTTGATGAGTAACCCTAAATGATGAATGTAAAATAAAAGAAGAAGAGAACTAACTGTGTTATGCATGTATATGCTTGAAATTTATTTGCATCTATTGAAATTGGATGGAATAAGTCTATGTTGTATAATAAATCTATTCTACGTATGATGAATGATACAAGATATCTATATGCTTTTACCATTGATATTTCTAATGCCTCTGTGAATATTTGTTAAGAACTGTGATATCGAATGAACTAATAATAAATACGTTGAAATAAAATTTATAGTGCACTGTGTACATTTGAGAAACCCTGATGAGGGTAATTATTGCTCAATGAGATTATGTCTAGGGCTGAAAGGCCATTGATGATGATAAATCCATGATGGGGGTAAATGTTGGAAGATGATATTATGTCTTGAGCTGAAAGCTCACTGATGATGAATGATATTAGATGTTGTAGAAATGTAAAGAATTATATGTGTTGAAAATTATAGATTATTGTGCTTCTTGTTTTAGTTATTGTGTGTCTTGTTCAGCTTAATTTGTTTCATGTTATTCTAGTAACGCGAGAATACACATATATGATATATGATGTTTTGAATTATTTTCATATTTATAAAAGAGATTAATGACAGGTGGAATGATGAAACATCTATTTAGGTGCCCTGAACACTATGAGTTATCCCTGAGAACCACACTAGGGAAACAAAACAGATCTCCTTATTGTAATCGGTGAATTATGAGAAAGAATTCTAGAGTGTGGAAAGATACCTTAAAGGTTAGACCACCAAGATTTAGGAGTGAGTCATTTAGAGTGGGTTTGGCCCTAAATCCTTGCTGTGAAAGTCTCTGTCCATGAGGAATAGACTCTGATGAAATGAAATATGTGAATTGGGAAAACATGTGAAATGTTGTGATATGTGATATAATGTTTTGCTGGTTCCAATCTCGTGTACCCCAGATGAGAATGTGAGTCTCTTTATGAAACCCTTAGTGGTTAGGGTTTGCTATTTATATCTTAGGGTGTCTAGTTAAACCCTAAGATAGTGACAGTGAGTCGTTAATAGGAGAATTAGGCGTGGGAAGTTCTACTTAGTGAGGTACACGTAGTTTCAGGGAAAATGAATAAAATATGATAAGTCGTGTAAATATGATTTGAATGGTTTTTACATTCCTTGTACTTATCGGGACCCACTCTTCTAATTAGCACAAATGCCAACCATTAGAGATAATCCCTAAACCTAAACCCAGATTATGTAATAAAATAATATCAATTTCCGACAAAGGAAACTAAAAAATCACAAGTAAATTTTTATTTTTTCTTTCTTCACAATACCTTGTAAAACATTGTCACATTATGGACATCACTTACAGATATTACAAATCATATTCAACTCCATTAAAACAAGAATAAAATCTTGTTCTCATATGCAGTTTAGTTTACATCAGATACATGTACATTAATGAACCAACTTAGTCTACAACCCATCCCAGGAAAGAGAGAGTACATGGATATTATAATATATCTAGATTAGGATATTTATATCTTCTTTGTTACAACCTCTCTGTTGGATAGCATTATACCTAAAAACATTAGAAACATCCTCACGAGACTCATATAGAGCCCCAGTGAGTGGATACCTCCCACTCAAGCTAGGTCCATGCATCAACATTAGATTAAGTATAATAAACTGAATAGAAACATGCATATAATGAAAAGTCTTGAAAATAGTTCAATCATAAGTCAATTATAACTTACAATTGTAATCTAATCCAATAAATAAGGCAATCACTTAAACCAATTATAACTTTGAAACATCTTTTAGAGCATGTCAATGAACAAATCAATAGATACTTATTAGTTTAAATTAAGAACCCTACTGCATGAGAAATAAGTCAAGTTCTAAGTATTTTGAATCAATACATAACAATAACATTTTCTTTGTGACACTCCATTAGCCAGACTAGGAACACATCCTACAGTCCTAAAGCTGAAGTACACATAATACATATCTACCAAACAATACTATCAAATAGCAAGTAATCCAACTCATATTTAGAATGGATATAAATCCCATCATTAGAACTTGTCAACATGACATGTAATAATATGAAATGCAAAATGTCCATAGCTACATGATTACTTTCCACAACAAGGAGCATAATTAATAATGAAAAATCATCAAGTAGTAGTACAAGGAATGTAACAACCATTCAAATCATGTTCTACATGGCTTATCATCTTATATTCATTTGCGATGAAACTACTTAGCTTGTACGTCACCAAGTAGAAGTCACCATGCCTTATTCTTGTGTCAATGAATCACCGTAACTATCTTAGGGTTTAGCCAGCCACCCTAAGATATCAACAACAGACCCTGGCCACCTTAGGGTTGCCTAAAGAGGCTCACATTCTCATCTTAGATACACGAGATAGGAACCAACAAAATAGTATATCACATATCATAGTATTTCACATATTTTCACATTTCACATATTGCTTTTCATTAGAATCTATTCCATCTAGACATAGACATTCACAATAAGGATTTAAGGCCAAATCCACTCCAGATGACTCACTCCTAAATCCTGGTGGTCTAACCTATAAGGTCTCGATCCATACTCTGGAAATCCTTCTCAAAATTCACTGATTACTATAAGGAGATCCATTTTGTTTCCCCAGTGTGGTCTTTGGAGGGAACTCACAGTGTTCAGGGCACCTAACTAGATGTTCCATCATTTCACTTGTTAATAATCTTTTTTTACTCATACTAAAAGAATTTAAGACATCCTATATCATATATGTTTATTCTCACGTAACTAAATAACATGAAATAGATTAAGTTTATAAATATGGACAATGATCAAAGCAAGAAGCACAATAAATTTGTAGATTACAACACATATGATTATTTCTATATTCTGCATCATCTCATAGTAATCATCAATAGTGGGCTTTCAACCTGAGACATAGTCTTATTGTCCAACATTTAGCTCGTTAGGGTTTTATCAACATCAGTGGGCTTTCATCCATAGACATAATCTCATTATGCAACATGTACCCTTATTGAAGTTTCTCACATGTAAGGAGTGCATACTAAATTCAATTTTAACATATTTCTTATCAGTTCATTGTATATCACAGTTCTTAACAAATATTAGCAGAGGCATGACAACTAGCAATAGTAAAAGTATATATATATAAATATATATATAATGTATCATTCATCATACTCAGAATAGATTTATCATACAACATATGATTTTTCCATCCAATCTCAATAGATGCAAATAAATTTCATGCATATACACGCATAACAGACTTAGTTCTCTTCTTCTGTTATTTCACATTCTTTAGATGGGGTTACTAGTCAACACATGTTGACTATCATTTGAAGTTCATACTATTAGTCCATTCTCAAAGTACAAGTCACAATTCAAGAACACATTCTTATAAATTAACTTCTAGTTGAATTCAACTATAGTTATGTGCATCCCTTAATCCCTCATTTGAAATTGTCATTCACCAGCATTATCAAACTCATCATTTTAGGGTAATAGTTAGATTCTTACAATTATCTAATAATTCCCATCTTTATCCTTCATTTTATATACAATAGTCTCAACTTCTTTCATTCCAATTTCATTACATTATTTGGACCAATCTTTCTTGATTCACTTTACATACAATTCTTCTCTTTTGGTCAACATTTATTAAAGTCCAATTCTTGGTATATTTCTATTAATTTGGGTTAATACACATGTAATCAAAATAAAAGATTAAATACTTCATCATACTAACTTTATTAGTTTCATCTTTAACTTGCAATCACCATTAAGTACATCTTGTTCACATTATCTCTTATACTTAGATAAGTGTACCATGTCATTGACTTGCAATGTCATTTCCGTAATCAACAATGATCTTTATTTACTATACTAATCATTTTATCTTAAAAGAATGGTCTAGGTTTCATCTTCTTACACCATAATCTCTAATCAATCTTCATGATTTCATTGTATGTAACTTGTATAAAAGTACCCACATTCATATGAGGGCATACTCATCATTCATAAGTTATGCTAAAACAGATGCATTGGGCTTATATAATATTAATAAGACTCATCATATTTGATTGAAGCATTAATACTTACAACTTTAGCATTTCATCACATTTACAACATCATATACATGTTCTAGCTTTATCACTCATACTTGTCTCAATACTAAACATCTAGGGTTTTCAAGAAGTCATCCTTAGTTCAACACATCCTAAGAACCACATCTCTAAGTAATTGCATAATGATGCATAGAGATTCATTAGGTCTATTCACACACATGGACACCCTAGTTTCCATTTCCACATATTCCGTTCATCAATCATAAGTACACATTGATTGATTGACTCATTTGATTCAAATCCACAACAAAAACCCTAATCAGAAAAGTGATCACCTCATATTGATATTTATATGTATATCATATTCAATTCCATTAACATTCAACAATACACTTGTATAATACTTTCTAATACAATTCAAATATGATTCTATACATGTGAACTCAATTCCAAGCATATCGGCCAATGGGCTAATTTTTAAGCATGTTAAAACAATTCACGTGAAATAGCATATTCATCTATTTTGGATTCTCCATGAAGCCTCAATAAATATATTAGGAACTATTAAAGTTCCAATCTTTAGAGAAATAATCAAAATCAGTACAATTTTATCCCCTAATATATTTCCCAAATCAACATCCAATCACCTAGATATACAAGTATAGTTTCTGATTACTTTAGCTGGATAGAATTAGACTTTCAACATGAATACAGAGCTTAGGAGAGAGAAAAAAACTCAGCTCAGGTACCGAGCACCTTAAATTCATAGGTAAAACTCTAAATTTTTGGAAACCCAATCAAACTCTAGAAAATGAATCCATTTCTTCCTCCTCTGAACTCGAAAACCCTAAAAATGGAGATTACGAGAGAAAGAGTGAGAAAAGGGGAAGATTTGACGTGATTTCGAATCAAATCAGAGGAGGGACAGAATCTTGACATGTGAGAGAAGATTCACCATGAAAGCCTAGACTTGATTTCATCATACCCTACATCAACATCTCCACCACTTTCTCTTCTCAAAACCCTAGCTCTCCTCTCTCTCTCTCTCTCATTTTGATTCTTTGATAGGAATGACAAGTTATGAGAGATCCTTGTATGTTAGGTTAGTCATATATATGAATTGAGGTTCTTAGAACAATTGCAAACAAGCCCTTCATTGTATTCTTTATTTTTCTCAGACTGGTTGGTCGACTGAGTTATAAACTCGGCCGACACCAGACTGTTCAGAACTTGAACATTGTCCAAAAATTATGCAAATTTAAAAAAAATGTTTGAAATTGAGTTTTTAAGATATAGTAAAAATTTAAGATCATTTGGAGTAGCATAAATAACTACTAAAAATCAAATACTACACTGCTATATTATAGTCTGCAGGATGATCAGTCAAGTTTGTCATGTAAAGAACTCGACCAACACCCCTCTCTGTAGAGATCAAACAAGATCCAAAAACTTTGCTAATTTAATATTATATCTATAATGGAGTTTACCAACAAAATTTAAATGTTGAGATCAATTGGATGTGCCAATAAAAAGATAAAATTAAAATACCAGACTTCTATTTTCAATCAAAATACATGATCAGATGAGATTCTTTTGGGGAAACTCGACTGACAAAAAGGTCAAAGAATTATTCAAAAATTGTGATATTTTTCAAGAGTGCTCAAATTTGAAATATACAAATCATATATGGATTTCAAATAAATCAAAATTACACATAAAATACTAAAAATCATTTAGTGAGCCACTATATTTATCAAATTATGTATTCATATGTCATCAAAACCTAATTGTGGCTGATTAGGGTTTTCAATTATTAAACCCTAATTAGATGGTTAATTTGAAAATGAGTCATTACTAATTCTCCCCTCCTTTTAGGATTTTGTCCCAAAATCCAATAAAATATTTGGAAGAAATTCATATCATCTAATCATTCAACTCTGTCGGCATCAAGTTAGAAAGTCTTCCATTTTATCTTTCTTTCGTATGACATCTTTTTTTATTGTATTAGATGGATATTTCATCATTTGTCATCATCATATCTCTCCTTTAGTATTATAAACATTTGAATCACAAATATTAAGTAATACATAATTTATCAATATGTGGCTCGCATCACCTTTCATATTCTTTTCAAAATTTGATTATGCATCTCATAGATTGAGATTATAACCCATTCAATATTATTATCTGCATTCATCAGTTTTCTTCAAAAGGAAGATCATTTAGCATGCATCATCTTAGTTCTTAGATTTTATTTAAATTTCAAATTTCATACTCAGACTCAAACTTATTATAGATTATATTCATAATCCATTAGGCTTTCATCTTTGTTATATGAAATTTCCTATTTTCCATAGATTCAATGTTGACTTATACAATACTTTTCTCTTTCACCATTTTATTATCATGCATCTTTTTATACTACCAAACTACTTCATATGGAACTTGGTCAGGGCATCCAAAAGAATTACAGTCAGTAGTTCCATACCAGCTTACTTCAGTACCCAAATATTTGACTAGAGTATCTAGATACTAAGTTCAGTCAGTATGCACATCATTTAGGTTAAATTCATCATCCATGTTATCATTTATTCCTAGATCCTATTGTCCCTGTAGACTCATCTAACCTAGGCTCTAATACCACGTTGTTGGGACCCACACTTTTGATCAACATAAGTGCCAACCATTAGAGATAATCCCTAAACCTAAACCCAGATTATGAAATAAAATAGTAAATTTTTCATTTTTCTTTCTTCACAATACCTTGTAAAACAATGTCACATTAAGGACATCACATTTAGATATCACAAATCATATTCAACTAATTAAAACTAGAATAAAATTTGGTTCTCATATGTGGTTCAATTTACATCAGATACATGTACATTACATGTACATTAATGAACCAACTTAGTCTGCAACCCATCTTGGGAAAGAGAGAGTACATGGACATTCTAATCTATCTAGATTATGCTATTTATATCTTCTTTGTCAAGACCTCTCCGTTGGATAACATTATACCTAAAAACATTAGAAACAACCTCATGAGACTCATATAGAGCCCCAGTGAGTGGATACCTCCCACTCAAGCTAGGTACACATATCAACATCAGATTAAGTATAATAAACTTAACAAAAACATGTAGATATTGAAAAGTCTAGTAGAATGTTCTATCATAAGTCACATCTAACTTACAATGGTAATGTAATACAAAAGATAACGTAATCACTTAAACCAATTATAACTTTGAAACATCTTTTAGAGTATGTCTATGAACAAATCAACATATACTTCTTAGTTCAAATTAAGAACCCTACTACATTAAAAATAATTCAAGTTCTAAGTATTTTGAATCAATACATAACAATAACATTATCTTTGTGACACTCCACCAGCAGGACCAAGAACACATCCTACAATCTTGAAGTTGAAGTACACATAATACATATCTACCAAACAATACTATCAATTAGCAAGCAATCCAACTCATATTCAGAATGGATATAAATCCCATCATATATAACTTGTTAACATGACATATCATAATATGAAATAGAAAATGTCCATAGCAACACGATTACTTTCCACAACAAGAAGCATAATCAACAATGACAAATCACCAAGTGGCAATACAAGTAATGTAACTACCTTTCAAATCATGTTCTACACAGCTTATCATCTTTTATTCATTTTCCGTGAAACTACTTGGCTTGTGCCTCACCAAGTAGAAGTCACCACACATGATTCTCATGTCAATGACTCACCATCACTATGTTAAGGTTTATCCGACCACCCTAAGATATCAACAACAGACCCTAGCCACCTCAGGGTTGCCTAAAGAGGCTCACATCCTCATCTCGGGTACACGAGATAGGAACCAACAAAACAATATATCACATATCATAGTGTTTCACATATTTTCACATTTCACATATTTCATTTCATTAGAGTCTATTCCATCTGGACATAGACTTTCACAATAAGGATTTAGGGCCAAAGACACTCCAGATGACTCACTCCTAAATCCTGGTGGTCTAACCTATAAGGTCTCGATCCATACTCCTAAAATCCTTCGCAGAACTCATCGATTACTAGAAGGAGATTCATTTTGTTTCTCCAGTGTGGTTCTCGGGGGAACTCACGGTGTTCAGGGTGCCTAACTAGTTGTTCCATCATTTCACTTGTTATTAATCTCTTTTACTCATCTTAAAAGAATTCAAAACATCATATATAGTATATGTGTATTCTCGCATAACTAAAATAACATAAAACAGATTAAGTTTATCAATAAGGACAATGATCAAAGCAAGAAGCACAATAAATCTGTAGATTGCAACACATATGATTATTTGTATCTTCTACATCATCTCATAGCAATCATCAACACTGGGATTTCAACCCGAGACATAATCTTATTGTCCAACATTTATCTTGTTAGGGTTTTATCATCATCAGTGGGCTTTCATGCCTAGACATAATCTCATTATGCAACATGTACCCCTATCGAGGTTTCTAACATGTAAGGAGTGCATACTAAATTCAATTTTGACATATTTCTTATCATTTCATTGTATATTATAGTTCTTATCAAATATTAGCAGAGGCATTTTATCTAGCAATAGTAAAAGCATATAGATATCATGTATCATTCATCATACTCAGAATATATTTATCATACAACATAGGATTGTTCAATCCAATCTCAATAGATACAAATAAATTTCATGCATTTACATGCATAACAGACTTAGTTCTCTTCTTCTTTTATTTCACATTCTTTGGATGGGGTTACTAGTCAAAATATGTTAACTATCATTTAAAGTTTCTACTACTAGTCCATTGTACTATTATTCCATTCTCAGAGTACAAGTCACAATTCAAGAACACATTATTGTAAATCAATTCAAATACTTGAATTTTATGTTCTAGTTGAATTCAACCACAATTATGTGCATCCCTTAATCCCTCATTTTAGATTGTCATTCACTAGCATCATCAAACTGATCATTTTAGGGTAACATTTAGATTCTTAGAATAATCTACTAATTCCCATCTTTTTCCTTCATTTTATGTTCAATAGTCTGAACTTCTTTCATTCCATTTTCATTACATTATTCGGGCCAATCTTTCTTAATTCACTTTACATACAATTCTTCTCTTCTGGTTAACATTTAACAAAGTCTAGTTCTTAGTATATTTCATTGAATTTGGGTTAAGCCACATGTAATTAAATAAAAGATTAAAGACTCCATCTACTAACTTCAGTAGTTTCATTTTAACTTGCAATCACCATTAAGTACATCTTGTTCACATTGTCTCTGATATTTAGATAAGTGTATCATATCATTGACTTCCAATGTCATTTCCATAATCAATAGCAATAATTATTTATTATAATAATCACTTTAGCTTAAAAGAATGGTTTATGTTTCATCTTCTTACACCATAATCTCTAATAAACCTTCATGATTTCATTGTTATGTAGCTTGTATTGAAGGACCCACATTCAGATGAGGGCTTAATCATCATTTCATAAGTCAAGCTAAAACAGATGCATTGGGATTATATAATATTAATAAGACTCATCATATTTAATTGAAGTATTAATACTTACAACTTTAGCCTTTCATCACATTTACAACATCATATACAAGTTCTAGCTTTATCACTCATACTTGTCTTAATATTAAACATCTAGGGTTTTCATGAAGTCATCCTTATTTCAACACATCATAAGAACCATATCACTAAGTAATTTCATAATGATTCATAGAGATTCTTTAGGGCTATTCACACACATGGAAACCCTAGTTTCCATTTTCACATATTCCATTCATCAAACATAAATATACACTGATTAATTGATTCATTTGATTCACTTCCGCAACACAAACCCTAATTAGGAAAAGTGGTCACCTCATATTGATTCTTACATGTATATCATATTCAATTCCATTAACATTCAGCCATACACTTGTATAATACATTCTAATACAATTCAAATATGATTCTATACATGTCAACTCAATTACAAGCATATCCACCATTGAGCTAATTTTTAAGCATGTCAATACAATTCACATGAAATAGCATATTCATCTATTGAGGATTCTCCATGTATCTATTGGGTTTTAGGGGTGACAGAGAAAGCAAAGGAAACAAAAATTTTCTTCTCCCAAACAATAAGAAAGGAATTGCGTCAACGTCTATACAATCGAAAGGATGGTTTGTGGAGACATACCTTGTCCCGAGGCTTGCTCAACGATGTTACCACACGGCTTGCGCGATCCTCACCTCCGGTCTTGGATGGTGTATGTGCAGCTCCTGGTCTCACTGGGACTGTCGGGATTGACAACTGTCCTTCAAGCGGCAGAAGTATCCCGCCTCTGTAGTAGTCCACAAGGACCACCTGGAACTCCGATCTCCTTGTCCCACGAGGAATCGGAAGGAGTTGTACCCTCTTGTCAGCGTACTAGTCACCAACACACTCCCCTGAAACCAGTTGCTTTTTCTGTAGTTGTCTTTCCCTTATTGTGCCTCCCTTATCGGGTAGCACTTGCTCGGGCTCTCTCTGTTACCACAACTACAGAGAACGACAACTTTGTAGAGCAACTGGTGTTCTGGGTTGTTGTTCCTGAGAAGCCCCCACTACCCCTATATATATAGGAGGGTCATGCGACATGGTTCTCTACCCCGGGCAATGTGGGATTAAACCGGAGTAGAAGGGTTCGAGATTTTCCACAGAACAACCAATCGGCGTCAGCTGAACCGATCGATTCACACCCTGAAATGATCATTTTGGGCACTGAGCCGATCGTTTGGGACCTGAGTCGATCGTTTGGTGCTCTGAGCTGATCGGTTCATCCCTAAGCCGATCGGTTCGTGGTCCTAATCCAACTCAATTTGACTTTCATATTTGTTTCCGATTAATCAAATATTAATCCTTGTCCAAACCAAATTTTATTTGCAAAATAGTCTTCTGACTTTCCAAACAATCTCGGTTGGTCACATGAATTATCCGGTTTAACAATTGAGTCGATCGTCTCACTAGTTGAGCCGATCGGTTCACCAACCTAAGCCAATCGGTTCATCCCATGAGCCAGTCGGTTGGGGCAACAGACTATGCAAAATCAGTCAATTGCAGTTTCAATCAATCTGATACTCTAATCAATCGGTCCAACACCTTGAACACTATGATACTGAGCTATCAATTGATTGAGTATTTAATTGAACTACTAAACTCCTTTAGTAAACAATCTAAACATCGTTTGTGGATAAAATCCTCTTCTAGGTTAAATCCTATGTGTGTGACTCAGTAGGTCCATTTCATGTTGGCAGTGAAAGTCCATAACACTTATGACTTCACAAGCTAAGAGAGGTGCCTAGTCGTACATCAGTGCTACCCAAGTGAAATAGAAAGTTAGAGAAAAACTTTCAATCCTACAATCTGTGAATGGTGTTACATTGAATGCATAATTCCTTTGTCACTGATATCCCAAATGAACTCAAGGCATGGAACAGTCATCCTGTCAATGTTCATTCACTTTCTTGATCTCAGAGTAGACTGGAGGAGATATGTATGACATCAATATCACATATTGATTCACACATGTGTACACACCTATCTCAATCCTACTCATCAAGTGTCCATAGATATCAAACTTCCTCGGGAGAGACAAATCCCATATCTATCACTCACCCCTCAAAAGCCCCATGTGTCAAAGCCACCCAATCATCACCTTTATAACAACCCATGTTTCAGGACTGTGTTTGATGATGTCAAAGTGTACCCAATGACTTGTGTTGAGTGTAGTGATTTCTGGTCAAAGAATCACACTCACCACCATCACTGTGAGAACTGACTGTGACTACCATGTCATGGTTCCATGTGTTAAACTCATAGTGGGTCTGTCCGGTACACTTGTTCTCTAACAAGTACCAACATCACAATCTAGTCTTGTGTGTCATTGTTGTCTATCTACCTTCCACAATGACATCCGACTAGGGACATAATAAGAATGTACAAACTCTTAGCATCTGTATTATCTCATCGTTCAGGTCCTCAACCTAAAAGCATGCGTCATTGAGTACTGTCATTCTCTAGGCATTCCATCTGTTCTATCATTATCTCATGTGACTGAACCAAAAAGAATTGGAAGCTTTCCTTTGATGTTCATCAAATCAATCTCAATGATTCCCACCAATTATCCCATGATTGGCTCTCATGGCACACATACCAATAGACTCCCACTTGCACTGTGAGCCAATCACCCTTGAATCATATTCATAGTGATCTTCAAACATGTCCCACATGTTACTTTGCTCCAGTGCTTCACATTGTGAGTTATGGAAAAACTTTGCCAGAGTCTGTATTAACTGCATGTCTCTCATCTCTTCATTGTACGTCACACATATGAGATGGAGTTTCCATAATATGCAATCTAGTATTCCTTTGCCAACCTTTAGTCACATTGCTTGACCAAATGCTCCTAGCTTGTCATCAATGACCGGAATATCTATAAGTTCATCTCTATGAACTCCTAGATCCATATAGTATCCATTGTTGTTCTCTAACACATGGATACTCGGCATTTCCCTTTTAAAACATCTTTAAATGGAATGTCTCCATTTATCAACAAACATTCACTTTTATATATCCCATATATATTTTGCGATTAATTTTCTGTCCTTTTCGGAAGTTTGCATCAGTGTAACTCTTTACATTGAATCCTTCCTTATTTCCATAGAAATAGTACTTCTCAAGTACTTATCAAGTTCTTATGGTATTCCAATAACCCTTATTGGAACTAGATAGACATCCACTTGTCAAGTCCCACATCTTATGCATACCAAGTACCATAAGATAAACAAGGCATTGCCATAAAGATTGAAACATCAACCTTATTAATTGCCATTATTGTCATACAATATGCAAAAATAATGTGTTTCTATCTATTAGCAAATATGAAATAGTAGTTCATAACTCTATTATATGCCTTCAAGGTTGAAAATAAACTAAAGTACTCCTATTTATGGCGGCAATACTTGTCCCATTTATTGAGTGCTTTACATTTTATATCTTGGTATCAAATACCTCATAAATGTTACAAGTTGATTTCAGGACGCCTTCAGGTGGAGATGTTTGTCGCCTCCTTCTTCTTTAGTTTTTCTAGATAGAGTGGACAATTCCTTTTCCAATGTGTTGGCTTTTGACAATGGTGGCAATTGCCTCTCTTGGTCACGCCTCCCTTGGCCGTGAGAGTTGAAGATGACTTGGGCTGCTTGCTAGCATCAGAACCTTTCTTAGCCTTGTCCTTGCCCTTGTGCTTGGAATTGCCTTTCTTTCTGCTGATCATCATCACAGACTTTGGCTTGTCCTTCTTCATATGTGCCTCGGCTGTCCTCAACGTGTCCAACAACTCTGTCAACAACTTATCAAAGTTGTTCATGTTGTAGTTCATCCCAAACTGACTGTAGGATTCTGGCAACGATTGTAGTATCACGTCAGTAGCCAACTCTTGGCTTAGGGGAAATCCCAGTCTTGTCAGGTTCTCCACATTCCCCAATCATTCTGAGCATGTGAGGATCAACTGGATCTCCTTCTGTCATGAAACACTTGAAAAATGCCCTGGAGTCATCATATCTCTCTTGTCGTGCTTGATCTTCATACATGTTCTTGAGATGCTGAATCATCTCAATGACACCCATGTTCTCATTTTGTCTCTGCAACTCGTGGTTCACGGAGCACAACATCAAGCACTTTGCATCAATGGCATCATTAGAATGCTTCTTATAAGCATCCCTTTCTGCCTTTGGTGCAGTATGAGCAGGTTCCTCTGAAATTGGAGTATCCAGGACATAGAGCTTTCACTCTTCAGTGAGAACAATTTTCAATGTCCTAAACCAGTCATGGAAGTTAGTCCCATTCATCTTGTCCTTTTCAAGGACTGATCGCAGTGAGAAGTGATTGTTGTTTGTTGTCATTCATACTACAAAAGGAAATATATGCAATTTAGTCAAAAACTCAATTTTGACTTATTTGATTGATTTGAAAGGTTGACGATATAATTAGGACTTTAATTAATTATTGCACCCACTATTTTTGTTCAAATTGATAGGCCTCACCATCAATTCAAAATATTGCAGTGTACAATCTTCTAGTGGGTCAAGATCCTGAAATCCTCTGAGTCATGGACCAGCTAGGGCTGTCACCGACAACTTAGATCTTCCAAGTAGGCAACTTTTGCCAATTGCATCGTATGCAACTCTTGAAAGATGTCATGCGTAAGTCCTTGCCATGATCACCTCCCTGCCTCGAGGTAATAGATCCTATCTAGGTCACCTTGTTAAGTCTGACCCAAAGCCAACACGATGAATATGCACCCTGCTAGGGCAGACCCACATATCCATCTTTCACACTTCCACGAGATAGACGATGTACCATGCTATGGCGTGCCCACACTTGGATGATCAAGTTTTTCACGTGTGTCACATTTGAAAGGCATCTAAAACTTAAATATTTAATGAGGGATTTGGTTTTATAGGTACATATACATATCCAATCACCACAATACATAGTATGTATCATATACATGCCATATCCCACATAAAACATGTGAAACAATAAAGGCGATGATTATGGCCATCCCAACGTGATTCCTCGAGCCAAGAGGAATCACGGTCATCTAAGTCTACATCACATGCAACCTGTACAATATGAACTCTATGCTTTACCTTTACACGGTTTGATCAACTCATCTCCATGATTGATCGACTCACCATCAGGCCGGTCAGTTGGGTGCCACCAGCCGATTGATTGGCTCCTCCAACCGATCGGTTCGCCTGGTCGTCGTGCATATCCTCAGGTCACCACCCGCTCATCTCAATCCTCAAACTAGTCGTCTGGACCGCCAATCGATTGGTTCATGCCTTGAACCGATCGTCTCAGTCATCGTAAGATGGTCCTCCATTCTTTGACATAATAGGAAATAAAATATATATCCTATTTTACATTTGAAAAGGGAAACCCCGAGTTACATTCCGGGGGGAGAAAAGGTAGGAAAGAAATCTCGAGTTACATTAGGAATAAAAGATGGAGAATCGGTGTGCATACTGAGATGCAAGCAACCACATACAACCAAGTACACATATAGGGTTTATTGGCCATAACCACTCTATAAATCCACAACAAAACTCATTTAAGGGCAACACATATCGAGTGCATTCATATTACATATCATATATGTATATTGGGATTTGTGGATTTAGGATTGGACATGCACAATGTAATGACCTCGTCTCCCAGTAACCCCCAGATAAGGGAGACCAAGAGATCAGAGCCGTTATCCAATAACACGGAATAAAGGTTCGACAATTAATCATTAACAATTATTAAATTCTACCAACTATACTGAAATATGGTAAAAATAAAAAATTTGCATACCTTTTAAAACTAGGATTTCAAAACTTCTATCCACACAGATATTAATCTATCTAATCCTCCTTTGCACTTTAATTCTCATTTAATTCTACATGTCACTTTACTGTTTGTTCTTTTCATTGTACCTAAAATGCCTATAAACAAAACATCGGTCAGCAAGAAGCTGGTATGTGGGGGAAACAATAATCATGCAAATATGTTAAAAATGTAATCATTCAATTAATCATTTAACAACCAAGATTATATTTTAAGCCATACTACTCAATCCGTACCTATCCCCTAACTTTGTTCTATCCCTGCAATGGACTTGTATGCTACCTCTCTTTTAGGTAGATTCTTACCCCCATGGACCTACCTTATAGGTAGCCAATACCTAGGGTAATAGATTCACATGGAACTACCTGAAGGTAGCCCAATATCTAACTCAATGTGACTTGATGGACCTACCCCATTGGTAGCCATGTACTAAGTCATCCAATGACCTGATGGACCTACCCCATAGGTAGCCATGTACTAGGTCAACTATTAAGCCATAGAGGGGACCAGAATATGAGCTAGTAGGCACATATCTTATGTGATAGTCATATCCACATTATAATCTGCATGAATTAAAATCATCCAACAATTAATTCATTACATCGATGAAAACTTCAGTAAACCTCGGAAAACTAACTCAAGATATTCATAAGCACAACCACATACCTGTATTGCAGATTCAGATATAGAATTAATTTGTAGAGAGAGAAAATCCAATCAATCAAGCAAATTGCATAGAAACCCTGAAATAAAAGTACAAGTTTCCTTTTATTAATATTTACCCAATTTCATCATATTCCTTATGGTTTCTATTCCAATTTTAGGATTTCTTGGAAACTAGGGTTTTGCCTTCATTCTTAGTTATTATGAACCCTAATTCCTCAAATCCACTTAAAACCTTTAAATTCTCTCCTTTTAATATTCCTAACTATCTTAGGATCATTATTTAGTAATTTATTTCCTTAATCCAAAATAACATGGTTTTCTTCTTCTTTTACCCTAATTTAGGGTTTCCATATACATTACCTTTTCATTTTAGACACAAACCTTAAATTAACCATCTTAATATTCAAAGTGGATGAAAACTCCATATTATTATTTAACAGGTTGCTAATCCTCAATTTAAACTATTAAGTTACAAAGAATCATCCTTTATATTTAAATAGGGTTTCTAATTACTTTTCAATACACTTTTCTACCCAATTAAAGTATTTTTGCAAAACTAGATAGAATACGATTCTCAATTAGTTTTATCATGTTCCTCGTATTTTTATACACAACATTCATATATAAAGTTCCTTCATTAGACATTCCTAGAAATTTCTATCAATTTTGCAAGGAAAAGCAATTTGTGGATTATTCGATTAGAGTGGGGATTTTACCGAATTTCTATGATCGTTGGATTGGTGTGCCAATGGACCATGTCTCGATCTAACGCTCCGCGTCACTGTTCTCCACTAACTCGGTGGCGTGCATGATCCTTAGTTGTCGTTCTTCGGATGTTACTGAGTCCATGGTGGACTTTGATCTAATGCTCCTCGCCAACCAACTCCACTCAAAAATCTAACTAAACGTGTAGTGGTTGCGATTGTCGGATTCCCCTGTGAGTTCATCATGGATCTCTATCCCAGGGTTCTCGCTCGTAATCCTCCTTTCTATCTTAACTCGATCTCATGGCGGTGCCGCTATAGGTCCTCGCCGGAGCTGGTTTAATAAAGCGGGAGGGATGATGCAAGAGCTCATGGAGTGGCCGCTCGAGATCGCTAGGATGTGGTAACTTGTGCGAGGGTCCTTATAAAGGACTATGGGCTGCCCTAGGGTTTTCTCAACCCCACCGCCAATTGTTCTCTATCCCAATTGGGCATTTTGCAAAGGAAGGATAAAAACCCAACAAATTAGGGTCGAGAATCTTCCCTACTTCCTCCCAAACTCAATGGGACTCTTTCCATGAGTTCACATGCATCATGCCGATCAGAAATAGAGGGAGAAGTTTCCCTTATTATGGCTGGAGTCCATGTCCCACTGGGACCTGGACGATGAGCAGTGCCCGTTGGGTTTCAATCCAATGGCTCTCATCACATGCGCTAGATCAAAAGGAAAGTAATTTCCTATTATTCGAATTATATTCCTAATTCAAAGATAACTTGGAAAATTCATAACTCCGAACTCGTAATTCCTTTTCAATTCAAATTTTAAGGGAACCTTTTTTATGCTTTTATCTTTCAGCCCACAAAATTTAGGATTATTATCTAAAGAAAATGATTTCTTTTCTTTGATTGGAAGTTATCATATAATTATTCATATTTTCCACATCTTTTCTATTTCTTTTATCATTATTTTATTATCTTGAATTCCTTGAACCCCAAGGAACCTTTATAACTCGAATCCTATTTTGGGAAAATATCTTTTAGCCTTTTAATCATCTTTTATTTATTTTCTTATGTATTCCATTATCCAAATGAATTCCTTTTTCATTTCTTTTTTTCGTTTTCTTTCAATGGGGCTTAATGGACAATAAGGCCCATTAAGAAAGCACACAAGGCTATCATACATGAAATTCATTCAAATCAACTCATCAAATCAATCATGGGTTTCATTTATCTTTTTAAAAAGAGATTTACAAATCTCATTACATGCTTTAGAAAATGGGGTTATAACATCCTCCCCTCCTTATAGGAGTTTTTCCCTCAAAATTCGTCAATTAAACAAACAAATTTCAAAATAAACATATTTCTCATCATCTTGTTCATTTCTTATTTTCATTGTTTTCAATTTCTTTCTTAATAAAGAAATACTTAATTAATCTTTTCTTTTCTTATTGCCTTTTCTTTGCAACTTTGGACTCCTTGGAACCCAAGGAACCCAAGAGGGATGAAATCCCTCTTTGGATTTGCCTTCTAGAGGTTTCTACATTTTTCTTTTCTTAAAAATTCAATTATTCATTTACTAATTGAATTTCTTTGTTATTGGGCCCAATAGCCAATAAAGCCCACAAAACAATCATCAAGGCTATTGTAAACGAAACCCATGTATTCATGACAAATTATATCATTATTTGTTCAAATATCTTTAATATGAGAAATAATATTTCTCACCAAAAGAACCCAAAATCAGGGTTGTAACATCCTTCCCCTCTTATTGGAATTTTGTCCTCAAAATTCTGTCAAGTAGACAAACAAATTCCGGATAAGACTTTTCCATGTCCATCATTGGCCCCTATGTTGCTTTACTGTACTCATGGCGCTCCCAAAGAACCTTTATCATTACATATTCCTTCCTTTGAGTTCTTTCATACTGGTGTCTATAACTGCACAGGTGACTCATGCCATTTCAACCTCCCTTGGGTCTCACTAGGTTCATTGCTCAGCACATGGTCGGGGTACCCCACATAGCACTCTAAATTGGACAGATGGAACTCATCATACATTACTTTATCATGATGGGTAAGATTAACCATAACCTTCTCCACCAATCCATCTCAAATGGACCCATGTATCGGGGACTCATCTCTCTTAGCTATAACTTAGAGGGGTCGGATTTTCATGTCACATATTCTCCCACAGTGAACTGCATGTCAGTCTACTTTGCATCATCTTACGACTCATGTCGTCCCTGGGCTCCTTTCATCCATTGCATGATCAAAGCGACTTCATCTGCACACACTATGGTCCTTTTCTAACCATCATGGGGTCCTTTCACCAACATCATCTTACTGAAGTGGTGACCGACACAACCTCCCTTACAGAGCTTCTTTAAATCCCGATACTGGCTATGGAGGTCATCATCACTTCTTTCTTAGGACAAGGACTGTCTCTAGGTATCACCCTGAACAAGTACACATGCTCTCATCAGACCCTTTTGTCTGAATCATACTAACCACTGGTTGGGGGTGATAAGCTATACTAACATCGAGTTCTTGATATACCTACTTCCATTCTTTTTTTTTTGAAGGGAACCTTTAGGTCAAACTCAATAACCTTTGAACTCGCATCATGATGTAGTTGAACCATCTCTCTCATGGTAGTTCAACCAGATTTGTCCCTTGATAGAACTCTTTCTTTCTCATGTCATCTAGGCAAAGCGATCTACCATGACCCATATTGCATCTCGACCTTCCTTCATCCAGGGGAGACTTACAACATCATAGTGATGAACTCCCTTTCTCTCTCAGGAACTCTTTATCCTATGTATTCATGCACTGAGTTATCGATGCTCATCCTTCACCTTCTGTCTTGCATGGCCACATGCCACATGCAGTTGTGTCTTAAGCATCCAAAGTGCCATTATCGCTTACTATCTTTGTAGTATCATGGTGTTTGGTGATCTTAAAATTGTGATTTCTGGTATGTCATGATTTCTCAAAATCGATTTCTCAGAAACCCAAAACCAATCTCATCAGGGTTTCATCACCTTCCTTTCCAAAGAAGTGCATCTGAGGTTCTATCACCATTCTTTTTATTTTATCAAGTACTAGGTTAACCAAACAACCACTACCTTGCTCAACATATCTCGTTACATTAGTGTCAGCCAAACATATCTTCTTTTCCAAACTTTGGGTTAGTCTAACCACCTCTTCTAGCCAAACTAGGTAGATATATGTCAACCAGGGCATCCATTATTACTTCACCTTCTTATGTATTAGGTAACATTCAAGACATACACTTTCATGTATTTCACTTATCATCTCAGACTCGAACTCCTGGTTTATCTTCATTGAGAACACTTTGAGCTCATCTTTCTTAGTAATCAAACTCAACCTTGTATGACTCATATCTCATGATAAAAAAAATCCTTATAAGATGACTACCTTATTTCTCTTTAGCGTTTGCAAACCATCCATGTATCATTCACTTTACCAGGGCATGTTATCTTCTCTGTCTCCATATCTCATAGCAACGTTCCAAACCACTTCATCATTTATTCTTGGTGTATCGCATGCGTATTGTCCTATCTCTCACTCCCATAACAAGAGGAAATAAGCATTTGGCTACAGTCCAAATACATAGTTCTTCATGTTCCAAGAGTAGAGATGGTACATCCCACCTTGTCAGTACACCTTTAAATCTAAGTTGAAATGTGTTGTTCATGCCTCTATATTACAATCATCTCAATATCAAGGTTACTTCCATGGAGAACTGGTCTCGAGCCTACTAGGGTTTACACACGTCCCTTGGTCATCTCCTCTAGGCCTATAGGGTGACGACGCTTTTGGGGTCACCCCTCTTCCCTCATGCATCAAAAGAGTGCCCTACTCATCTGCCCTTTGGGTCCCATGAGTTCATGAAGGTGATCAATCTCCTAACCCATGGCCCTCAAACAATGATAGTTGTTACCTCCCGATCCTATGGTCATGTGCAACTAGGGAATTAGGCAACTCCTACTTCCATCGGTCTTACCCATACCTGACCCTATGATAGACTGAGGATTCTATTATAGTACATGTCCAACTTAGAACCTTACCCAAGCCTTCATCATCTCTCTCTCTGCATTCATGGGCTGATTTTCATCCTTTCATAGGGATCATGGCAATCTACCTACCTTGGTCAAGCCCCATATCAGTTACCTCCATGGTAACACATCCATATGCACATAGAAATGGCCATCTATGGGTCTAGATGTTCGTCCTCATACCATGTACTTTTCACTTAGTTTCTCAAGATCCTATGAGACCTTTTTAGGTTACCTTAAACCAACAAAACTTGTATACACCCTAAAAAAGGGCCCCTCTCCCAAGATGGGAGGAAACTTCATCCCTTGACAACAAGGTCACAACCATCCTTAGGGTTTACCTACACATGGGCATGCTTAGCCCAGTAACTATTAAGACACAAATAGACCACCTACTAACCATGCAGGTCTACTTGTTCTTTTTCCTCAACATTGGATCAAGATCATACCTTCCCATGTCATCAACTTAGCTGTGAGGGGTTCATCAAACACACCTTAAACTTAAGGGGTTTCCCTTTCCTCTGAACATATGAGGTACCATGCTCTCATCTGTAGAAACTCAACTCTCATCACGAGAATTAGGTACACCACTTCCCCTCTTAGGCCTAGGTACCCTAGGTTCACTTAGGTATACTACTGCATGCTCTACCATTAACCAAGCGTGTCCAAGGTATTCCATGATCCTTTTATCTGAGCAACTCTTCAGAGTTGAGTCCTCCTCAAAGACAAACAACAAGGTTCAAGGCCTTACAACTTGTTACTAAACCTCTACATGGTTTATGGAACTCTTCTTCTCATCTATACCATAGGCACAGAGGTATAAGCAGATTCATCCTCTCTCTAGGGTTTGGTTCCTCTAAAGGAAACCAAGATATCATCAAATTCCAGGGATCGATCATGAGGCCACCACTATCGTCCAATGTTCCTCATATCTCGGAGTTTTAGGCTTCCAACCTTCTTGTTGGGTTTCCTGCTCTCTCTAGAGATAACCCTGCATCCAACCTCACCATTAGAGGTCCTCTCTTCATGAAGGATCAACCCCAAAAGCATGCCCCTACCTGGATGAAACCCATGGTCAACTTATGTTCGCTCAAGTTTATCCATAGCCCCTTATGCTTATTACATAAGCTATCCATCAAACTCTCCCGGCCAGGGTTTCAACCTATTGCTCGCACTACCGATACATTCTGGGTGCCAATTATGCCCATATAAGCTTGTGGGGTTTCCACAGGTTCTTCTCTAACCTCATCAATGAACGAGCTATCCTTCACTCTAACATGCATGACCCTTCCTAGTGTTGGGTCGCCAGAGGTACTAGGTCATCCAACCTCACATGGCTCATATGTCATCCAAGGCATGTCCATTCAAACACCTAGTCTAACTCATCATGCCATCTCTCCCTCTAACATTTGCTTAGGGTTAGGGTTAACATCATCCTCAGAGGATGTGTCACGTCTCTACCTATAATGGAGATCTCTGCCTCCATGACAAACTTTACTTATCCTCCTGACAAGGAGGTCTATTCTCAGGTCTCTCCTGTGGGCATGACAACTTGTGTCATACGACCTAAGCATGTATCTATTCTTTAGTTTATGCTTACTCTATTAAGCTTATGTCCATGACATCTTATTTACATGCTTCTCATTAATTTGGTGGAGGATTCCTTAGACCCTATCAATCTTACATGTACCTCAAGAGGGTGAGGAAAAGAGAGAAAACCCTAATCCTTAAGGTCCTTAACATAATTTGAGATGAGAAGGGTTGAATAAGATGTGAATGTCCTCAAGGTATCTTATTTCGATTCAAACCCTAAAACTTTGGCCAGGCAGTCACACGGATCAGGGAGTCCTCGTATTCCGACTAGCTGTGTGGAGGAAAATATTGCCAGCCCCCAGTCGTGATCCTTTTCTAGAAACCTCTGTCTTTCGGATAATCCTCTAATAACTCCCTTGGGTTCTATAGAGTTTGTAAAATTTAATAATTATTAATGGTTAACTGAGGAACCTACACTCTGATACCAATTGTAATGACCCTGTCTCCCAGTAACCCTCACTTAAGGGAGACCAAGAGGTCAGAGCCGTTATCCAATAACCTGGATCAGAGGTTCAACAACTAATCATTAACAATTATTAAATTCTACCAACTATAATGAAATATGGTAAAAATAAAAACTTTGCATACCTGTTAAAACTGGGATTTCAAAACTTCTATCCACACAGATATTAATCTATCTAATCCTCCTTTGCACTTTAATTCTCATTTAATTCTACATATGTCACTTTACTGTTTGTTCTTTTTATTGTACTTAAAATGTCGACAAACAAAACGTCGGTCAGCAAGAAGCTGGTATGTGGGGGAAACAATAATCATGCAAATATGTTAACAATGTAATCATTCAATTAATCATTTAACAACCAAGATTACGTTTTAAGCCATACTGTTCAATCCTTACCTATCCCCTAACTCTATGATATCCCTACAGTATACTTGTATGCTACCTCTCTTTTAGGTAGATTCTTACCCCCATGGACCTACCTTACAGGTAGCCAATACCTAGGGTAATAGAGTCACATGGCACTACCCGAAGGTAGCCCAATATCTAACTCAATGTGACTTGATGGACCTACCCCATTGGTAGCCATGTACTAAGTCATCCAACGACCTGATGGACCTACCCCATAGGTAGCCATGTACTAGGTCAACTATTAAGACCTAGAGGGGACCAGGATCTGAGCTAGTAGGCACATATCTTATGTGATAGTCATATCCACATTATAATTTGCATGAATTAAAATCATCCAACAACTAATTCATGACATCAATGAAAACTTCAGTAAACCTCGGAAAACTAACTCGAGATATTCATAAGCGTAACAACATACCTGTATTGTAGATTCATATACAGAATTAATTTTTAGAGAGAGAAAATCCAATCAATCAAGCAAATTGCACAAAAACCCTGAAATAAAAGTACAAGTTTCCTTTTATTAATATTTACCCAATTTCATCGTATTCCTTAGGGTTTCTATTCCAATTTTAGGATTTCATGGAAACTAGGGTTTTGCTTTCATTCTTAGTTATTATGAACCCTAATTCCTCAAATCCACTTAAAACCTTTAAATTCTCTCCTTTTAATATTCCTAACTATCTTAGGATCATTATTTAGTAATGTATTTCCTTAATCCAAAATAACATGGTTTTCTTCTTCTTTTGCCCTAAATTAGGGTTTCCATATACATTACCTTTTCATTTATAGACACAAACCCTAAATTAACCATCTTTGTATTCAAAATGGATGAAAACTCCATATTATTATTTAACATGTTGCTAATCCTCAATTTAACCTATTAAGTTACAAAGAATCATCCTTTATATGCAAATAGGGTTTCTAATTACTTTTCAATACACTTTTCTACCCAATTAAAGTATTTTTGCAAGACTAGATAGAACGAGATTCTCAAAGTATTTTTATCATGTTCCTCATATTTTTCTACACAACTTCCATATATAAAGTTTCTTCATTAGACATTCCTAGAAATTTCTATCAATTTTGCAAGGAAAAGTAATTTGTGGATTATTCGATTAGAGAGGGGATTTTATCGAATTTCTATGATCGTTAGATTGGTGTGCCAATGGACCATGTCTAGATCTGATGATCTGTGTCATTGGTATCCACAAACTCAATGGCATGCACGATCCTTAGCTGTCGTTCATCGGATGCTACTGAGTCCATGGTGGACTTTGATCTAACGTTCCTCGCCAACCGGCTCCACTCAACAATCTAACTAAATGTGCAGTGGCTGCGATCGTCAGATTCCCCTGTGGGTTCATCGTGGATCTTGATCCTAGGGTTCTCACTCATCTTCCTCCTTTCTATCTTCACTCGATCTCGCAGCAGTGCCGCTACAGGTCCTTGTCGGAGTTGGTTCAATAAAGCGGGAGGGATGATGCAAGAGCTCATGGAGTGGCCGCTGGAGATTTCTAGGATGTGGGAACTTGTGTGAGGCTCCTTATATAGGACTAGGGGGATCCCTTAAGGTTTTCTCAACCTTGCTACCAACTGTTCTCTATCCCAATTGGGCATTTCACAAAGGTAGGATAAAACCCCAACAAAATAGGGTCAGGAATCTTCCCTACTTCCTCCCGAACTCAATGGGACTCTTCCCATGAGTGCACATGCATCATGTCGATCGGAAACCGAGGGAGAAGTTTCCCTTGTTATGGCTGGAGTCCTTGTCCCACTGGGACATGGACGATGAGCAGTGCCTATTGGATTTCAATCCAACAGCTCTCATCACATGTGCTAGATCAAAAGGAAAGTAATTTCCTATTATTCGAATTATATTCCTAATTCAAAGATAACTTGGAAAATTTATAACTCCCAACTTGTAATTCATTTTCAATTCAAATTTAAAGGGAACCTTTTTTATGCTTTTATCTTTCATCCCAACAAATTTGGGATTATTATCTAAAGAAAACGATTCCTTTTTATTGATTCCAAGTTATCATCTAATTATTCATATTTTCCACATCTTTTCTATTTCTTTTATCATTATTTTATTATCCTGGCAACCTTTATAAATCGAAATCCTATTGTGGGAAAATATCTTTTAGCCTTTTAATCATATTTTATTCATTTTCTTATGTATTCCATTATCTAATTGAATTCCTTTTTCATTTCTTTTTTTCTTTTTCTTTCAATGGGGCTTAATGGTCAATAAGGCCCATTAAGAAAACACACAAGCCTATCATCCATGAAATTCATTCAAATCAACTCATCAAATCAATCATGGATTTCATTTATCTTTTTAAAAAAAGAGATTTACAAATCGCATTAAATGCTTTAGAAAATGGGGTTATAACACATAAAGCCAACATTATTCACATTGTATGCAATAATTAAAGACGAGAAATCAAAATTGATCACGTCGATAATCCTAAAGTATAGAGTAGTTGATGTGGCTCTGATACCACTGTTGGGTTTTAGGGGAGACAGAGAAAGTAGCGGAAAAAAAAAATTTCTTCTCCCAAACCCATAAGAAAGGAATCACGTCAACGTCTATACAATAGGAAGGATGGTTTATGGAGACATAACTTGTCCTGAGGCTTGCTCGACGACGTTACCTTGTGGCTTGCAAAGTCTTCACCTCCAGTATTGGATGGTGTATGTGCAGCTCCTAGTCTCACCAGGACTGTTTGTATTGACAATTGTCCTCCGAGCGGCAGAAGTCTCCTGCCTCTGAAGTAGTCCACACGGACCACCTGGAACTCCGATCTCCTTGTCCCATAAGGAATCAGAAGGAGTTGTACCCTCCTGTCGGTGTACTAGTCACCAACACACTCTCCTACAACTAGTTGCTTTTCTACATTTGTATTTCCCTTGTTGTGCCTCCCTTATCGGGTAGCTCTTGCTCGGGCTCTCTCGGTTACCGCAACCAGAGAGAATAACAACTTTGCAGAGCAACTGGTGTTCTGAGTTGTTGTTCCTGAGAAGCCCCCACTACCCCTATATATATAGGAGGGTCATCGGACAGGGTTCTCTACCCCGGGCAATGTGGGATTAAAGAGGAGTAGAAGGGTTCAAGATTTTCCACAAAACAATCAATCTGCGCCAGCTGAACAGATCGGTTCACACCATGAAATGATCGTTTCAGGCACTGAGTTGATCATTTGGGACCAGAGTCGATCATTTGGTGCTCTGAGCCGATTGGTTCATGCCTGAGCCGATCGGTTCATGGTCCTTATCCATCTCAAATTGACTTTCATATTTGTTTCTGATTAATCAAATATTAATCCTTGTCCAAAACAAATTGTATTTGCAAAATAGTTTTCTGACTTTCCAAACGATCTCGGTTGGTCACATGAATGGACCGGTTCAATAATAGAGTCGATTGTCTCATTGATACATGAGTCGATCATCTCACTAGTTGAGCTGATCGGTTCACCAACCTGAGTTGATCGGTTCATCTGATGAGCCGATCAGTTGGGGCAGTAGACTATGCAAAATCAATCAATCACAGTTTCAATCAATCTGATACTCTAATCAATCTGTCCAACACCTTGAACACTATGATACTAAGCTATCAATTGATTGCGTGTTTAATTGAACTACTAAACTCCTTTAGTAATAAATCTAAACATCATTTGTGGATAAACTCCTCTTCTAGGTTAAATCCTATGTGTGTGACCCTACAGGTCCATTTCACATTGGCAGTGAAAGTCCATAACACTTATGACTTCACAAGCAAAGAGCGGTGCCTAGTCACACATTAGTGCTACCCAAGTGAAATAGAAAGTTGGAGAACAACTTTCAATCCTACAATCCGTGAATGGTGTTACAGTGAATGTATAATTCCTTTGTCACTGATATCCCGGATGAACTCAAGGCATGGAACAATCATCCTGTCAACATTCATTCACCTTTTTGATCTCAGAGTAGACTAGAGGAGATATGTATGACATCAATATCACATACTGATTCACACATGCGTGCATGCCTATCTCAATCCTACTCATCAAGTGGCCATAGATATCAAACTCCCTCGGGAGAGACAAATCCCATATCTATCACTCACCCCTCAAAATCCCCATGTGTCAAAGCCACCCAATCATCACCTTTATAACAACCAATGTTTCATGACTGTGTTTTGATGATGTCAAAGTGTACCCAATGACATGTGTTGAGTGTAGTGATTTCAGGACAAAGAATCACACTCACCACCATCACTATGAGAACTGACTGTGACTACCATGTCATGGTTCCATGTGTCAAACTCACAGTGGGTCTGTCCGGTACACTTGTTCTCTAACAAGTACCTATGTGTTTGGTTTGATATCTCCATATCATGACTAATGAGATTCTTTCATCAACCAACACCACAATCTAGTCTTGTATGTCATTGTTGTCTACCTTCCACAATGAAATCTGGCTAGGGACATAATAAGAATGTACAAACTCTTAGCATCTGGATGATCTCATTGTTCAGGTCCTCAACCTAAAAGCATACGTCATTGAGTACTGTAATTCTCTAGAAATTCCATCTGTTCTATCATTATCTCATATGACTGAACTAGATAGAATTGGAAGGTTTCCTTTGATGTTCATCAAATCAATCTTAATGTATCACACAAATCATCCCATGATTGTCTCTCAGGACACACATACCAATAGACTCCCACTTGCACTGCGAGCCAATCACCCTTGAATCATATTCATAGTGATCTTCAAACATGTCCCACATGTTACTTTGCTCTAGTACTTAACATTGTTAGTTATGGCAACACTTTGCCAAAGTCTGTATTAACTGCATGTCTCTCATCTCATCACTTTACGTCATACGTATGAGATGGAGTTGCCGTAATATGTGATCTATTATTCATTTGCTAACCTTTAGCCACATTTCTTGACCAAGCACTCCTAGCTTGTCATCAATGACCGGAATATCTATAAGTTCATCTGTATGAACTCCTAGATCCATATAGTATCCATTGAGGTTCTCTAACACATGGATACTCGGCATTTCCCTTTTAAAACAACTTTAAATGGAACATTTCCATTTATCAACAAACATTCACTTTTATATATCCCATATATATTTTGTGATTAATTTTCTGTCCTTTTCGGAAGTCCGCATCAGTGTAACTCTTTACAATGAATCCTTCCTTATTTCCGTAGAACTAGTACTTCTCAAGTACTTATCAAGTTCTTATGGTATTCTAGTAACCCTTACTGGAACTAGACAGACATCCACTCGTCATGTCCCACATATGAGTTACCAGGATGATCACATCATATTGTCATGTCCTACATACAAGATGATGAATGCATTTTATTCTTGCTATGTCCATACATGCAAGATGATGGAATGATTACATACACGATAGATCCTTATCTATTCTTAGTGTTTCCATTCTTCATAAGAATTAGACACTTGGCCTTGGGAAACTAACTCCATGTAACATGGACAAGTTTTCTCCCACTGAATATATGCACACTTAACCCTTCAGTATAGATTGCCAATGTATGTTTTCTCTTCTCAGGTCAAGAGGCTTTCGAGAACCATCTCTATAGATCTCTATTCCTATCACATAGGAAATGTATCTACCTTCCTTAAAGATAATTTCCACTTTGGCTTTCCATTCTAGAACATTTCCATCAACATGTGGAATGCAATTACGCTCCCACTAAATCACAGATCCCTTCTTTATCTTTGTCATATCAGTCAAACCCTTTGACTATATTATCAAAGTAAAGATCACAGTTCTGAGTTGCTTGTACTCAATCAATCACATTGATTAGTACATTACATTGTAACTTATATACTTCATTTGCATTAATGGATTCATAAACCTTATTGGTTGTGTCATGTATACATCCTTGTTTTATTCCTCATAGGAATGTAGTTTTAGTATCCATATGCAAAATCTCTTAGTCATTAAGTTTCAATTAACAATCATCATCCTTCAAAATGTTATCCATGTGTCTTAACGCTTAAGACTTATTTGCACTTATGGATTTCATTCCAATGGGTGCTACCATCAAGGTCATGCCTTATGGTTCACATGGAAGTCATTTAGGATGTAATGACCATAAACCATAACTCAGAATCTGGTTCATCATATTCATCTAGATAGTTGACTCATCATATGATCAACTCATCACATAGATAATCGAGGTGTATCTGTTAAGGATGCAAGAACTCACAACTCCTTGAGATTCTAATGTCCTTTATTAGTGTGGGGTATTCTTTATTTAAGAAGAAATTAATTATTTTAAAATCATCATCTTACTCCTTAGAGTATGACTCCTTTTGATTTAGACATCACCATGCCTTAATCATGAGTTCACTATGATACACTATCATAATTACTCATAAGGATCTCAAACATTTGGTCCAAGTATTTCACCCATTGATCTCATCAAGAATTAACACTTTATCAAATTCATACTTCATTTATGACCTTCTTGAACACTTCAAGATATTCATATTGGTATTTCTCTAAACACCATTTGAAGTATTATCATTTGTTTCACTAGGTATGTAAATGCATCACATGTATTATACCTAATAGGATAATCATTCTCTCACTACCTTAGTGAAGATTGATTAATCATGTCCAAGATATTCATGTCTTTTACTGGTTCTCTAACCAAAAGAGTCTAGATTTATCCATCATATGGAATCTACAAATGAATTTCTCATGATTTATGCTAATTCAATTGTTTGAGTTATCAATAACTTTTATGTATCATGTTATCTTATGCATGCAAAGTGCCACAAGATAAATAAGGCATTGCCATAAACATTGAAACATCAACTTTATTCATTTCCATTATTGTCATACAATATGAAAAAATAATGTGTTTCTACCTATTGGCAAATATGAAATCAGACAAGGGATAAAATCTTGACATGCGAGAGAAGATTCACCATGAAAGGCTATGCAAAGAAGCTAAACTGACCTGATTTCAAGCATCATCCAAATTTTTTTCCAACTTCATAGTATGTCTATAATGGAGTTTTCCAACAATAGTTAAATTTTGAGATAAATTGGATGTACCTATAAAATATAAAACTAAAATACCAGACTACTTTATTTCAATTTGAATATATGATCGAATGAGATTCTCTTGGGGAAACGTGATCGACAAACATGTCAGAGAATTATTCAAAAATTTCGATATTTTTCAGGAGTGCTCAAATTTGAAAGATACAAATCATAAACAAATTTCAAATAAATCATAGTTACACATAAAATACTAAAAATAATTTAATGGGCCACTATATTTATCAAATTTTGTATTCATATGCCATCAAAACCTAATTGTGGCCGATTAGGGTTTTCAATTCTTAAACCCTAATTAGATGGTTAATATGAAAATGGGTCATTACAGTACTACTAACTGATGATTTGATATTGTTGACTATGTTTCTTGTTGTGGGACGTAATCATGTTTTCATAGATATTATCAATTTTATATCTTGATCTATCATTTTGACAAGTAGTAAATGTTGGAATTTATATCCACTCTTAATATAATTTGGATTTCTTGTTATTTGATTGTATTGTTGGTAGACATGTCTTATGTGTACTTTAGCTTTAGGACTACAAGATGTGTACCTGGTTCGGCTGATTGGGTGTCACAAAGATAATGTTATTATTATATATTGATTCAAAATGCTTAGAATTTGACTTATTACTCATTCAGAATGATTGTTAGTATGAACTAAGAAGTAAATGTTGTTTTGTTCATATTCATGCTCTAAAAGATGTTTTAAAGTTGTAATTGATTTAAGTGATACCAAATCTATTATCTTAGATTACCATTACAAACAAGATTTGCCTTATTCTAGAATTATCTTCTAGACTTTTCAATATTTGTAAGATTATTTTAAGTTCATTGTACTTAATATGGTACTGATGCTTGTACCTAGCTTGAGTGGGATGTATCCTCTCACCGGGGATCTATATGAGTCTCATGAGGTTGTTCAACTTTTTTTAGGTATATTTCTATCCAATGGAGGGTTGTAACAAAGAAGATGTAAATAGAATAATATAGATATATTAAAATATCCTTGTACACTCTCTTTCTCGGGATGGGTAATATATTGAGTTTGTCTTTTCATGTGTATGTATCTAACGTAAACTGAACCGCATATGAGAATAAGATTTGATTGTAGTTTTAATGGAGTTGAAAACAAATTGTGATATATAAATTTGATATCCTTGATGTGACATTAGTTTGTGAAAATTTTGAAGAAACAAAAAGGAAAAATTTATCTATGGTTTTTGTATATTAATGTTTATTATCATTATTGACAATGAAGTGTTTTTTTGCTTTATCTCTGCTTAGGCATAGGAATTCTCTCTAATGGTTGGTATTTGTGATGATAAAAAGAGTGGTCCCAACAACGTGGTACCAGAGCCTAGGTTAGATGAGTCTATAGGGACAAGATGATTTAGGACTAAATGATAATGTGGATGATGAATATAACCTGAAGGATGTGCATACTGATTGAATTCAATATTCAGATACCCTGGTCAATTGTTTGGGTATTGAGATAATATAGAATGGAACTACTGACTGTACTTCTTCTAGATGCTCCGACCAAGTATCTAGATGAACAAAGTTTGGTAGTATAATAAGATGCATTATGAAAAAAAGAGAATGATGATAACAAGTCAAAAGAGAAAAGGATTTATAATTAAATATGGAACCTATGGCAAGTAGGAAATTTCATATAAGAAGGATGTAATCCTAATGGATTATGAACATAATCTCTAATGAGTTTGAATATGAATATGAAATTTGAAATTGTAAGAAAAAGCTAAGAACTAAGAATGATGCACACTAAATGATCTTCTTTATGAAGGAAATATGATGGATACAGATGATAATATATAATGAGTTATAATCTTGATCTATGAAATACAAAATCAAATTATAAAAGGATGTGAAAGGTGATGCGAATTAAATCTTGATAAATGATGTATTACCAAGATTTGTGCAGTTAATGTTTGTAATAATCAAGGAGAGATATGATGATGATAAGGGATGAAATATCCATCTAAGAAAAAAAATGATGTCATATGAAAGAAATATAAAATGGAAGTCTTTCTAACTTAATGCCAAGAGAGATTAATGATTAGATGCTATGCTATTCTTCCACATTTTTTAATTGGATTTTGAGACAAAAACCTATAAGGAGGGGAGAATTTGTAATGACCTATTTTAAAATTAGTCATCTAATTAGGGTTTACTTTGATGAATGTATGCTTAAACAGATGGATCATTATTTAAAGTTTAATTAATGATGGTAGTTTAATTTTGATGTTTTAAATCTAATAAGAAGGTTTAATAACACTTTGATTTACATAATTAGACTTTAAGAATTGTAAACCCTAGTCGGCCAAAATTAGGGTTTTGATGGAATATGAATTCTAAATTGTATAAGTATAGTGTTGTACTAAATGATTTTTAGTATTGTATATAAAATTCTTATTTTATCAAAATTTGAATATGATTTGGATAACTCAAATGTAAGAACTCTTAAAAAATATCAGAATTTTTTGAATAATTTTATGACATGTTTGTCATTTGAGTTTGCCCAAGACAAATAGAGTGGATTATGTATTCAGATTGAAATATAGTAAATTTCTGACTATAATTGAGTGTCAATAGCAAAGGATGGTAGGGTTTGGAATACATGGCAACGGCCGAGGAGGTTGCGGCATGGGGTGCTCCTCCACGCACCACAACAACCCACCGCCATCCAACCTCAATAATGGAGGCAAGGATCCCATCAAACAACCTGATGCAGGAGATACCAATATGGAGAACTCGAGCAATGTCCCTATCCTCAAATCCTACAAGGACATGGTCACAAACCAAACAACTAAGACCCTGTCAACTCTGGTGCAGGTCTCCCCAGATTTGCTCCAAGCCGATGACATCAGACTGGATCCCAGCAGCAGTCGACCGAGACTCATAGTCAACCCTGAAAAAATGCCCCAACTCCTCGAACCATGGAAATATGTCATGGTTGTCTAAGTCATTGGAACCAATGTAGGGTTCACGATCCTGATGAACAAAATCACGATTATGTGGCAATTGTCTGATGAGTTCCTTGCCATTGACCTAGACAAGGGCTATTACACCATACAACTGGATAATAATGAAGACTTTGTTCGTGCAATGACAGGCGACCCCTGGATGATCTTCAACCACTACCTCTCCATCCAATCATGGTATGCTGCCTTCAGGCCTTCAGATTTGATTCCTAGGAAGATGGTAGTTTGGGCGAGGATAGTATATCTGCATGTATATCTTTACCAAAACTGGCTGCTTGAAAGTATTGGCAACCTTATAGGGAGAACAATCAAGATCAATAACACAATCTAGCAGGGAAATAGAGGCAAGTTTACACACATTGGCGTCGAGGTAGATAAGGGGACCGCCCTACTTCCATCTATCTGTCTCAATGACATACAATATAGGCTAGAATATGAAAACTTACCTACCTTCTATATGAAGTGTGGCCAGCTCAGTCACAAGGAGTCGGTATGCAATCTTGGCCCCAAGTTTCCCACGGGAGACCCACTTGCTCGAGTATCTAGCCCCATAATGTTACAGACAATGTACACTAATTCCATTCATGCCAAAATGACAAAATGAAGACAGAACAACACCAAGAAGGATCCTCGTGCTAAGGAGTCTAGAGCCCCTACTGGAAAGCAACCTAAAGAGGAAAATGTCCCCCATTCCTCTGAGGACAAAGAGGATGAAGGTTGGGAGATAGTTTTCAATCGAAAGAAGAAGAAGCAACCTAAGAAGGTCGTTGCACCCCCCAAACAGCCTGTCTCAGACCGTCCAACACATAACTAAGTACAACAAATACTATGATAACCTTGGTTAATGATGAAACAAGTGAGGGGCGCAATTCTGACTTGGAGTTTTCTAATGCTTTCATCTTCCAAAGAAGCAAGGAAGCAGTTCCACTGAACCCTAGTGCTACCTTTTACTAGGTTAACACCACCACTAATATTGGAGGAGTCATCCTCTGGAATAGACGAATAGTCTACCAAACTGTTAGCCTAGGTCGTGAATGGAAGAAGGGTAAACTAGCCCAACTAGTCGATGAAGCCTATCCCAGGCAGTCAGCCACCAGTTCGCTCTCCTTCTAGGATGAAGAACTACGGAATAATGATATGTCCACTGAGGAACAGGCAGCGGGCCTTCTCGCTGCAATTCACTAGATTCTAGTATCTAGTGACATCCGCTGATGTTTATATGACAAACATCATCTGTTGGAACATTTAAGGAGCATGCTCCAAGGACAAGATCAACCATATGAAACAACTAAAATGTATGCATCAGCTCCACGTCCTTGTGATTGTAGAACCAAGGTGCAGTGACACAAAAGCTACCAATGTGATATAGAAAATAGGATTCAACTCCTCCCATATAGTGGAGGCCTTAGGTTTCTCATGAGGCATTTGGATCCTTTGGGATAACCACCATTGTCAACTTGCCATCCTTTAATGTCATAGGCAATTTATTCAATGCAAGATGAACAACTCCTGTATTATTACATTCGTGTATGCTAGCCCCAATTAACAAAAATGAGACCTCCTTTGGAACCGTCTCACTTCCTTGATGCCTTCCCCCCCAGAAGCCTGGGCAGTCATGGGCGATTTCAACACCATGCTCTACATCAGAGAGAAGCATGGGGGCAAAGGTTTTGACTACCGTTCAAGTGCTAAGTTCCATGGGGGCAAAGGTTTTGACTACCGTTCAAGTTCTAAGTTCCATGCGACATTGTTGTCTACCAGCCTAGCTGATACTCATCCGTCAGGCCAATTCTATACTTTCAAGCGAGGTCTACTCTGTGAGAAACTAGACAGAGTAGTCGCTAATGCTAACTGGCTAAGCATTGAAAATGGAATGAAGATATGAGTCTTGATGAGACCCTATAGTGATCACAACCCCATTCTCATCACAGGGAGTGCAGCTCCTGTGTAGAGGAGGCCCTTCTTCCATTCGAAGCACAACTGGTTCCTCAACAATGATTTCTACAAGGAGTTTCTTCCACAATGGAACAATTCACTCTCATTCCTGGAAGCTCTGTCAGGCTTCCAAGCCACTGCAACAAAGTGGGAGGCCTCTTGACTTAAGAAGCACTACAAAAATAGGAACTCAGTCCTGGAGCACCTTGGACGATGCTAGGTAAAATCTCTAACTCATCAAACAATAGCTAACAAACTCGTAGCTATTTCCATAGAGGAGGATTATGCAGCCATATTGTACACTGAGGATGCTGACTGGCAACAAAAATCAAACATAAATTGGCTGCAACATGGGGATGGAAACAATAAGTTTTTTCAGTCCTATGTAAAAGCTAGGAGATTCCACAATAAAATCTCTTGCATCCACGATGATGATGGTAGGTGGCTCACGGCCACAGACGACATCAAAGCTCATGTTAGGGACTTCTTCTGCTCGCTCCTTACGGCCACACTGACCTTTGTTGCTGACTTGGAAGCCATCCCAGGTTACTACGACACCTTTTGAGAGGTTCCCATTCTGGATATGATGGCAACTACACCAACTGACGAAGAGATCAAAGAAGTGGCTTTTCAAATGGCAGTGCTCAAAGAGCCTGGTCCAGATGGCATCCACATTGGTTTCATTCATGATAACTGGAATAGGTTGGGTCCCTCTATCATCCTACACATCCACAAGACCTTTGAGAGTGGATGGATCGACCCCAAGATGGCGCAATATCTCATGGTGCTCATAACCAAGACCGCACAACCCCAACGATGTAGTGAACTTAGGCCCATCTCTCTTAACAATTGTTGCCTCAAACTTATCTCCAAGATCGTGGTTGAGAGGTTGAAACCACATCTGAATGGTTGGATTTCAGAAAACCGGTCCAGCTTCATACCTGGTAGGAGGATAAGTGATAATGTCTTACTGGTACAGGAGGTTATACATTCAATGAAAATGAAGAAAGTAGGGAAAAAATGGGTTAGTATCAAGATCGACCTATCTAAAGCATTCGATAGAATGTGATGGCCTTTCATTAAAGATACATTGAGCAAATGGGGGTTGCCGAACAAGCTAATCTCAATTACAATGCAAACCATATCGTCAGGTCAAACCACGATTCTCTGGGAAGGATCTCAATTAGAGGCCTTCCAACCATGTCAAGGGGTGCGGTGGGGGGACCCTATCAGCCCTTACTTGTTTGTTTTATGCATGGAATAGCTAAGTCAAGCCATCCAAAGTGAAGTCTTTAATGGACAATGGAAACCCATCATATTGTTGAGAGGAGGCATTCCCCTTTCGAATGTGATGTTCACTGATGACCTTCTTCTTATGGCGTAAGTCTCTTCCTCACAGGCCTCTACCATCACCCGAGTGCTCAAAGAGTTTAGCAGGGTGTCAGGACAGGCCATATCTACTGGAAAAATCCAAGTGTTTCTTCACACCTAATACCACTACTCGTGAGCGGCGGGCCTTCTGCAGGCTAACTGGAATCCCCCAAACCCAAGACTTAGACAAATACATGGGTGTCCCAATCCTACACCATAGGCTAAACAAGGCAACTCACTCTAATATCACAGCAGCAATCAAGGGGAGAATGACCAGTTGGGCAGCCAAAAGTCTTCTCCTTGCTGGGCGTATAACCTTGTCAAAGAGCACCTTACAATCCATTCCTTCTTATACAATGTAGACGGTCAAGCTCTCACCTTCCTTATGTGATGAAATCGACAGACATATACATGCATTCATCTAGTCAGGCGGTCGTGAAGGGCACAAGACTTCTATGGTTGCATGGAAGAAGATCATTGGACCTAAGTCCATTGGTGGATTGGGCTTCAAGAATGCAAGGGATCAAAATGATGCCTTAATGCTTAAAAATGTCTAGCACTTTCTTTCCCAACCCTCCACCCTTTGGGTCAGGGTAATGAAAGGGAAATATATGACAAAAGGTATCATTAACAAGAGACAAGGGTTATCCACATCAACTTTCAATAAATGAAACATCCACGCAGTCATGACAATCAACCACAAAGTAATCATTTCTGGCACCACTACAAAGGTCTGGTCAGACAATTGGATTCTTAGGAAGTATGTGAGGGACATGGATGAGAACCTTCTCATACCCCAAGGAGTATAAGATCTCACTGTAAACTCTATGACATTCCATGATAAATCATGGGATTGGAGCTTCATCAATGCCTTCCTACCAGATGAAGTGAAGAACTACCTCAAATTCCTCAACCCATCGGCAGAAAATGAAGGCGATGACATATGGTCCTTGACTTTTACTAACTTAGGAGAATTCACAGCTAGCTCAACCTATAGTTGGATCAGAAATAAAGTTCATACTCCACATAATCCAAATTGGAAAAAGATTTGGAAGCTTTCTCTACCTCTCAAGCACCGAATGTTCATCTGGCTCTTGCTCCATGGTGCCATTCTTACCAATGTTGAACTAGTTAGAAGACATATTTCAGCCTCAGATACCTACCCTATCTGCAGCAATGCCTCAGAGTCGACACTTCACTACCTACAGGACTGTCTCGCTACTATGATAGTTTGGAAGAACCTTGGCATGCCCGATAATTTCTACTTGATGCCTGAAATGGGCTGGCTCAACCCCCTGGTCTACTCTACTCAATGTGAAGTCATCCGCATAACTCATTGCATTGGTTGTTGGGCACTCTAGATAAATCGTAATGAAATCATGCATGGGAACAGTGGCATGACTCCTTCCATCCTCGCGAAATTCATCCAAGAGCGTATGAGGTCTGTCATGGGGCTGCAGCCCCAACGGAACCTAACTCAGAGGAAAACGACGACGTTCACCAGGCCTGGGGCCTCCATCCAGGTGATTATCTTTGTTGGCGCAACATTCCAAAGCCACTCCATGATGGAGGGGATCGGAATCTATGTCACCAATAGAGCTGGAAAGTATACACGGGGCCTCAACAACCCTGGATATGCCTCGTTCGCACTGGAAGCCGAAATCAAGGGCATTTTTGCCTCACTGTAGCTGTGCTCAGAACATCGATGGATTAATCCTATAGTCTATACGGATTCTACCAATGCCATTAAGATTTTCAAAGACCATGACTGGCCGGCAAGAAACTTCAAAGCTCATCGGAGGATATATGCTTCTCTCTTGCTAGAATGCCCCAGCATAAAACGTCACCACATCTACAGAAGCTACTCCTTCTCCCTACTTTCTTTCCTAGGAAATAAACCCCCTTGGCTACCCAAGGAGGGAAACTATGTATTTCCTCATATTTTACCCGTAGTAGAGAACGGGATGAATAACTAGTCTCTATTTCACCCAAAAAAAAGATTGAAATATAGTAGTGTAGCAATTGAATTTTATGTTTTTATCGATACATACAATTGATCTCAAATTTTTACTGTAGTTGGGAAGCCATATTATCACATCCTGTTAAATTTTAGAAATTATTGGATGATGTTGGATCTCTATAGAGAGGGCTCTCGGTCGAGTTTGTAACTCGACCGACCATGCTGTAGACTGCAATATAGCAGTCTAGTATTTAATTTTTAATTATTTATTGGTATCTCCAAATGATCTAAAATTTTAAATATACCTTATAAACTTAATTTTATACATTGTTTTATCATAATTTTGTGATTATCTTGGAGTTTTACAGAATGTGGTGTCAGTCTAGTTTATAACTCAGCCGACCAACCAGTCTGAACAAAACAAAATACAATAAAGGCCTTGTTTGCAATTGTTCTAAGCACCTCAATTCATCTATATGCCTAACTTAACACCCAAGGATCTCTCATAACTCATTATTCCTGTCTAAGAAATGAAATCCTAGAGAGAGAAAGAGTGAGAGAGAGAGGAGAGAAAGGGGTTTGAGAAGAGAAAGTGGTGAAATGTTGACCTAGGGTTTCTCTATCTGAGATATGATGAAATCAAGTAAGTTTGGCTTCTTAGCATAGCATTTCAATGTGAATCTTTTCTCACATGTCAAGATTTCTTCCCTCATCTGATTTGATTCAAAATGATATCAAATTGTCTCATTTTCTCGCTCATTCTATCCTATTATCCATTTCTAGGGTTTTCGAGTTGAGAGGAGAAAGGAATGGATCCAATTGCTAGAGTTTGATTAGATTTCTTCTAATTTATAGTTTTACATACGTTCGTTGAGGTGCTTGGCACCTGAGGTGAGTGTTTATCTCCCTTCTAAGATTTGTATTCATGTGTAAAGCCTAATTCTATATGGATAAAGTAATCAGAAACCTTGCTTATACTTGTATGTGATTAAGTATTGATTTGGAAAGATACTAGGGATTCAAATTTTAATGATTTCAATTATTTCTCAATTGAATGGAGCTTGCTAAGTTCCTGATATATTGATTGATGTTACATGGATAATTCTATAGCTAGATGACTATGCCATTTCATGTCAACGTTGCCTAAAAATCAGCCCAATGTGTGACATGCTTGGGAATTGAATTAGCATGTCTATAATATGATTTTAATTACATTAGAATCAATGATATAAATGTATCATTGTGTGAAGTCCCCAAATTTTCTAAAACTTAATATAATGTGTGAAGTACAAATTGAAACCCTCACCTCAGCAAGAATCCCAATTTAAACACCACACACTAGGCTAACAAGAAGAAAATCAGAGGAAGTCAGAAGGAAATAGGAGTAGCACATGCACATGAACAATAAATAAGTCATACAACACATATTCACCATTCATCATATAATTACTTAATTAATTGTTACAACATATCATATTACATATTAAACAAGTAAACTTATACATACATGTGCACATACTACATTCTAAAACATGATGTTAAGACAACAGGTCCACCTATACATCAGCTCCACACACAACTCTCAACTACCATGGTCCTTCAAGATCATATAATTCACATCACCTAAAGAAAAGATTACATGTGGTACATGTCAAAACAATATTCAAGAATATTTTATTGAGTATTCCTATGTGTCTTTTATATACCTCTCATTACTAAGGCTTGGCAATAAGATAAAATTAATACTTGATAGTAACAACATAAATATTACAATTAGTAAAATTGAATAAATATGTGTATTAAAAAAAGAGAACACATGTTTTAAGCTCATTTTCCATAATATGTAAAGTTGATCAACCACATGCACTATTCTACCAAAGAGATTTAGTTCACACATGTACTATTCTGTCAAAGTGATTTAGTACTTTCATAAATGCACTATTCTGCCAAAGAGATTTAGTGCTCACATGTACTATTCTGCCAAAGAGGTTTAGTACTTTCATTAATGCACTATTCTACCAAAGAGATTTAGTGCTATCATATAATGGATTAAAGATCTTATCTTGCATGTGTTCATAGCCACAAATATGGAAAATCAAGCAAGATATCATACAAAAATAATCATTTCATCCAATATCATATGCAAGTATTTTTCTACAAATTTAATACAAGCATACTATATAATAAGCCAAGTAAGAGGTAATGGTGTACCTTGATCATATATATACTAATCATCATATTCCCAATGTCAAATATATCCTTGGTCAATCGTGATTAAGAAAAGTCCACATACTATCATCAGATTCTCACCATCTTAACCCTAATTATGTCCACTAGCGTTTATGTTCATTATTATAGATCTTCTCATCTTGATTTGTATTCTAGTCTAAGAATTGTCTTACTGATGTAACTTTCAAGTTATGTTATAGATTATGATTCATCATCTAAACATTAGCTTCCATAGAATTTTGTGCACATATTAACCCTAGGTCATATTCATTAAGCATATTAGGGTTTATATCACCTTATGAGAAATCATCATCATATAACATGGTTATGTGTATCAACATGATCTCATAATTAAATCTCAAGTTCCATATAATGATATGATCTTATACTGAATATTCCATCATTCATTGAGCTTGTATGTATTTATTGCATTTTATTTAGGGTTATTAGCCCTAATTAGCCATATGGAGCAAATTACATGATTTTGTGCATCAATATCATAATCATTGCCCTCAAATGGATTATATATTGATTTTGTGACATATTATCATAATTTTTGGCCATCATTTGATATTTATTATCGATGAAATAAGGCATTTTACAACTTACATGATATCACTGAGACTCGTGCATCAAAAGCTTGATTTTACCATTTCATTGTGTTCTACATATATTTTTAATAATTTTGGTTCTTTGTTCATATGTTTTGGACAACTATGCTAATTACTATGAATTATTGAAGATCTAAACAATTCGGGGAATTTTTCCTTTTACATCCAATCTATTTCTGCCAAGTGGCTTTTCAAGGCAACGAATCATGCCTTAGTCGGCCAGTTTATTGTTGTTGGACTGGGTCTTTTCTTCTCTCCCTCCTCTGTGATCTCTCATTTTCCTTCTCATGTTCAGACATCCGTGAGAGTTCGTTCTCCTAGGCACAAATTGTCATCATGGCCACAACTCTCCTCCTCTTTCTCCCCTTTTGCTGCTAGAAGCTTTGAGACTAATTCATTTGGAGTCTCAATTCCTTAGATTAGTGCTAGAGGCTCTAGAACTCTACCTCCATGACTGCCATCCCTAGAGGAGCTTGCATGGCCAGCCAGTACCGGCGGCGGGTGACGAGGGACAGATCCATCCCTAGAGAGAAGCTCCATGATAGAGCATCTAATAGAACTACAATGACTACTCAATGCTTTTGGTATGGAGTTTTGATGCCAGATCACTCCTTTGGTTGCCTTGACGGTCACAGTGGTTGAAAAATGGGGAGATCATTCCACCACTGCTTTCACCAAGAAGGCTTCTTGTGAAGCTCTGATCAAAGGTTTCTGGAGCTTGAGTAAACCCCTTCCCAATCTCTGGCTTGTCTCCGATAAAGATAAATCTCATCACTTAGGTAGAAACCACCAGAGCAGAAAAACTAGGCCTTCATCAACTTCTCTAGGATACAGAGATTTTTTTCATCTTCTCGGGTCTATAGTATCTTTCTTCCTCCCACTCTACAAAAGCCAATGGATACCAAGGAGAAATACGGTGTGGATCTCCCTCCTCTCACCACAGAATGACCTAAGTGAATGGTCAAATAGTTTTTTGGGAACCATTTTCCCGCATGACATTGTGTTCAGGTCCATGATCAACCAAGTGTTTTGCTATAGATATAATACTAGAATACTATATAATAAGCCATGTAAGAGGTAATGACATACCTTGATCATAGATATACTAATCATCACATTACTAATGTTAGATATATCCTTGGTCAACCCTGATTAAGCCAAGACCACATACTATCATCAAATTGTCACCATCTTAACTCTATTTATGTCCACTAGGCTTTATGTTCATTATTATGGATCTTCTCATCTTTTATTGCATTCTTGTCTTGGGATTATCTTACTAATGTAACTTTCTAGTAATGTTATAGATTACAAGTTCATCATCTAAACATTATCTTCCATAGCATTCTGTGCACATATTAAAGTTAGATCATATTCATTAAGCATATTATGGTTTATATCACCTTAAGAGAAATCAAAATCATATAACATGGATTATGTGTATCATTGTGATCTCATAATTAAATCTAAGGTTCCATATACTGATATGATCTTATACTAAATATTCCATCATTTATTGAGCGTGTATGTATTTATTGCATTTTATTTAGGGTTATTAGCCCTAATTAGCCATACGGAGAAAATTACATAATTTCGTGCATATAGATCATAATAACTATCCTTAAATGGATTATAAACATGAATATCGATTTACAGACATATTATCATAATTTTAGGCCATCATTTGATATTTATTATCTATGAAATAGGCATTTCACAACTTACATGATATCACTGAGATTAATGGATCAAAAGCTTGATTTTACCATTTCATTGTGTTCTACATATTGTTTTGAGAATTTTGGTACTTTTTTCATATTTTTCTTACAACTATGCTAATTCCTATGAATTATTAAACATTTGAACTATTCTGGGAATTTTACATTTTACATCCAATCTACTGCCGCCACGTGGATTTTCAAGGTTGTGGCTCATGCCTTGGTCGCTTGGTTTACTATTGTTGGACCAGATCTTTTCTTCTCTCCCTGCTCTGTGATCTAGCATTTTCATTCTCACATTTAGTCATCCATGAGAGTTCATTCTCCTGGTCATGACAAGCCTTTGGGGCCACGTCTCTCCTCCTCTTCCTCCCATTTCGCCGCCAGAAGCTTCAAGACTAATTCATTTAGAGTCCTAATTCCTTGGGTTAGTGCCAGTGGGTCCGGAGCTCTACCTCTATGAGTGCCATCCCTAGTGGAGCTTGCAGGTGCGAACCAATATCGACGGCAGGTGAAAAGGGAGTGATCCATCCCTAGAGCGAAGCTCCATGAAAGAGCATCCAATAGAATTGCAACGACTCCTCAATGCCTCTCGTATGGTGTCTTGATGCAAGATCGGTCCCTTAGCTATCTCAAAAGAAATGGTGGATGAAAAAGGGGGAGATCATTCTTAACACTCCTTTCACCAAGAAGTCCTCTTATGAAACTCCGATCAATGGTTTTTGGAGCTTGAGGAAACCCCTTCCCGAGCTTTGGCTTGTCTCTGATGAAGATAAAGCTCATCACTTAGGTAGACACCACCAGAGCAAAAAAACAAGCTCTTCGTCAACTTCTCTAGGCTCCAAAGACTGTTTTCATCTTCTCAGGTCTTGACGCAAATTTACTGTGTGCAAAAATGCAAGTGAACGCATCGAAGTAGTACATGCCTTTGTGAGGCCCAAGTCGAACTCAGGGATACGTGAAATCGTCAGGGACTCCTACTAACTGCTCGCGATCAGCTAAGCCGATTAAATAGTTGAGAGTTGTTGTTAAAATTAAAAGGAAATAAAAACAAAACAAGCAATTGATTAAATGTTGGTTTAATCAATTCAAAAGGAGATCTTTAGGGTTGCGGTTTCACCGTGGGTTTTCATTGTATTTAATTCCATATAGCTACTCAATTTTATCTCTCTATTCGGGTAGTGGCCTAAAATCAGAATTGCCCACTATCGTGGTACAATTAACTACCTATGTCTAGGTCGGTTCCACCGTCGTAGTAACCTATACCCTAAACTAGGTGCATTAGAAATGACCTCTCGGTATCCACCATTAATCTTACACCACCTTGTTCAAGGGATTTGTCAATTAATGTAAATTCCGTCTCTTTTCAACCGTTAATTCTTCTTTCGAAGCAATTAAGGGCATTAGGTTATTATTATGGTGATCAAGCATAACAATGTATTGGAGAAAACGAAATTATACCACAGATTTAAGAGATAAGATATGAATTACTATTATAAAATCGTCATACAATGAACCCCCGGGCTACTCCCGGTCCTAAAGAAAAATGGGATTAGCCCCACATGGTCATCTCAGAGTACAATGTAGTAAAGAAAAGGGGAAACATGAGAAAAACGAGATTGAGTAGTGAAACCCCTGAACAGAGAAGGTCCAATCGATCCTTGGCGTGGAATTCGCATTCTCCCGCTTTTCGGTGGTGGAATTCATCTTATTTAGCGTCCGGATTGGCTGGGGCGTGCTCTCGTGCTCCGTTCTTCTCTCCTTGCTCTCCGAGATGCGTGCAGCAACTAATGACGTCATCCCCAGTCAAGGGCGCCGTCATTAGGTATATCTCCCAAATTAGGTCGCCAATTAACCACGGCCGTCCGACTAAGATCATTCTAAATCAAACTGATATCTGACGGTGTCGATACCATCGATGTGGGTTGATGGTATTGACCTAGCGTGGTAGCGGCAATCCTTCTTTTCTTTCGTCTGAGCGCCTGATGTCATCTCGATACCATCGACGCGGGTCGATGGTATTGACGAACCTGTAGCGACGGTTTTGTCATTTTGTGTCGATGTAGTTCCTCCCTTCGATAGTATCGACCATCATCCTTGCCAGCAACCTGATGGTGTCTCGATACCATCGACATCCCTGTCGATAGTATCGACTTTCTTCTGGTCCTTGCGGCTGGCAGCCTGTGGTCCGGTCGATGGTATCAACCACCGTCGATGGTATCGACGGCAGCAGATACTTGTTTTTCCTGAAATTAACACACGGAACCACATAAATTCACACAAAATATATTCTTTCGATAATTAATGTTAAAAATGCTTAAATAAAGGGAATTTGACATAAAGAAGTAGCATAGACCAAAATGAATGAATTATGCAACATTAACCATGAAAATGACTAATAAATGCATAAAACACATATCAAACAAGTCTATAAATGTGACTCAAAATCATCACATCAAACTCCCCTAAGCTTGAACATTTCTCGCCCTCGAGCAACTAATCCTTAGAATAGAATTGCCAGAGTCAACTAAAGAACAAAGCATCACAACAGACATCCCATATGACTCCCACCAGACATTCGCATACCGGCCCTCGCTAACCACAAAATGATAATTACCCTAAAGGAGACAATAATCATCCATAAAAGATATTAACCTCAAACTGATGAACACTATAACATAAGGTAGTTAACATAATAAAATTCGCCAATCCAGACTTAGTGCATCTTGTGATCTTCTATACTACGTTGCTCGCCCTAACTACCATCTACATGGAAGCAGTTCTCCTGATATTCATTAGTGAGGAGAAATTCACGGTGGCTTACCAATCCGAGAAACAATTAGATGAAATAGGTGGCTCATGGAAGAAATGGAAGTATTATACGATTTCAACATGCATAAAACAAAAATGCCCTAAATGATGCAAATGCACATGAAAAATGCCCTAATGCCTAAGATTAGGTGGAATGATGTATGCACTAACAATCCTATCTCAACATGAGATGGATATCTAATTAAGCTACATCATGTACTCATTCATCTTGAAATTCAAGTGAAATTATGTTCCTTTCTCCTTCTTATTCTTATTTCTGAAAATAACTTTTTTTTTCAATTTCAGATTTTTTTTTCAGAATTTTTTCAAACCCTTATATCCATAATTGGCAATGAATACTTATTGGGCTTATTTTTTTCTGCATAACTCAAACATTTGAATTATTTGGAAGGTATGGAACAATCTGATTCACCATTAAAGAATAAATAAGGTACCTGACATACTTTATGCATAAAAGTTATGAATGCAACTACATGACATGCACCTAAGGGTAATGTGCATGTATAACTATTCTAATCTTTTTGTTTTTCATTTTCCATGCAAAACATAAGAAAAATTTCAATGCAAGTCCTATATACATGCCATGCAATCAAAAAGAGTTAAAACCGTACTTTACTTCCAAATCTTGGTAGATTGTGAAAACAATGAGGTGGACAAATCACAAGACTAGTTGACTGAACCTTAGAAAAATATTATGTGTCCCTCCTTACTGACCTGTGTAGTAGTTAAAAGGTTTTTTTCTCTCTTACTTCAAATTAAAGTCTCATTATCATTTGGTCAGTTTAGGCTCAAACAACCATATCCATCCACTTTCATGAATCATTAGGAAAATACTGTCATGATTTTCTGTTTTAAAGTTGACAAAACCAATCATTTTCTAAGTTAAGTTATCAAGGTGAAACACATTCAAGCTTGTGAACACTCAAAAATTTTATTTTTAGTTTCCCTCAATTCCCATGCACATGCACATGCAACTAAGATGACTCAACATTAAAGACATCCACAATTACACTAGATAGAATGTGGATCCTACAACAAACTAAAATTGCAAGAAACAAATGACAAGAAGCAAAAGCAATAAAACTAAAAAAAGAGAAAATAAAGATAGAACTGTTCCAACTACCCCCCCCCAAGCTTGAATTTGACTATGGCCTCATAGTCAAAAACAAACTCAAAGGTTGGAACAGAGATACTGGTTTACTCATGCGGTGGAGGCGGGTACTGCGAAGCTTTAGGGTCCCAAGACGGATACTCCCCCTGGAATCTTGGATCAAACTGGGCCATGGGTTGAGGTTGTGGATAGCCTCCAAAGTAACTTTGGCTCCAATAGTGGTCGTAGAAGGGCTCCTACTGCATCTCCATCTGTTGCAACCGATCATGTATCTGTTGTTGGTTGTTGAGGAGAAGACGCTCGTTCTCGAACATCGTCCTTTGGTTGTCCAGTATCTGGTTCGTAGTGTTGTGAATACCGGTATACATTGCCATGTGCTGCTGCTGCATTTGCTGGATGTCTTGCAGCATAGTGTACATGCCCTGCATAGAATAGACATCCTCACTTGGCTGTGAGGGCGGTGGTGGTGGCAGCGTAGGCTGTGATGAAGAAGATGCACCCGGATGCATCCGAGGACGCTTCCGTGGTGCCACTCGCACTCGAAGAGGTGTAAATGCCTCCTCCTCCTCCTCCTCCTCATCCTCGTCGTCATTGTCGTCGTTGTCGTCGTCTTCATCGGAGTCGGCGATGGCTATGATTGGCCACCGGAAGTGTTGCGCCCCTTTGATGTTGAAGACCGGATCAGGCAACGAGCACTCCTGATAGGCGTGGTTGACGTGGCAATGCGCATATGCCAAACCATCTCTAAGAAGTATGAGATTAGACCGGTGCAGATGTTGCAAGTTCACCTTGCTCCTAGTAGATAGAGGAGTGAGGGTTTGGAAATTCAAACCGAGGTAGGACGCCAGCTTGGTGATGAGCCCGCCGAAGTGAATCGGTGCTTTCCTCGTACTCCTCTTCACTGCCAATACTCTCTGCAGAAACAAGGCACCCCAATTGCACTCTTGATGCTTCAGGAGCTTATACAGAAAGAATAAGTATGTCTCCTAAAACTTGCTGAGGGCCAAATCACCCCAAGCAAACAATGTTGAATTGAGCATCTGGTGCAGAACCCGGACGAAAGGGTGCTCGAAATCGGCTACCGCAGCATTATGGTAGCTGACAGACTTCCCCGACAGCACCGTAACCAGCTCGGCGAAGATGGCGTCATAGTCTGTGTGGTTGTTCGGTCGCCGGTAGTCGGACCGCGAGTCATTCTAGTTGAAGATCACGTTGAACTGCCAAAGTGTGATGGTGTAGTCATTGTTGTATAATCGGAACGACACCCGGCCTTTGATCCACTCGCGATCAGTGGCTATTACGTCGTTGGGCATGACGCAGACGTCTAGGGATGCCATGAACTTTGCCACCAACTCCTTGTATGTGGGCCACTCACCGAAGAACGACTGGCCATCAGAATGATACTCCCACTCATCAGGTCGTATCTCCGTATGTCGGGCTTGTCCTTTCAACACGTAGGCAAGGTTCCCTTCGAACTTGAGGTTGCAGATTGTATCTCGATCAACATATCGGGTCATCTCTATCTTCCTCTTCAGAATCTCCTCATAGATCTTCTTCACTTCTACAGATGGATGAATCAGCCGCGGGCATGCAACGGACGCGTTCGGAGGTGGCACGAACTCTGGGATGGCCATCGGATTCATGCGTGAAGACGATGCACCAGCTGTGTGCACCATGATTGTGAGAGAAAGAGGAATCGAAAGGGAGCTCGGTGAAGATCGGAGAAGTGAATCTCTGCTTGATGAAGAACTAGCTCGATGTTGCTCGTCATCCGGCTTGGACAGCTCTGAAACATGCTCGGCACAAGTGGAGGAAGATTGCACTGAAGGTGTGATGTCGTCTGACGCAACTACTCCTCATATATAGCCGTGGCCGGAACTACTGTCCGCCCATCGATACCATCGACGCGAGTCGATGGTATCGACTCAGGTAGCACGATTCGTACCTCTGCGAGTATCGACGGTTGTCGATGGCTGGATCTATGAGGCCCGGATTGCTGACGTGTCGATACTATCGACGCGTGTCGATAGTATCGACCCGTCCCCCGGATCGAACTCCGTGTTTCTGCGATCGTCGTTGATCTTTCCTCGCGGATCGTTGACGTGGCGCGTCGATACTATCGACGCGAGTCGATAGTATCGACTCTCTGATTAGGGCAAACCCTCGCGAGGCCCGGCCGCCGCAATCTTTACATGAATATGTCGATACCATCGACACGCCCGTCAATGGTATCGACTTCATTGAGTCGATGTCTTCTGAAAATCTCCAGAGATATCGATAGTATCGACAGGCATCTCGATACCATCGACCTTGACTTTCCGGTCTTCCTGTAGGTAGGTCGATACCATCGACGAGGCTGTCGATGGTATCGACGCAGTGTGATTCTTGCAATCGCCAACCTGTACCATGGTCGATACCATCGACACAAGGGTCGATGGTATCGACTTTGTCTCAGCCTTGCACATATAGCAAATGATCACAGTATCTTTTTTACACTAAAATCTAAGTAAAAACAAATTAAACTACGAATGTAAGTGAACTAATCTAAGGTACCAATGGTTGGGTTGCCTCCCAACAAGTGCCCTTATTTAACGTCTTAGGCTAGACGACTTGAGTTACATCATGCATCCAAAAGTGAAATGAGTTTGACCTCATTCACCTTCTTCGTGTAATTTTCACCAAAATATCACTTCAACCTCTGTCCATTAACCAAAAATGTAGTCTCACCATCACGCACCAAGATTGCGCCATGTGGTTTGACCTCTTACACCGTGAATGGCCCACTCCATCGGTATTTAAGCTTCCCAGGATGCAACTTTAGCCTTGAATTAAACAACAACACACGATCTCCCTTTTTGAAGATGCGCATCTGAATGTGGCGATCGTGGATCAACTTAGTGCGCTCCTTGTATATCCGAGAGTTCTCATATGAAGTCATGAGCAACTCATCCAATTCATTTAATTCAAGCAATCTCTTTTTCCCCGCCTCATCATAACTCAAGTTGAGCTTTCTCAGTGCCCAATGTGCTTTATGCTCTAACTCTACCGGTAAGTGACAAGCCCGGTCGTACGCCAACCTAAAAGGTGTGGTGCCTATAGGTGTCTTGTACGCCGTCTTATATGCCCATAGTGCATCCGGCAGTAAGGCACTCCAGTTCTTCCTCGTGGAAGCCATCGTACGCTCCAAAATCTTCTTAATTTCGTGATTGGAGACCTCCACCTGTCCTTGAGTTTGCGGGTGATACGGGGTACCTATGTTATGTTTTACCCCATATTTCTTCAATAATGCTGAGAACTTTTGATTCTTAAAGTGCATACCCCCATCGCTGATGATCATTCAGGGCACTCCAAACCTATAGAAGATATTTTCTTTTACGAATCTGCACACTACATAAGAATCATTAGTCCTTGTGGGTATGGCTTCTACCCACTTCGACACATAATCAACCGCTAAAAGAATATATAAATTCAAATTTGAGGACACAAAGGGTCCCATGAAATCTATACCCCATAGGTCAAATACCTCAACCTCTTGGAAAACATTTAGGGGCATCTCCTATCTCTTTGAAATGTTACCCGACCTTTGGCAGGAATCACATTGTCTCACGAACTCATAGGCATCTCGGAACAAGGTAGGCCAATATAAGCCACTTTCCAACACTTTAGCCGCCGTACGAGAGCTCGCATGGTGTCCGCCTATAGGTAGAGTGTCGCAGTGACGAAGAACACTCGCATATTCCTCCTCAGGTACACACCTGCGTAGAACACCATCCCTGCATTGCTTCAAAAGAATGGGGTCATCCCAAAAATAATAACGTAGAGAATGGAAAAATTTCTTCTTCTCTTGATATGTCTAATCTTCTGGGATGATCCTGCAAGCAAGATAATTCACAATATATGAAAACCAAGGGTCTTTAGAATTCACTTTCAACAATTGTTCATCCGGAAATGTCTCGGTTATGGGTATGTGTAAATCTTTTTCATCCACCCTCTCTAACCTAGACAAATGATCTGCTACGACATTTTCAATCCCCGCCTTGTCTTTAATTTCAATATCAAATTCTTGTAGGAGCAAGATCCACCTAATCAATCTAGGTTTGGCATCTTTTTTCTCCATCAACTATTTAATAGCGGCGTGATCAGTCCAAACAACTACTTTCGATCCAACCAAATATTGTCGGAATTTTTCAAAAGCGAAAACAACAACAAGCAATTCTTTTTCAGTAGTTGTGTAATTTAATTGAGCATCATTCAAAGTCTTAGAAGCATAAAAGATTACAGCGGGTTTATTGTCCACCCGCTGTCCCAACACAACTCCTACAGCAAAATATGATGCATCACACATGATTTTGAACGGCTTAGTCCAATCCGGTGTTTGAACAACTGGTGCGGAAATCAATTTCTCCTTCAGCACGTTGAACGCGTGTAAATATTTGTCATTGAAATCAAAAATGACATCTTTCTCGAGAAGCTCGGATAGAGGTTTGGCGATTTTAGAAAAATCTTTTATGAACCGACGATAAAATCCAGCATGTCCTAAGAAACTTCTTACCCCTTTTACCGAATTTGGTGGGGGCAATTTAGAAATTACTTCAATTTTCACCAGATCTACCTCCAAACCTTTGCTAGACACCTTATGTCCTAGTACTATCCCTTCACTCACCATAATATGACATTTCTCCCAGTTGAGGACCAAATGTGTGTCCTCACATCTCTATAATACCTTATCCAAATTATAAAGGCATTCATCAAATGAAGCACCATAAACGGAAAAATCATCCATAAAGACTTCAAGACAGCGTTCTACCATATCAGAAAAAATGGCGAGCATACAACGTTGAAAAGTCGCTGGTGCATTGCATAATCCAAAGGGCATGCGGCGATACGCCAAAGTTCCATAGGGACAAGTGAAAGTAGATTTCTCTTGGTCCTTAGGATCGATTGAAATCTGATTGTATCCCGAATACCCGTCTAGAAAACAGAAATGAGATCGGCCGACTAAGCACTCTATAATTTGATTAATAAATGGTAGAGGAAAGTGATCCTTCAGTGTAGCGGCATTAAGATGGCGGTAATCAATACAAACTCGCCACCCGGTTACCAAACGGGTGGTGACAGGTTCATTTAAGATGTTTTGAGTGACAGTAATACCCCCCTTTTTAGGGACTACCTGTGTGGGACTTACCCATGTCGAGTCTGAAATCGCATATATGATACCTCCGGAGAGAAGCTTAATCACCTCTTTCTTCACCACCTCCATCATGCTCAGATTCAGTCGACGTTGCGGTTGGATCACCGGCTTGGCTCCCTCCTTGAGCCGAATCTTATGCTGACACAAGGTAGGGGAAATCCCCTTAATATCTGCGACAGACCACCCAAATGCTCCCCGGTGGTTCTTCTGCAATTTCAACAATTGGTCTTCCTCTTCCGCACTCAGATATGCAGAAATGATCACAGGTAACTTTTCTTCCTCCGCTAGAAAGGCGTACTTAAAATGCGGTGGCAGTGGCTTTAACTCTAACTCCAGGAGGTTGATTAATGATGATTGAAGCGGAGGGGGGAGTTCACCTAAATCTTCATAATACCTCTCATAGAAACATGGAAGCATCTGAAGCATCTTGGCGCACTCCTTGAGTGATTTGCTTCTCATCCCATCATGAGTGATGTTGACTAAACAAGCCTCCAATGGTAATTCTGGATATGCAATAAAAACTGAATTTTCTATAGCATCATCCTCCATAGAGGGAGGAATGTCCTCATTCTTATCATTCAGGAATCCTACAACCTTGCAAAGGGATACTACTTTGGTTTGCTCCATGATGTCTACAGCCAAAGTCCCTTTGTCCACCTTGGTCATTACATGAACCATATCTAGAAATGGCTTCCCTAGACAAAGTGAGATAGTATTGTCAAAATGTTTCACCATGTGGCATTGCTCCTTGGATTTTGGTGAAGTAGCGCTGGAAGGCATGACCATCTCAAATCGGTCATCGGCTATACCCAAGGTCAACCGACCTCTCCCCATCTCGAGTATCATGTCGGATGTAGCTTGGAATGGGCTTCCGAGTAGTAGCTCGTTGCCTTGTTCATCTTGCATCTCCATGACGAAAAAATCTGTAGGAAATACAAATCTATCCACTTTCACAAGCACATCTTCAAAAATCCCATACGGTTTCACCATAGAATTATCCGCCAATTGAATTGTCATGTTGCTTGGCCTTGACTCCAATAATCCCAACTTTTTTAATGTAGAAAGGGGCATTAAATTGATGCTTGCTCTCGAGTCACATAATGCTTCACCAAATTTGACTTTCCCGATATAGCATGAAATGTTGAAACAACCCGGATCTTGCCTCTTTGGTGGCAATGTGCCCATGATGAAGGCACTCACCTGCTCTTTAAGCACAACTACTTCTGTGTCCGGAATTTTTCTCTTCTTAGTGATTATGTCCTTCAGAAATTTCCCGTAAGACGGGATTTGCTCAATAGATTCCAATAGAGGGATGTTGACTGAAAGCTACCTGAAACTGTCTAAGAACTTTTTGAATTGATCATCTACCTTCCTTGCCTTAGCACTATTCGGATAAGGGACCGGTACAGCCTGTGCCCTTTGATGTGGTGGCACATAGGGTGTCTTTTTCTGAGGTTCCTCCTCCTCTGCAATAGGGTCTTCAGTGGCATCCACAACTGTGTCATCGACTGGTTCTGTGACCGGTGCGGGCATCTCCTCTGTGGCCTCACCTACAGTTTCAGCTTGGGGTTTGCTTGCTTCATCGGCCCTGGGATTTAACAATTTCTTTCCACTTCTTAGCAAGATGGCCTTAGCTTGTTGGTTCCCTGTTGGAACATTAGTATTTCCTGGGAAACCTGGATGTATCGGCTTCTTCAAACTGGCTATCTCCACAGCCATTTGTGCCATAGATGTCTCTATTGTCCTCATTTGAGCCCCATGGCTCTGTAGTGTCTGCCCGAATTGGTTCATGAACTCCCCTTGTTGCTTTATTTGCCGGCCGAAAGTAGCCATGAGTTCTTGGTTTTGCCTAATCACTGGATTGAGCAGCTTTGTGCTCTTATCCTCTGCCACTGGCTGGGGTTTAGCATCCAAATCCTGCAAGAAGTTATTGGGATCCTTCCAGGAGAACTTCTTATCTTTCCTCCATGAATAGTCATTGTTCCTGTAACCTTGCTGCTGCCTCATGAATTTCACTTGAGCCCCGTCCTCAGACTCAGTATCCTCCTTTGCAAGCAATTTATTTGCAAGAAGATCCATCTTCTCATTCAGCTCCTTTATTGCTTTAGATTCACCTACTGCTCGAACCTACTCCATGGTGCCTCTTTTGCCCCATGATTGTTTCTTTGCCATGTTCTTTAAGATCTCTCAGCATCTAGTGTTTGTATTATTCAAGAAGAATCCGAAACCAGCTGAATCGAGGTTGCTTCTATCATGCTCGAAGAGAGAAAAATAGAAGATCTTGACTTGGGTCTCCTTATCCAGCCCATGATGCGGGCATCGCCTGAGCATGATCTGAAACCTTTCCCAGGTCTCAGCATAGGTTTCTCCTTCTTGTTGGGTGAAGTTATGGATCTTTCTTATCATGTCATTGGTCTTCTTGGGTGGAAAGAACCTCTCGAAGAAAATATCCACCATGTGGTCTCCACATATTCATCGTCTAAGTTATGTAGCCATTCACACACAATTCCGGCTAGTGAACTCGGGAAGAGCTTCAAGTAGAGCACGTCTTGTGGAAATCTTTCGATTTTTACCATGTCACAATTCTCCACAAACTGACTTATGTGCGCGACAGGGTCTTCATTTTTTAGCCCATGGAAGGCATTAGACTTCGCCAAGTTGATCAAAGCTGGATCAATCTTGTAGGTCGGAATATTCAGCGCTTGCTTCTTTATAGGCCCCTTGGAAGCGTACGAGGAAGAAGCATTGATCTTCTCCCATATCGTCTGTGGCTCATCCATCTCTTCTTGTTCGGGTTCAGAAATTATATCTTCCAGCTCATCTTGATTATACTCACCCTCGTCTTCTGGTCCTGGCAGCGGAACCTCTGGTTCGTGACCCACGTAGTCAGTACTATGCATCTGCACCATGCACAGTACCTGAAAATAGAAAGATTAAATTTAGTACAGTGCTTGACGATTGCAAATATTTAGAAAATAGATTATGAATTTTTGGAATGATAAAAAAATAAAAAGGTGGCCTAGAGTGGCCGCTCACAGCACTTGAAGTGCCAAAAAATTGCTATATCCCCAGCAACGGCGCCAAAAACTTGACGAAAATTTATCGTGCGCAAAAACGCAAGTGAAGGCGTCAAAGTAGTACAGGCCTTTGTGAGGCCCATGTCGAACTCAGGGATACGTGAAATCGTCGGGGACTCCTACTAACTGCTCATGATCAGCTAAGCCGATTAAATAGTTGAGAGTTGTTGTTAAAATTAAAAGGAAATAAAAACAAAACAAGCAATCGATTAAATGTTGGTTTAATCAATTCAAAAGGAGATCTTTAGGGTTGCGGTTTCACCACGGGTTTTCATTGTATTTAATTCCATATAGCTACTCAATTTTATCTCTCTATCCGAGTAGTGGCCTGAAATCAGAATTGCCCACTGTCGTGGTACAATTCACTACCTATGTCTAGGTCGGTTCCACCGTCGTAGTAACCTATACCCTAAACTAGGTGCATTAGAAATGACCTCTCGGTATCCACCATTAATCTTACACCACCTTGTTCAAATGATTTGCCAATTAATGTAAATTTTGTCTCTTTTCAACCGTTAATTCTTCTTTCGAAGCAATTAAGGGCATTAGGTTATTATTATGGTGATCAAGCATAATAATATATTGGAGAAAACGAAATTATACCACAGATTTAAGAGATAAGATTTGAATTACTATTATAAAATCATCATATAATGAACCCCCGGGCTACTCCCGGTCCTAAAGACAAATAGGATTAGCCCCGCATGGTCATCTCAGAGTACAATGTAGTAAAGAAAAGGGGAAACATGAGAAAAATGAGATTGAGTGGTGAAACCCCTAAACAGAGAAGGTCCAATCAATCCTTGGCGTGGAATTCACGTTCTCCCGCCTTTCGGTGGTGGAATTCATCTTATTCAGCATCCGGATCGGCTGGGGCGTGCTCTCGTGCTCCGTTCTTCTCTCCTTGCTCTTCGGGATGCGTGCAGCAACTAATGATGTCCTCCCCCAGTCAAGGGCATCGTCATTAGGTATATCTCCCAAATTAGGTCGCCAATTAACCACGGTCGTCCGATTAAGATCATTCTAAATCAAACTGATATCTGACGGTGTCGATACCATTGACGCGGGTCGATGGTATCGACCTAGCATGGTAGCGGCAATCCTTCTTTTCTTTTGTCTGAGTGCCTGATGGTATCGACGAACCTGTAGCGACGGTTTTGTCATTTTGTGTCGTTGTAGCTCCTCCCGTCGATAGTATCGACCATTGTCCTTGACAGCAACCTGATGGTGTCTCGATACCATCGACATCCCTGTCGATAGTATCGACTTTCTTCTGGTCCTTGCGGCTGGCAGCATGTAGTCCGGTCGATGGTATCGACCATCGTCGATGGTATCGACGGCAGCAGATACTTGTTTTTCCTAAAATTAACACACGGAACCACATAAATTCACACAAAATATATTCTTTCGATAACTAATGTTAAAAATGCTTAAATAAATGGAATTTGACATAAAGAAGTAGCATAGACCAAAATGAATGAATTATGCAACATTAACCATGAAAATGACTAATAAATGCATAAAACACATATCAAACAAGTCTATAAATGCGACTCAAAATCATCGCATCAGGTCTCTAGTATCTTTCTTCCTCACATTCTACAAAAGTTGTTGGATACCAAGGAGAAACAAGGTCTGGATTTCCCTCCTCTCACCACATAATGACCTAAGTGAGTAGTCAACCATTTTTTGGGAACCATTGTCCAACATGATATTGTGTTCAGGCCCACGATCAGCCATGAAACTGGCGATGGGAGGTTGCCACTCTAGGAACCCATGACGTCTCATCTAAACAATCTTTATACAAGATTCTAGCCATTATATTAGGCCATTTTAGGATCCTAGTTCATTATCTAGAAAGCCTATATGTGGCTTCTCTACAAAATCCATATTCTGATGTTGTGTAGCCCATGCACATAAGTAAACTCGTGATAGTTAATAGCATGCCAACGTTGTCTAAAACAACACCTAACCTTAGTCATATGTACATCAAATGTGCACATTATTTCACAAATTTCAATCTTAAATAGCTTCCTCTACGGTCCCCCAATCTTCATGGAATATCAACCATATCTCTAACACCACTCAAGTAGCATTGTACTAAAGTTTGACTCCAAACTACAAATATTTAGTTAGTCCACAACTTAATACGATATTTCACATACTTAGGGGTGTTAAACATGATATCAACACAAGGTAACATCCATATCTTTTCAAAACACTTGAAACTCTCAAATATCCCAAACACATGAATTCACTTATGTCATTAGGCACCCAAAAACCCAAAAGTATACTCCATCACATCCTACACACCTTAAGAGAAATTTCATCCTTGAAATTAATCTATACTCGTACTCCAAGGAAAACTAACATGTCTTCATTCACATATATGGCACTATTCTATGTGCAACATATCTAAAAGAAAAAGCTTCAAAACTATATCAAAGATACTAGGATGTTTTTCAAAGCATCTAAGGTGAACCACATATAAAAGATTGAAATAACATCTTAGAAATTCTAGATATGACATATGTCATACATTAGGGTTGCATTCTTATCTTTACCCATGCATTAGGGTTCCCACATCATACTATCATGTTCTAAAGGAGTTAACCAAAGTTAGCCCACTTTATCAAGGTACCATCAACATTTTATTGAACTAATTGTTAGAACATGTTCAAAAGTAACATATGCCTTTTAGGTGGGAGTTAACTATAGTTAACCCACTTGATCCATCTAGATCATATCAAGGTGTCAGAATCGTTATGTTGTGCTAACTGTCAAACTATATTTTTCATCTTTATTAAGCACTAATATTAACACCTCATGTAACATGTTTCATTCATATAATCTTATTTCCTTGATCGTAACAAATTGCAATATTTACTAGTGATTTCATCACAAGATTAAATAACAATATCGCATTATCATCATTATTCATGTATATGGTTAACCATTTATACATAGAGATCTATCAAACTGTACTTGTTTTTCCATCATGCCATATCTACTTATATCACATTTCAAGATAAGATCATATTCTTGCTTATATTATACCATGGTTGTTCTAAACAAACTTATACAAGTGGCTTATTAAACGTATATCAAAACTTCATCTAGTCCAACTGAGGTTCTTCTGACCATATCCTGAGGGTAATTACATGCTCAGTCTCTCTGAGCTCACTCAACTCTATGAGTATCATATGCATTTGATTTATCATTCCTCTTTGGTCCAGGGTTCTCTGATTACCTCATTGGCACTAGTGATAGCCTTACAAGCTCTAGCCACATAAGCACAAACCAAAACATGCTATGACATTCTCTTCATAGGTCTTTACCCATGAGACATGCTTACCCAAAACTCTCTCTATATATACACCACTAGAGTCCTACATGGGGAACCACCAACCCGCATGAGGATTCATATAAACCAACACAATTACCTCCTCCAGGGTCTTGGGACTCTCTCTCCCTCACCCAGATGGTAGGTTCTTATATTCATATTCACATATGCACACATAACCCGCTTCTCTTTGTCTATAGGGTTTGGTCCTCCCAAGGACATATAGGGTTCAACAAAGTTATAGGAATCATGCTTAAAGGAACTGAACCCAATCACTTAGGAGTAGTTTAGTTTAGGACACATCATAACATGTATCCCATATTTCTTAAATATCTCATATCTTAGAGTTTAGGTTCTCTGACCTTCTCCCTATGGGTCTCACTCACTCTAGAGTTAACCCTCAACTGGTCCTAACAATGGAGGTCATCATTTGAAAAAGAGATTGAGGCTCATACCGACTCATGCCTTGCCTTAGATTATCTTATCTTACAAAAGAATACATACTTTCATCATCAAAGCCTATCTCAAATCCTCGAAACTGAAACTTAATCCTTAAAGAAAACATTGATCATCACAGTTTATCTTATATTATATATATAAGGCTTATATCTTATCATCTAAACACGCTTCATCTATGACATATATCACATATTCCAACAAGGCTCTAGACATCTAATCTAGAATTATCCTCGCTTCCAGACTGATGTCACTCTCTTTCACTTAGGTTGCATGACCACCTCCTACTCATACATGTGTGTGGACACATTTTTATAATACTTGCATATATAATAAAATATTATATAGTTTTTCTTTGATAAAACATGCATCATAAAAAACTATTGAGGTTCTATCTGATTGGAATAAAAAACCAAATCCACAAAATGAGTGTCCCACACATAGTAGATAGTATAGTGTCATGAAAACTAGTAAAAAGGGTGTGAATGGGGTGTAGACTAGTGTACCTACTGTAGACAATGAGTTCCATATGTCTAGGGTTTCTCTTCCCTTGATGTGCATCATTTCTAGATAATGCAATTTCCCATACCACCACATTATAAGGAAATAATGACATCTTAGGAATTGTTATACAACGAGAACTAATGTAGACCTAGTTCTCAAACATCTAGGTGCTAAGCTAGAGGCTAGGTCAGATCTAGTCTCTAAAAGATGACTAATCTAACCCTAAATATTTTTACATTCAAGGTTTTCTTTAGTTTGAGTTGCATTATGTGAAAATGCTAGGCTTTGCTATTATTCATACTCTGGTACTACCTGTGACACCCCCCATATTTTCTAAAACTTAATCTAATGTGTGACGTCCAAATTGAAACCCTCACCTCAGTAAGAATCCCAATTTAAACACCACACACTAGGATAAGAAGAAGAAAATCAGAGGAAGTCAGAAGGAAACAATAGTAGCACATGCACATGCACATGAACAATAAACAAGCCATACAACACATGTTCACCATTCAACATATAATTACATAATGAATTATTACAGCATTTGATATTACATATTGAATAGGTAAACATTTACACACATGTGCAAATACTACATTCTAAAACATGATCTTAAGACAATAGGTCCACATGTACATCAGTTCACCACAATACTCTCAACTATCCCGGTCCATCAAGATCATATAATCCGCACCATATAAATAAAAGATTACATGTGGTACACGTCAGCATTATATTCAAGAGTATTGTACTGAGTATGAGTACGTGTCTTTTATATACCTATCATTACTAAGACTTGGCAATAAGCTAAAAGTAATACTTGGCAATACCAACAGAAATATAACAAAAAGTAAAATTGAATAAATATGTTTGTTGGAAAAAGAGAACACATGTTTTAAGCTCATTTTCCATTATATGTAAAGTTGATCAACCACATGCACTATTCTACCAAAGAGATTTAGTGCTCACATGTACTATTCTACCAATGAGATTTAGTACTTTCATATATGCACTATTCTACAAAAGAGATTTAGTGCTCACATGTACTATTATGCCAAAGAGATTTAGTACTTGCATCAATGCACTATTCTACCAAAGAGATTTATTGCTATCAAATAATGGATCAAACATCTTATGTTTCATGTGTTCATAGCCATAAATATGGAAAATCGAGCAAGATATCATACAAGAACAATCATTTCATCCAATATCATATGCTAAGTATTTTGCTACACATATAATGAAAGAATACTATATAATAAGCCAAGTAAGAGGTAATGGTGTACCTTGATCACATATATACTAATCATCACATTCCCAATGTCAACTATATCCTTGGTCAATCCTGATTAATACAAGACCACATACTATCATCAGATTCTCACGATCTTAACTCTAATTATGTCCACTAGGGTTTATGTTCATTATTATAGATCTTCTCATCGTGATTTGTATTCTTGTCTAAGAGTTATCTTACTGATGTAACTTTCAAGTTATGTTATAGATTAGGGTTCATCATCCGAACATTAGCTTCCATAGCATTTTGTGCACATATTAACCCTAGGTCATATTCATTAAGTATATTAGGGTTTATATCACCTTAAGAGAAATCATCATCATATAACATGGATTATGTGTATCATCATGATTCATTATTAAATCTCAGGTTCCATATACTGATATGATCTTATACTAAATATTCCATCATTTATTGAGCATGTATGTATTTATTGCACTTTATTTAGGGTTATTAGCCCTAATTAGCCGTATGGAGAAAATTACATGATTTTGTGCATCAACATCATAATCATTTCCCTCAAATGGATTATAAACATGAATATGGATTTACTAACATATTATGATAATTTTTAGCTATCATTTGATATTTATTATCTATGAAATAGACATTTTACAACATACATGATATTACTGAGATTAGTGCATCAAAAGCCTAATTTTACCATTTCATCATGTTCTACATATTTTTTTAAGAATTGTAGTACTTTGTTCATATTTGTCTGACAACTATGCTAATTACAATGAATTATTGAAGATTTAAACAATTCGGGGAACCTTTTACATCCAATCTATGGCCGCCAAGTGGCTTTTCAAAGTAGCGACTTATGCCTTGGTCGGCCGGTTTATTTTTGTTGGATCGGGTTTTTTCTTCTATCCCTCCACTGCAATCTCGCATTTTCGTCTCATGTTAGGGTGTCAATGAGAGTTCATTCTCCAAGGCATAAACTGCCATCGTGGCCACAACTCTCCTCCTCCTCCCCTTTCACTGCCAGAAGCTTTGAGACTGATTCATTTGGAGTATCAATACCTGGGATTAGTGCTAGAGGATCTAGAGCTTTACCTCTATGATTTGCATCCCTAGAGGAGCTTGCATGCTCTAGCTAGTACCGGCGGCGGGTGACGAGGGAGAGATCCATCTGTAGAGTGAAGCTCCATGATAGAGCATCCAATAGAAATGCAATGACTCCTCAATGCTTTTGGTATGGCATCTTGATGCAAGATCACTCCCTTGGCTCTCTTGACAGCCATGGTGGATGAAAAAGGGGGAGATCATTCCAACACTCTTTTCACCAAGAAGGCTTCTTGTGATGCTCCGATCAAATGTTTTTGGAGCTTGAGGAAACCCCTTCCCAAACTCTAGCTTGTCTCTGATAAAGATAAAGCTAGTCACTTAGGTAGAAACCACTAGAATAGAAAAACTAGGCCTTCATCAACTTGTTTAGGCTCCATAGATTGTTTTCATCTTCTCGGGTCTATGGTATCTTTATTCCTCCCACTCTACAAAAGACGGTGGACACCAAGGAGAAATATGGTGTGGATCTCCCTCCTCTCACAACAGAATGACCTAAGTGAATGGTCAATAAGTTTTTTGGGAACCATTTTCCAGCATGATATTGTGTTCAGGTCCACGACCAGCCATGAAATTGGTGATGGGAGGTTGTCACTCCAGACACCCATGACGTCTCTTCTAAATGATCTTGATACAATATTCCAACCGTTAGATCAAGACATTCTTGGTTCCCAGTTCATTATCTAGAAAGCTTATCCATGGCTTCTCTACTTAATCCATATTCGAAAGATGTGTAACCCATGCACATTAGTAAACTCGTGATAGTTAATAGCATGCCAATGTTGTATAAAAAAATAACTAACCTTGGCCATATGTACATCAAATGTGCACATTATGTAACAAAATTTAATCTTAAATAGCTTCCTCTACGGTCCTCCAATCTTCATGAAATATTAACCATAGCTCTAACATCACTCAAGCAACATTGCACTAAAGTTTGACACCAAACTACCACTATTTAGCCAGTCCACAATTTAATATGAGAATTCACATACTTAGGGGTGCTAAACATGATATCAACACAAGGTAACATCCATATCTTATCAAAACACTTGAAATTCTCAAATATCCCAAACACATGAATTAACTTATGTAATTAGGTATGCAAAGGCCTAAAAGTATACTCCATCACACATTGAATCTTACTACAATTGAATATGATATATACATAAGGATCAATATTAGGTTGTGATATTCCCTGTTTAGGATTTGTGTTGAAGGAATCAAATGCGTCAATTAATCAATGTATACTTATGATTTATAAATGAAATATGTGAAAATGGAAACTAGGGTTTTCATGTGTATGAGTAGCCTTAATGAACCCTTGTGCACAATGATGAGATTATAACATGATAGGATTTATATGTGTTTATCTAAGGATGACTTCTTGAAAACGCTAGAAGTTCAGTGTTAAGATGAGTATGAGTGATACAACTAGAACATGAATATAATTTTGTAAATATGATGAAATCCTAAAGTGTAAGTATTAATAATTTAATGAAAATGATGAGTCTTATTAATATGATCAAAGCCTAATCCATCTATTTTAGTATGACTAATGAAATGATGAGTAATCCGTCACATGAATGTGGATCCTTTTATACAAGTTACATAACAATGGATTATGAAGGATAATTAGAGATTATGGTGTAAGATGATGTAACCCTAATTCATTATTTTCAGCTAAAGTGAGTATTATAATAAAGAATGATCATTTATGGAAATGACATTAAAATTCAATGACATGGTACACTTATCTATATGTAAGAAACAATATGAAGAAAAATGTATTGAATGACGCTTGCAAGTTAAAGATGAAACTAATGAAGTTATAATGATGAAGTCTTTAATCTTTTATTTTAATTACATATGGATTAATACAAATTGAAAGAAATATACTAAAATAGGACTTTGATTGATGTCAATGAGAAGAGAAGCATTATATATCAAATGAATTAAGAACGATTTCTTCCAATGATGTAATGAACATGACATGAAAGAAGTTGAGACTAATGAATATGAAATGAAGGAAAAGATGAGAATTAGTAGAAGAATCTAAGAACCTAACTCTATCCCTAAAATGATGAGCTAAATGATGCTAATGAATAACAATCTCAAATGAGGTATTAAGGACTGTACGTAAATGTAGTTGAATTCAATTAAAATATGAGGTTTAAGCATTTGATTGATTTATGAGAATGTGTCATGTATTGTGATTATTTGATAGTATAATTGTACTACAAGAATGAAATGTTTTGATGGACTCAAAATGATTATCAACATGTGTTGATGAGTAACCCTAACTGATGAATGTGAAATAAAAGAAGAATAGAACCAAGTGTATTATACATTTATATGCATGAAATTTATTTGTATCTATTGAAATTGGATGGAATAAGTATATGTTGTATTATAAATCTATTCTGAGTATGATGAATGATACAAGATATATATATGCTTTTACAATTGCTAGTTCTAATGCCTCTGTGAATATTTTTTAGGAACTGTGATATAGAATGAACTGATAAGAATAATTTTGAAATTGAATTTAATATGCAGTGCTTACATTTGAGAAACCCTGATGAGGGTAAATGTTGCACAAAGAGATTATGTCTTGGGTTGAAAGCCCATTGACGATGATAGATCCATGATGGGGTAAATGTTTGACAATGATATTATGTCTTGATTTGAATTCTCACTGATGATGAATGCTATGAGATGTTGTGGAAATGTAAAGAAATGTGTGTTGCAAATTATAGATTGTTGAGCTTCTTATTTTAGTTATTGTCTTTCTTGATTAGCTTAATTTGTTTCAAGTTATTCTAGTTACATGAGAATACACATATATGATATATGATGTTTTCAATTCTTTTAAGATGAGTAAAAGAGATTAATAATAAGTGGAATGATGAAACATCTTGTTAGGTGCCTTGAACATCATGAGTCGAGGATAGTCTGGGAAGCAAAATGGATCTCCTTGTAATCAATGAATTATGAGAAGGATTTCCAGAGTGTGGATCGAGACCTTAAAGGTTAGAACACCAGGATTTAGAAGTGAGTCATCTAGAGTGTCTTACGTCCTAAATACTTGCTATGAAAGTCTATGTCCATGAAGAATAGACTATGATGAAATGAAATGTGTGAATGTGAAAATATGTGAAACATTGTGATTTTTGGTTCCTATCACATGTACCTGAGATGAGGATGTGAGCCTCTTTAGGAAACCCTGAGGTGGCCAAAGTATGTCGTTGATATCATAGGGTGGCCAACTAAACCCTAAGATAGTGACAGTGAGTTGTCGACACGAGAATCAGGTGTGGTGATTTCTACTTGGTGAGGTACAAGTGAAGTAGTTTTAGCAAAAATGAATAAAGAATATGATTTGAATGGTTTCTACATTCCTTGTACTTCTAGATGATGATTTGCTATTGTTGATTATGTTTCTTATTGTGGTAAGTAGTCATGCTATAATAGAGATTATCTATTGTATATCCTGATCTATCATTTTGACAAGTAGTAAATCTTCATATTTATATCCACTCTGAATATGACTTGGATTGTTGGTTATTTGATAGTATTGTTTGGTAGAAATTGCTTATGTGCACTTACGTTTTAGGACTACAATATGTGTTCCTGGTCTGGAAGGTGGGGTTTCACAAAGATAAGGTTATTATTATGTATTGATTCAAATTGTTTGGAACTTGACTTATTACTCATGTAGAAGGATTGTTAGTCTGAACTAAGAAGTATCTATTGTTTTGTTCATAGACATGCTCTAAAAGATGTTTTAAAGTTGTAAATGATTTAAGTGATTTGCTTATCTGTTTGATTAGATTACCATTGCAAATTATATTTTCCTTATGCTAAAATTATCTGGTAGACTTTTCAATATTTACAAGATTCTTTTAAGTTCATTATACTTAATTTGGTGCTGATGAATGTTCCTAGATTGAGCAGGAGGTATCCACTCACTAGGGATCTATATGAGTATCATGAGGTTGTTTCAAATGTTTTTAGGTATAATTCTATTCAATGGAGAGGTTGTGACAAAGATGATGTAAATAGAATAATCAAGATATATTAGAATGTCCCTTTACACTCTCTTTCTCAGAATGGGTAATATACTGAATTTGTCTTTTCATGTACATGTATCTAATGTAAACTAAATCGCATATGAGAACAAGATTTGAGTCTAGTTTTAATGGAGTCAAATAGAATTTGTGATATCTAAATGTGATGTACTTGATGTGACAATGATTTGTGAAAATTTTGAAGAAACAAAAAGGAAAAAAATTATGTGTGTTTTTGTATATTGTATTTACCATCTTTGTCGACAATGAAGTGTATTTTTTCTTAATTTGAGTTTGGAAATAGGTATTGTCTCTAATGGTTGGAATTTATGTGGATCAAAAGAGTGGTCCCGACACACACACACACTTGCACCTCACATATGTATGTCTAGAGAGCCAATCATATGATGATTGTAATGACATAATTTATAATTGACTTGATCAATAAATAAAGGCATGATTCCTATTTATTCTGTTTCATTTAGTTATGAGATAATGATGTAACATTATAAGGGTCTATATAATTATATTACTCAATGTCATATGTCTTCAAGTACATAACTTGGGGAAATGAGATCAGAAAAATGTTAAGAGTACATATATTTTCAGTTTATCCCTGATCAGTGGTTATTGTGGATGGTTGATATACAACAATGACACACAATATCAGAGTGTGAGTTGGTTTATGGGAGAATATCATTAGTCATGATATGTCTATTTCAAACCAAGCACACAGATACATGTTGGAGAATAGTGTATTGGACAAACCCACCAAGAGACTGACACATAGAAACCATTAATGGAAGTCATAGTCAACTCTCATAGTGATGGTGGTGTTTGTAGTTCTTAGACCTAAAATCACTACACTCATCACACATCGTTTGGTATGCTTTGACATCATCAAACACAATCCTAAAACATGGGTTGTTATAAAGGTGATGATTGGGTGACTGTACACATGGGGACTGACTGTGAGTGATAGAGACGGGATTTGTCCCTCCTAAGGGAGTTTGATATCCAAGGCCATCTAATTAGCGAGATTGAGAAATGCATGGACATGCACATGTGAGTCTGACATGAATTTACCGTGCGTAAAATGCAAGTGCACACGCCAAAGTAATATAGGCCTTTGTGAGGCCTGAGTCAAACTCAGGGAACGGATTTTCGGTAGACTGCTACTAACTGTTCGCGATCAGCTAGACCGACTAAAATGGTTTGAGAGTTGTTTGAAAAAGAAAAGAAAAAGAAATGAAAGCAAAACAATTGATTAAATGGTTGGTTTAATCAATTAAAAATGGAATCTTTAGGATTGCAGTTTCACCGCAGGTTCTCGTTGTACTCATTCCTACACAATTATCCTAATTCGTCTCTTATTCTAGGTAGTGGCATGTAGTCAGAATTGTTCATTGTCGTGATACAATTAACTACCTAAATCTAAGTTAGTTCCATGGTAGTAGTAACCTATTCCCTAAATTAGGTGCATAAAGATCACACTTTGGGTTTCCACCATTAACTATGCATGGCCTTATTCAAATGATTTACTAATTAATATGATATCCACCTCTTTTCAACTGTTAATTCTTCTTTCAAAGTAATTAAAGGTATTAGATTATCATTAGGGTGATCAATCATAATGATATAATTGAGAAAACTACATCATGCCACGGATTTAAGAGACAAATTATGATAAATTATATAAAAGGTATCATACAATGATTACCCAGGCTACTCCCGGTCCTAAAGATAAAGGGGATTAGCCTCGCATGTTCATCTCAATGAAAAACATGATGAGAGAAAGGGAAAACATAGGGAAACGTGAACATATGTGATGTAAACCCCTGAACGGAGGAGATCTGGGCATTCCTTGGCGCGGGGTGAACGTTCTACAGCCTTACGGCGGTGGAAAATGTATTCTACAGCTCTCGAAATGATCGGGGCGTCGCTCTCGGCTCCGTTCTTCTCTCCTCTCCTTCTTGAGACTTCTCTGGTGGCTAATGACGTGATCGATTGCTTTGGGCCACCTTAATTAGGTATATGCACCACTTTAGGTCACCCAAAAATCACCACCGTACGATTAGATATGATCTTTAGCAAAAGTTGATTTGACGGCGTTGATACCATCAACGCGGTTCGATGGTATCGACCTGCATGAGGCACCGACACTTGCTTAATTCTTGGGGTTCTCTCTGATATTGCCTTGATACCATCGACTGTGTTTTGATGGTATCGACACCTTAGGCGTCTCTTTTCTCTCGTATCTGACACTAAAGCTAAGTATGTTGAGGTGAGGTCAATGGTATCGACATTGAGTTGATAGTATCGACACCTACAAATCTGGCTCACTGACGCTCTGTCGATGCCATCGACAGTCCCATCGATGGTATCGACTTCTGATTTCTCTTCTCTGACAATACACTGTGACCAGGTCGATGGTATCGACCATCCGTCGATGGTATCGACGGATGCAGATATCTGAATTTCCTAAAATGAAGAGAAGAACATGAATCAAATCCCACAAATATGATCTTTTATACAGAATAAAAGGAAACAAGGTAAATTTGATGAAAAATGAGATTAAAGACTGAAGGTAGTGAATCATGCGATATTATTCACAAATTTGATCAAAATACACATAAAACATATGTGAAACTAGTCTATAAAAATGACTCAAAACCCCTGCATCAAACTCCCCTAAGCTTGGACATTGCTCGTCCTCAAGCACAAAACATTAGAATAGAATTGTGAGAGTCAACTAAAGAACATATTAGCATAAAAGACAGCTCAATATGACTCCCACCAATCATGCACATGTCGGCCCTCACTGACCACAGAATGATAACTACCCTATAGGTGACAATGATCGTCCATAAGAAATGTCCTCCACAAGATCATCAAACACTATCAAATAAAGCAGTTGATATAATAAATTCCTCTGATTCAGACTTAGTGCATCTTGTGATCTCCTATCTACGTTGCTCAAGTCCTAACTACCATCTAAATGGAAGTAGATCTCCTGGTATAAAATTATGAGGAGATAATCATGGGTGGCCTATCATTTTGAGCAACAGGTGGGTGTAATGGGAGGTTGTGGAAGAAAGAGAAGGACCAAATAGTTATATCATGCAACATCAACAAAATGACCTAAATGATGCATATGCATGTGAAAATGACCTAATACCTAAATTTTAGGTAGAATGATGCATGCACTATCATTCGGCCTCAAGATAAAATGGAATGACTACTAAAACTACATTATGTGCTTATTCCTCTTTTCTTTAGTCATACACACAGGTGAAACAAGTTCCTTTCTCCATCTCTCTTTTTTTTTTCAAGCCCTCATTTTTCAATTGACTAGAAGAACATTGACCATATTTTTTTTCGGGCTTATTTCCACTTAGATAACATCATTAATGCCTTACAAATTACTTTTCAAAGGTTATAGAACAATTTTCCTATTTTTCTTATTTTCTAGAAGAAATAAGGCACAAAAAGTCCTATATGCTCTAGAGTATGCAAAATGCAACTGTAATGACATGCACTTGAGAATGTGTGAATGCATAGATACAAAATCTAGCTACAATGAAATCCTATCTACATGTCAGGCAATCAAGAGATGAAAAACTACAAGTGATTCCAGTTCTTATGGTGGATATTGAATGAAATGAAATGGATAGATCACAAGACTAATGTACAAAACCATTGGAATAGATTATATTTCCCTCTTTACTGACCTGTGTAACAATAAATCAAAGGGTTTCTCTCTCTCCTTTTTGATTAAAGTCCCATTACCGTTTGGTCAGTTTAGGCTCAACATCCATGTCCATCCACATTTCTCGAATCATAAGGATGTACAATTATGATCTTATGTTTTAAAGTTGACAAACTCAATTATTTTCATAGGTTAAGTGCTCAATTTCAAACAACTTCAACTTGCAAATTTGTGAAAAATTTTCAATTATGCTACGATTTCAGATAATGGCACCCATAACTCCCATGTAAAAACATTGAGATGACACATTAACATTAGACATCCACGGATACACTAGATAGCATGTGGATCCTAAAAACTAAGAAAATTGCTAAAATAAAAGAAAAGAAAAGAAAAGATAGAAATTGTTCCATCTCCCCCCCCAAGCTTGAATTCGACTATGGCCTCATAGTCAAAAACAATCTCAGCAGGTGGAACAGTGATACCATTTTACTGCTCAGGTGGTGGGTATTGTGGGGTGGTGGGATCCCAAGATGGATATTGCCCCTCAAAATTTGGATCATATGGAGGCATGGGCGGAGGTTGAGGATAACCCCTGAAGTAGTTTTGGCTCCAGTATTGATCATAGAATGGTTGCTGATGTTGTTCGATCCTCCCCAACCGGTCGTAAACCTGTTGTTGATTTGCGAACAGCTGAAGTTCATTCTCGAAGATGGCTTGTTGATTCACATACAACTGATTTGTGGTATCCAGGATATCCGCAAAGGAGGCAGTGTAATGCTGCTGTGTCTCCTGGATGCTCTGGAGCATGTTGTACATTCCCTGCATCGAATAGACGTCCTCTCCTTCCTGAGAGGGTTGTGGTGTCAGAGGCTACGAGGATGATGATGCACCTGGGTAGAAGCGTGGTCGCTTCCTCGATGCCACTCATGCTCGAAGAGGAGTGAAAGTCTCCTCTTCCTCCTCATTCTCATCATTGTCGTCATTGTCACCTGCGTCTTCTTCACTTTCTGAATCGTCGACTGCAATAATGGGCCACCTGAAGTGTTCGGCCCCTTGGATGTTGAAGATAGGGTCAGGGAGCGCACACTACTGATACTCTTTGTTGATATGGCAGTGCGCATAGACCACACCATCACGAATTGTCAGAAGATTGGAGCAGTGGAAATGAGCAAGATTCACCGCATTTTTGCTAACCAGTGGAGGAAGTGATGACAGGTCTAGCCCAAGGTAGAGGGCTAGTGGCGTGATAAGTCACCCAAAGTGAATAGGGGATCTTTTGGTACTCCTCTTCATGGCCATCATGCGCGTCAAGAAAAATGTGTGCCAGTTTAACTGTTCCCTCTTTAGCAGCTTGTAGAGGAAGAATAAATCTGTCTCCTGGAATTTGCACAAAGAAAGCTCACCGCGAGCAAAAAATGTGATGCAAAGCATATGGTGTAAAACCCATATGAACGGGTGCTTGAAGTCGGCCACCGCTGCATTGTGATAGATGGTAGATTTTCCCGCCAGAGTGGTTACCAGCACCGCAAACATCGCATCATAATAGGCATGATTATCCGGCCGTCGGTACTGCTCAGGTGAGTGCCACCAGTTGTAGATGGAATTGAACTGCTAGAGCATAATTTTGTAGTTGCGGTTGAATATCCAGAAAGATACCCAGCCCTTAATCCACTCTCCATCGGTGGTGATAAGGTCATTCGACACAACACAGATGTCGAGGGAGGCCATGAACTCTGCCACGATCTCCTTATAAGTTGGCCACTCACCAAAGAAAGGATGACCTTCAACGTGGTAGGGAATTGCTTCCTCCACTACTGTTGCCCTCCTCCCAACTCGACCATGGAGGACAAACTTGAGGTTGTCCTAAAAGCCAAGGTCCTGGATCATAGCTCGATCAACGTAACGAGTGGGCTCTATTGGCCACTTCATCAACTCATCAAAGATTTTCTTCACGTCCGCCGAGGGGTGGGCAATTTGCGGAGGGGAATAGAGCCCGGTGGTGGTGGCACGAATGTGTCAATCTCCATGGGGGCAGCCCACGAGGAAGAAGCTCCTGCTGTCCTCACCATTGTGAACAGAAAAGGAGACATAAGAATGAAGCTCGATGAAGGTTGGAGTATATCGGAGAAGATGATCTCCAATGTCGATGAAGAGCTTGGTGATGATTGCAAGATGCTCAGTGAAGACCTCCAGTTGCTCACAAGTTCTCAAGCACAGGTAAGAAAGGACAAGGTCTGCAGGTGTGAAGATAAAATGAATTCAACCCCTCCATTTATAGCTAAGATCACCGCCATTGTTGACCCGTCGATACCATTGATGAGGCATCGATGGTATCGACACTTGTAGCACAATTTGAGTATTCACATCTATCGACGGTCGTCGATGGTTGGATGTGGGGGCCCAGATCGATGACGCATCGATACCATCGACGTGTGTCGATGGTATCGACCCATCCCACAGATCGACTTCTATATTTGGCGAGCATCGTTGATATCTTCTCACGGATTGGTGACGTGTCCAGTCGATATCATCGACAAAGTGTCGATGTTATTGACACTTTATGTGTCCTTTATCTTCACGAGGTCCCAGCGACGCTTCGTTACTACTGTCGGGTCGATACCATCGACTGCCCCATCGATGGTATAGATTTCACTGAGACAAATTTGTCTCAAAATCTTTAGGGATCTCACGAGTATCGACTCGGGGGTCGATACTATCGACCTGGCGCTTTCTTTTTTTCTGATGTTGCTGATGGTAGGTCGATACCATCAACGAGGCCGTCGATGGTATCGACTCAGAAAATTTTCTGTAGCCTCTTGCATGCACCCACGTCACTACCATCGACACTGTGGTCAATGGTATCGACTTTCTATCAGTACTGCACACTGAGCAAACACATTAGGGTATCATTTTTACACTAAAAATGAAATTAACCAAACTAACTTGAAAACACGACAGAAAATAAAATAACTAGAAAAATGTGAACTACCGAAGGTTGAGTTGCCTCCCAACAAGCGCCCTACTTTAACGGATTAGGCTAGACGAAATCAGCCCTTTCATTCTTCCTTAGGCTCCATGAATTTAACCCTATGCACCATTTTTGTGAAATCTTCTCCATAGTAGAGTTTTATTCGTTGACCATTCACCAAGAACGTTAGTTATCCATCCCTCAACATAATAGCATAATGTGGTCGGACATCTTCCACCACAAAAGGTCCACTCCACCAGGATTTCAGTTTCCTGGGATGCAACTTTAATCTTGAATTGAACAATAACACGCGATCACCCTTTTTGAAAATGCGCATTTTAATGTGGTGGTCGTGGAGTAGCTTTGTCCATTCTTTATAGATCCTCTGGTTCTCATAAACATTCATCCTAAGCTCATCTAACTCATTGAGCTCTAACATTCTCTTCTTTCGTGCAACATCATAGCCCATATTAAGATTATGTAACACCCAGTGTGCTTTGTGCTCTAACTCGACCGGCAGATGACAAGCCCACCCGTAAACCAGCCTAAAAGATGTAGTTCCTATAGGTGTTTTAAAGGCGGTCCTATATGACCATAAAGAATCCGGTAGTAGTGCACTCCAATTATTCCTTGAAGATGCCATTGTGTGTTCCAATATCTTCTTGATCTCTCGATTGGAAACCTCGACTTGGCCTTGTGTTTGTAGGTGATACGGGGTACCAAAGCTGTTTTTGACCCCGTATTTACTCAATAAGGTAGCAAATTTCTTGTTCGTGAAGTGGGTGCCTCCATCGCTTATAATCATCCATGGCACACCAAACCTACAAAAAATATTTTCTTTCATGAACCTACACAAGACCGCAACGTCATTAGTCCTTGTGGGTATTGCCTCTACCCACTCCGACACATAATCAATGACAAGAAAAATATATAAGTTGGAATTTGAGGACAAAAATGGTCCCATGAAATCAATGCCCCATAAATCAAATACCTCAACCTTTAGAGACACGTTGAGGGGCATCTCTTGCCACCTTGAGATGTTGCCCGCCCTTTGACACGAATCACATCTTCTCACATAGTCATAGGCATCCCAAAAGAGTGTAGGCCAATAAAGGCCACTCTCCAACACTTTGGCCACTGTCCTTGTGCTCGCATGATGACCACCAGTAGGTAGTGTATGACAGTGACTGAGCACACTATCATATTCACCTTCTAGTACATACCTGCGTAAGATGTCATCCCTGCACTGTCTCAACAAAATTGGGTCATCCCAAAAATAATATCTTAAAGAATGGAAAAATCTCTTCTTTTCTTGATAAGTCCAATCGCCCGGTATTTCCTTACATACAAGATAATTCACAATATTCAAAAACCATGGATCCTTAGATTTTATTGAAAGGATTTTCTCATCGAGAAATGTATCGGTAATGGGTATATTGATATCTCCCCCATCTACCCTCTCTAACCGGGACAAGTGCTCTGCAACCACATTTTCAATGCCTGCCTTATCTTTCATTTCGATGTCAAACTCTTGCAAGAGCAAGATCCACCTAATCAATCTAGGCTTGGCATCTTTCTTTTCCATTAAGTATTTGATGTCAACGTGGTCCGTCCAAACCACAACTTTTGACCCCACAAAATATTGCCTAAATTTTTCAAATGCAAAAACCATGGCAAGTAACTCTTTTTTAGTGGTGGTGTAATTAAGTTATGCATCATTTAAAGTTTTAGATGCATAGAAAATCACTGCGGGTTTGTTCTCAAAACACTGCCCAAGAATAGCCCCTATAGAAAAATCCGACGCATCACACATAATCTCAAAGGGCTTAGTCCAATCCGGCATTTGGAAAACCAATGCAGAAACTAATTTTTCTTTAAGGACATTAAAGGCATGTATGCATTTCTCATTGAAATCAAATGTGGCATCCTTCTCAAGTAATTCAGACAACGGTTTAGTGATTTTAGAGAAATCCTTAATGAAACGGCGATAAAACCATGCATGACCGAGAAAACTCCTCACCCCTTTCACTGAATTTGGTGGAGGTAGTTTGGAAATAACCTCAATCTTGACTGGATCCACCTCCAGTCCCTTGCTAGACACCTTGTGTCCAAGCAAAATTCCTTCGCTAACCATCATATGACATTTTTCCCAGTTAAGGACTAGATGTGTGTCCTCACATCTTTGTAAAACTTTATCCAAATTATATAAGCACTCATCAAACAACACACCATAGATGGAAAAATTGTCCATGAAAACCTCTAAATAGCACTCAACCATATTAGAGAATATAGCAAGCATACAATGCTGAAAAGTGGCCAATGCATTGCATAACCCAAACGACATGCGGCGATATGCAAAAGTCCCATAAGGACAAGTGAAGGTAGACTTCTCTTGATCCTTTGTCTCTATAGAAATCTGATTATAGCTAGAATAACTGTCCAAAAAGTAAAAATGAGAGTGGCCAGCTAGCCGCTTTAAAATCTGATCAATAAATTGAAGAGGAAAATGGTCTTTTAAAGTGGCATAATTGAGGCGACGGTAATCAATGCACACTCGCCACCCGGTTACCAATCGGATAGTGATAAGTTCATTTAGAAAATTTTGAGTAACAGTAATTCCCCCTTTCTTGGGGACTACCTGTGTTGGGCTTACCCATGTCGAGTCTGAAATGGCATAGATGATTCCCGCAGAAAGGAGCTTAATCACCTCTTTCTTGATGACCTCCATCATGCTCGGGTTGAGTCGACGTTGTGGCTGAATCACCAGCTTGGCTCCTTCCTCGAGCCAAATCTTGTGCTGACAAAGAGTAGGGGAGATCCCTTTAATACCAGAGACTGACCACCCAAATGCACCACGGTGGTTCCTTAGCACGATCATCAACTGTTCTTCCTCCTCGACACTCATACATGCTGAAATGATCACTGGGAGCTTCTCATCATCTGATAAGAAAGCATACTTCAAATGAGGGGGTAGCGGTTTCAACTCGAGATATGGAGGGCTGACCAACGAAGATTGAAGTGGTTGTGGAAGCGGCCCTAGATCATCATAGTGCTTGGCATAATAGCAAGGAAGCACTTGAAGCATCTTTACAAATTCTCATAGAGACGTGCTTGTCATCCAATCATCCATGACATTAAATAGGCATGCCTCAAGGGGAAATTTTGGATATGATTCGATCATCGAGACTGCTTTAGCATCATCCTCAGTAGATAGAGAAATTTCTTCCTCTTCATCGTTTGGATAACCCACGGCTTTGCAAAGAGATACAACTTTTCTTTGTTCCATGATATCCACGGCTAGTGTCCCTTTGTCTACCTTAGTAATCACATGAGCCATATCCATAAATGGCTTCCCTAAACAAAGAGAAATGTTTTGATCAAAGTGTTTCACCATACGACATTGCTCCTTTGCCTGTGATTGTTTTGTACTTGGTGGCATGACCATCTCAAATCTATCATCTGCTATACCAAACGTTAGATGGCCTCTACCCATTTCCAGTATCATATCAGTGGTAGCCTGGAAGGGTCTTCCTAAGAGCAACTCATTCCCTTTTTCATCTTGCATCTCCATAACTAAAAATTCGGCTGGAAATACAAATCTGTCAACTTTCACCAAGACATCCTCACAAATTCCATATGGCCTAACCAAAGAATTATCCACGAGTTGAATCGTCAGGTTGCTTTGTCTAGATTCTTTAAGTCCCAGCTTCTTAAAAGTAGATAGGGGCATCAAGTTTATACTTGCCCCGGAATCACACAATGCTTCACCAAATTTCACCTTGCTAATGTAACATGAAATATTGAAGCAGCCCGAATCTTTTCACTTTGGTGGCAATGTGCCCAAAATGAAGGTGCTAACCTACTCTTTAAGATCTACCACCTCAGTATCAGGAATCATCCTCTTCTTGGTAATTACATCCTTTAGAAACTTACCATAAGAGGGTATCTACTCGATAGCTTCTAATAAAGGGATGTTAATCGAAAGTTTCATAAAACTATCTAGGAACTTTTTAAATTGTGCATCCACTTTCTTGGCCTTGAGGCTGTTGGGGTAAGGGACGGGGACAAACTATGCCCTCTGGTGTGGTGGAACATATGATGTCCTCTTCTCAGTCTCTTGAACAATTTCTTCTTCTGGGATGGGCTCTTCTATGACCATTTCTACAACATCATCCACTATCTCTATGGCTGTGACATCCTCTGTGGCCTCGCTCATTGCTTCTAGTTGTGTTATGCTTGGTTCATCATCCTTAGAGTTTAAAGTCTTCTTTCCACTCCTCAACAGAATTGCTTTGGCTTAGTGATTCCCTCCTGGAACATTTGTATTTCCTGGGAAGCCTTGTTGTGTTGGTTTATTTAAAATTGAAATCTCTACTACCATCTGTGCTAAAGATGTCTCAAGTGTCCTCATTTGAGCCCCATGACTTTGCAGCATTTTCCCAAACTGATTCATTAATTCCCCTTGTTGCTTGATTTGTTGAGCAAAGGTGCTCATCAGCTCTTGATTCTGCTTAATCACCTGGTTGAGCATATCATTGCTCTTGTCCTCTGCCGTGGGATGTGGCTTAGCATATGAATCCTGGAGAAAATTATTTGGATCCTTCCATGAGAACTGTTTGTCTTTCCTCCAAGGGTAATCACTATTTCTGTACCCTTGTTGTTGATGCATGTATTTGACTTGCGCTTCTTCATCCATTTCCTCCTCTTGTGCAAGTAGCCTTTTAGCAATTAGGTCCATATTTTCATTGAGTTCTTTGATATCTTTGGCATATCCCACAACCTTAACTTGTTTTGGACCATCTCTATCACCCCATGACTACTTTTTAGCCATTTTTTCAGAATTTCCCAACACCTTGTATCAGTGTTATTCAGGAAGAACCCTGATCCTACTGAATCAAGATTTCTTCTATCATGCTCAGAAAGAGAAAAGTAGAAAATCTTGACATGCTTTTCTTTGTCCAGCCCATGATGTGGGCATCTCCTCATCATTATCTGGAATCTCTCCCAAGTCTCAGAATATGTTTCACCAGCTTTCGGACTGAAATTGTGGATTTTTCTTATAAGATCATTTGTCTTCTCAGGCGGGAAAAATCACTCGAAGAAAACTTCAACCATGTGGTCCCAAGATTCCACATACTCTTTGTCTAGATTACGTAGCCATTCTTGAGCATTTCCCGCCAGAGAACTGGGAAATAACTTCAAGTAGAGAATATCTTGTAGAAACTGGTCTGTCTTCACCATATCATAGTTCTCCATGAACTGGCTTATGTGGGTCATCGGATCTTCATTTTTGTGCTCGTGAAACACATTAGACTTGACCAAATTGATTAGCCCTAGGTCAATTTTATAATTAGGAATGTTGATGGCCTACTTCTTAATTGGCCCCTTAGATGAAGAAGCGGACGAAGCCTTGATTTTCTGCCAGATTGTTTGTTCCTCAGCCATTGCTTCAGTGTCAGAATTTTAATTCTCATAGTTTGATCCCAAAAATAGGACCTCCGGCGATGTCTGTGTGTAGTCTATGCTACAGGTACTCACCATGCACTAGTACCTGCACAGTAATAAATTTAATTAGGCACAGTGCTAGATGATTACGGATTATGAAAGATAGAAGATTAATTTCCAAATTTTGAATTAAAAAAAATGTGGCCTAGAGTGGCCGCCTGCAGCCCTCGTAGTGCCGAAAATCATTGTTCCCTGGCAACGGTG